>JAUPFN010000023.1:28430524-28438024 GCA_036924255.1 Apodemia mormo | reverse complement strand
CTAACCTAACCTAACCTAACCTAACCTAACCTAACCTAACCTAACCTAACCTAACCTAACCTAACCTAACCTAACCTAACCTAACCTAACCTAACCTAACCTAACCTAACCTAACCTAACCTAACCTAACCTAACCTAACCTAACCTAACCTAACCTAACCTAACCTAACCTAACCTAACCTAACCTAACCTAACCTAACCTAACCTAACCTAACCTAACCTAACCTAACCTAACCTAACCTAACCTAACCTAACCTAACCTAACCTAACCTAACCTAACCTAACCTAACCTAACCTAACCTAACCTAACCTAACCTAACCTAACCTAACCTAACCTAACCTAACCTAACCTAACCTAACCTAACCTAACCTAACCTAACCTAACCTAACCTAACCTAACCTAACCTAACCTAACCTAACCTAACCTAACCTAACCTAACCTAACCTAACCTAACCTAACCTAACCTAACCTAACCTAACCTAACCTAACCTAACCTAACCTAACCTAACCTAACCTAACCTAACCTAACCTAACCTAACCTAACCTAACCTAACCTAACCTAACCTAACCTAACCTAACCTAACCTAACCTAACCTAACCTAACCTATACCTAACCTAACCTAACCTAACCTAACCTAACCTAACCTAACCTAACCTAACCTAACCTAACCTAACCTAACCTAACCTAACCTAACCTAACCTAACCTAACCTAACCTAACCTAACCTAACCTAACCTAACCTAACCTAACCTAACCTAACCTAACCTAACCTAACCTAACCTAACCTAACCTAACCTAACCTAACCTAACCTAACCTAACCTAACCTAACCTAACCTAACCTAACCTAACCTAACCTAACCTAACCTAACCTAACCTAACCTAACCTAACCTAACCTAACCTAACCTAACCTAACCTAACCTAACCTAACCTAACCTAACCTAACCTAACCTAACCTAACCTAACCTAACCTAACCTAACCTAACCTAACCTAACCTAACCTAACCTAACCTAACCTAACCTAACCTAACCTAACCTAACCTAACCTAACCTAACCTAACCTAACCTAACCTAACCTAACCTAACCTAACCTAACCTAACCTAACCTAACCTAACCTAACCTAACCTAACCTAACCTAACCTAACCTAACCTAACCTAACCTAACCTAACCTAACCTAACCTAACCTAACCTAACCTAACCTAACCTAACCTAACCTAACCTAACCTAACCTAACCTAACCTAACCTAACCTAACCTAACCTAACCTAACCTAACCTAACCTAACCTAACCTAACCTAACCTAACCTAACCTAACCTAACCTAACCTAACCTAACCTAACCTAACCTAACCTAACCTAACCTAACCTAACCTAACCTAACCTAACCTAACCTAACCTAACCTAACCTAACCTAACCTAACCTAACCTAACCTAACCTAACCTAACCTAACCTAACCTAACCTAACCTAACCTAACCTAACCTAACCTAACCTAACCTAACCTAACCTAACCTAACCTAACCTAACCTAACCTAACCTAACCTAACCTAACCTAACCTAACCTAACCTAACCTAACCTAACCTAACCTAACCTAACCTAACCTAACCTAACCTAACCTAACCTAACCTAACCTAACCTAACCTAACCTAACCTAACCTAACCTAACCTAACCTAACCTAACCTAACCTAACCTAACCTAACCTAACCTAACCTAACCTAACCTAACCTAACCTAACCTAACCTAACCTAACCTAACCTAACCTAACCTAACCTAACCTAACCTAACCTAACCTAACCTAACCTAACCTAACCTAACCTAACCTAACCTAACCTAACCTAACCTAACCTAACCTAACCTAACCTAACCTAACCTAACCTAACCTAACCTAACCTAACCTAACCTAACCTAACCTAACCTAACCTAACCTAACCTAACCTAACCTAACCTAACCTAACCTAACCTAACCTAACCTAACCTAACCTAACCTAACCTAACCTAACCTAACCTAACCTAACCTAACCTAACCTAACCTAACCTAACCTAACCTAACCTAACCTAACCTAACCTAACCTAACCTAACCTAACCTAACCTAACCTAACCTAACCTAACCTAACCTAACCTAACCTAACCTAACCTAACCTAACCTAACCTAACCTAACCTAACCTAACCTAACCTAACCTAACCTAACCTAACCTAACCTAACCTAACCTAACCTAACCTAACCTAACCTAACCTAACCTAACCTAACCTAACCTAACCTAACCTAACCTAACCTAACCTAACCTAACCTAACCTAACCTAACCTAACCTAACCTAACCTAACCTAACCTAACCTAACCTAACCTAACCTAACCTAACCTAACCTAACCTAACCTAACCTAACCTAACCTAACCTAACCTAACCTAACCTAACCTAACCTAACCTAACCTAACCTAACCTAACCTAACCTAACCTAACCTAACCTAACCTAACCTAACCTAACCTAACCTAACCTAACCTAACCTAACCTAACCTAACCTAACCTAACCTAACCTAACCTAACCTAACCTAACCTAACCTAACCTAACCTAACCTAACCTAACCTAACCTAACCTAACCTAACCTAACCTAACCTAACCTAACCTAACCTAACCTAACCTAACCTAACCTAACCTAACCTAACCTAACCTAACCTAACCTAACCTAACCTAACCTAACCTAACCTAACCTAACCTAACCTAACCTAACCTAACCTAACCTAACCTAACCTAACCTAACCTAACCTAACCTAACCTAACCTAACCTAACCTAACCTAACCTAACCTAACCTAACCTAACCTAACCTAACCTAACCTAACCTAACCTAACCTAACCTAACCTAACCTAACCTAACCTAACCTAACCTAACCTAACCTAACCTAACCTAACCTAACCTAACCTAACCTAACCTAACCTAACCTAACCTAACCTAACCTAACCTAACCTAACCTAACCTAACCTAACCTAACCTAACCTAACCTAACCTAACCTAACCTAACCTAACCTAACCTAACCTAACCTAACCTAACCTAACCTAACCTAACCTAACCTAACCTAACCTAACCTAACCTAACCTAACCTAACCTAACCTAACCTAACCTAACCTAACCTAACCTAACCTAACCTAACCTAACCTAACCTAACCTAACCTAACCTAACCTAACCTAACCTAACCTAACCTAACCTAACCTAACCTAACCTAACCTAACCTAACCTAACCTAACCTAACCTAACCTAACCTAACCTAACCTAACCTAACCTAACCTAACCTAACCTAACCTAACCTAACCTAACCTAACCTAACCTAACCTAACCTAACCTAACCTAACCTAACCTAACCTAACCTAACCTAACCTAACCTAACCTAACCTAACCTAACCTAACCTAACCTAACCTAACCTAACCTAACCTAACCTAACCTAACCTAACCTAACCTAACCTAACCTAACCTAACCTAACCTAACCTAACCTAACCTAACCTAACCTAACCTAACCTAACCTAACCTAACCTAACCTAACCTAACCTAACCTAACCTAACCTAACCTAACCTAACCTAACCTAACCTAACCTAACCTAACCTAACCTAACCTAACCTAACCTAACCTAACCTAACCTAACCTAACCTAACCTAACCTAACCTAACCTAACCTAACCTAACCTAACCTAACCTAACCTAACCTAACCTAACCTAACCTAACCTAACCTAACCTAACCTAACCTAACCTAACCTAACCTAACCTAACCTAACCTAACCTAACCTAACCTAACCTAACCTAACCTAACCTAACCTAACCTAACCTAACCTAACCTAACCTAACCTAACCTAACCTAACCTAACCTAACCTAACCTAACCTAACCTAACCTAACCTAACCTAACCTAACCTAACCTAACCTAACCTAACCTAACCTAACCTAACCTAACCTAACCTAACCTAACCTAACCTAACCTAACCTAACCTAACCTAACCTAACCTAACCTAACCTAACCTAACCTAACCTAACCTAACCTAACCTAACCTAACCTAACCTAACCTAACCTAACCTAACCTAACCTAACCTAACCTAACCTAACCTAACCTAACCTAACCTAACCTAACCTAACCTAACCTAACCTAACCTAACCTAACCTAACCTAACCTAACCTAACCTAACCTAACCTAACCTAACCTAACCTAACCTAACCTAACCTAACCTAACCTAACCTAACCTAACCTAACCTAACCTAACCTAACCTAACCTAACCTAACCTAACCTAACCTAACCTAACCTAACCTAACCTAACCTAACCTAACCTAACCTAACCTAACCTAACCTAACCTAACCTAACCTAACCTAACCTAACCTAACCTAACCTAACCTAACCTAACCTAACCTAACCTAACCTAACCTAACCTAACCTAACCTAACCTAACCTAACCTAACCTAACCTAACCTAACCTAACCTAACCTAACCTAACCTAACCTAACCTAACCTAACCTAACCTAACCTAACCTAACCTAACCTAACCTAACCTAACCTAACCTAACCTAACCTAACCTAACCTAACCTAACCTAACCTAACCTAACCTAACCTAACCTAACCTAACCTAACCTAACCTAACCTAACCTAACCTAACCTAACCTAACCTAACCTAACCTAACCTAACCTAACCTAACCTAACCTAACCTAACCTAACCTAACCTAACCTAACCTAACCTAACCTAACCTAACCTAACCTAACCTAACCTAACCTAACCTAACCTAACCTAACCTAACCTAACCTAACCTAACCTAACCTAACCTAACCTAACCTAACCTAACCTAACCTAACCTAACCTAACCTAACCTAACCTAACCTAACCTAACCTAACCTAACCTAACCTAACCTAACCTAACCTAACCTAACCTAACCTAACCTAACCTAACCTAACCTAACCTAACCTAACCTAACCTAACCTAACCTAACCTAACCTAACCTAACCTAACCTAACCTAACCTAACCTAACCTAACCTAACCTAACCTAACCTAACCTAACCTAACCTAACCTAACCTAACCTAACCTAACCTAACCTAACCTAACCTAACCTAACCTAACCTAACCTAACCTAACCTAACCTAACCTAACCTAACCTAACCTAACCTAACCTAACCTAACCTAACCTAACCTAACCTAACCTAACCTAACCTAACCTAACCTAACCTAACCTAACCTAACCTAACCTAACCTAACCTAACCTAACCTAACCTAACCTAACCTAACCTAACCTAACCTAACCTAACCTAACCTAACCTAACCTAACCTAACCTAACCTAACCTAACCTAACCTAACCTAACCTAACCTAACCTAACCTAACCTAACCTAACCTAACCTAACCTAACCTAACCTAACCTAACCTAACCTAACCTAACCTAACCTAACCTAACCTAACCTAACCTAACCTAACCTAACCTAACCTAACCTAACCTAACCTAACCTAACCTAACCTAACCTAACCTAACCTAACCTAACCTAACCTAACCTAACCTAACCTAACCTAACCTAACCTAACCTAACCTAACCTAACCTAACCTAACCTAACCTAACCTAACCTAACCTAACCTAACCTAACCTAACCTAACCTAACCTAACCTAACCTAACCTAACCTAACCTAACCTAACCTAACCTAACCTAACCTAACCTAACCTAACCTAACCTAACCTAACCTAACCTAACCTAACCTAACCTAACCTAACCTAACCTAACCTAACCTAACCTAACCTAACCTAACCTAACCTAACCTAACCTAACCTAACCTAACCTAACCTAACCTAACCTAACCTAACCTAACCTAACCTAACCTAACCTAACCTAACCTAACCTAACCTAACCTAACCTAACCTAACCTAACCTAACCTAACCTAACCTAACCTAACCTAACCTAACCTAACCTAACCTAACCTAACCTAACCTAACCTAACCTAACCTAACCTAACCTAACCTAACCTAACCTAACCTAACCTAACCTAACCTAACCTAACCTAACCTAACCTAACCTAACCTAACCTAACCTAACCTAACCTAACCTAACCTAACCTAACCTAACCTAACCTAACCTAACCTAACCTAACCTAACCTAACCTAACCTAACCTAACCTAACCTAACCTAACCTAACCTAACCTAACCTAACCTAACCTAACCTAACCTAACCTAACCTAACCTAACCTAACCTAACCTAACCTAACCTAACCTAACCTAACCTAACCTAACCTAACCTAACCTAACCTAACCTAACCTAACCTAACCTAACCTAACCTAACCTAACCTAACCTAACCTAACCTAACCTAACCTAACCTAACCTAACCTAACCTAACCTAACCTAACCTAACCTAACCTAACCTAACCTAACCTAACCTAACCTAACCTAACCTAACCTAACCTAACCTAACCTAACCTAACCTAACCTAACCTAACCTAACCTAACCTAACCTAACCTAACCTAACCTAACCTAACCTAACCTAACCTAACCTAACCTAACCTAACCTAACCTAACCTAACCTAACCTAACCTAACCTAACCTAACCTAACCTAACCTAACCTAACCTAACCTAACCTAACCTAACCTAACCTAACCTAACCTAACCTAACCTAACCTAACCTAACCTAACCTAACCTAACCTAACCTAACCTAACCTAACCTAACCTAACCTAACCTAACCTAACCTAACCTAACCTAACCTAACCTAACCTAACCTAACCTAACCTAACCTAACCTAACCTAACCTAACCTAACCTAACCTAACCTAACCTAACCTAACCTAACCTAACCTAACCTAACCTAACCTAACCTAACCTAACCTAACCTAACCTAACCTAACCTAACCTAACCTAACCTAACCTAACCTAACCTAACCTAACCTAACCTAACCTAACCTAACCTAACCTAACCTAACCTAACCTAACCTAACCTAACCTAACCTAACCTAACCTAACCTAACCTAACCTAACCTAACCTAACCTAACCTAACCTAACCTAACCTAACCTAACCTAACCTAACCTAACCTAACCTAACCTAACCTAACCTAACCTAACCTAACCTAACCTAACCTAACCTAACCTAACCTAACCTAACCTAACCTAACCTAACCTAACCTAACCTAACCTAACCTAACCTAACCTAACCTAACCTAACCTAACCTAACCTAACCTAACCTAACCTAACCTAACCTAACCTAACCTAACCTAACCTAACCTAACCTAACCTAACCTAACCTAACCTAACCTAACCTAACCTAACCTAACCTAACCTAACCTAACCTAACCTAACCTAACCTAACCTAACCTAACCTAACCTAACCTAACCTAACCTAACCTAACCTAACCTAACCTAACCTAACCTAACCTAACCTAACCTAACCTAACCTAACCTAACCTAACCTAACCTAACCTAACCTAACCTAACCTAACCTAACCTAACCTAACCTAACCTAACCTAACCTAACCTAACCTAA
>JAUPFN010000023.1:28413024-28420524 GCA_036924255.1 Apodemia mormo | reverse complement strand
CCTAACCTAACCTAACCTAACCTAACCTAACCTAACCTAACCTAACCTAACCTAACCTAACCTAACCTAACCTAACCTAACCTAACCTAACCTAACCTAACCTAACCTAACCTAACCTAACCTAACCTAACCTAACCTAACCTAACCTAACCTAACCTAACCTAACCTAACCTAACCTAACCTAACCTAACCTAACCTAACCTAACCTAACCTAACCTAACCTAACCTAACCTAACCTAACCTAACCTAACCTAACCTAACCTAACCTAACCTAACCTAACCTAACCTAACCTAACCTAACCTAACCTAACCTAACCTAACCTAACCTAACCTAACCTAACCTAACCTAACCTAACCTAACCTAACCTAACCTAACCTAACCTAACCTAACCTAACCTAACCTAACCTAACCTAACCTAACCTAACCTAACCTAACCTAACCTAACCTAACCTAACCTAACCTAACCTAACCTAACCTAACCTAACCTAACCTAACCTAACCTAACCTAACCTAACCTAACCTAACCTAACCTAACCTAACCTAACCTAACCTAACCTAACCTAACCTAACCTAACCTAACCTAACCTAACCTAACCTAACCTAACCTAACCTAACCTAACCTAACCTAACCTAACCTAACCTAACCTAACCTAACCTAACCTAACCTAACCTAACCTAACCTAACCTAACCTAACCTAACCTAACCTAACCTAACCTAACCTAACCTAACCTAACCTAACCTAACCTAACCTAACCTAACCTAACCTAACCTAACCTAACCTAACCTAACCTAACCTAACCTAACCTAACCTAACCTAACCTAACCTAACCTAACCTAACCTAACCTAACCTAACCTAACCTAACCTAACCTAACCTAACCTAACCTAACCTAACCTAACCTAACCTAACCTAACCTAACCTAACCTAACCTAACCTAACCTAACCTAACCTAACCTAACCTAACCTAACCTAACCTAACCTAACCTAACCTAACCTAACCTAACCTAACCTAACCTAACCTAACCTAACCTAACCTAACCTAACCTAACCTAACCTAACCTAACCTAACCTAACCTAACCTAACCTAACCTAACCTAACCTAACCTAACCTAACCTAACCTAACCTAACCTAACCTAACCTAACCTAACCTAACCTAACCTAACCTAACCTAACCTAACCTAACCTAACCTAACCTAACCTAACCTAACCTAACCTAACCTAACCTAACCTAACCTAACCTAACCTAACCTAACCTAACCTAACCTAACCTAACCTAACCTAACCTAACCTAACCTAACCTAACCTAACCTAACCTAACCTAACCTAACCTAACCTAACCTAACCTAACCTAACCTAACCTAACCTAACCTAACCTAACCTAACCTAACCTAACCTAACCTAACCTAACCTAACCTAACCTAACCTAACCTAACCTAACCTAACCTAACCTAACCTAACCTAACCTAACCTAACCTAACCTAACCTAACCTAACCTAACCTAACCTAACCTAACCTAACCTAACCTAACCTAACCTAACCTAACCTAACCTAACCTAACCTAACCTAACCTAACCTAACCTAACCTAACCTAACCTAACCTAACCTAACCTAACCTAACCTAACCTAACCTAACCTAACCTAACCTAACCTAACCTAACCTAACCTAACCTAACCTAACCTAACCTAACCTAACCTAACCTAACCTAACCTAACCTAACCTAACCTAACCTAACCTAACCTAACCTAACCTAACCTAACCTAACCTAACCTAACCTAACCTAACCTAACCTAACCTAACCTAACCTAACCTAACCTAACCTAACCTAACCTAACCTAACCTAACCTAACCTAACCTAACCTAACCTAACCTAACCTAACCTAACCTAACCTAACCTAACCTAACCTAACCTAACCTAACCTAACCTAACCTAACCTAACCTAACCTAACCTAACCTAACCTAACCTAACCTAACCTAACCTAACCTAACCTAACCTAACCTAACCTAACCTAACCTAACCTAACCTAACCTAACCTAACCTAACCTAACCCAGAGTCCCGGTCGGCCCGGCAAGTGAGCCGTACGTCGTCCAAAACGTTCAAAGTGCCTTCCGTCAGCTTCGGAACGCAGTAAAAACTTTAAAAATTCAAAGTTGTGGTATAAAACGCGCAAAATATCAAGTGTTATATGTTAAAAGACGCGTAAAGAAGTGAAATAAGTGGTGGTGTTAGTGAAAATTGTGCGCGACCTTTTTCCGAAAAGAAAACTTCAAAAAACCGCGGAAAACACGAATTTTAAACATAAAAGTGCGTGCGCCGCCGAATTTAAAGCGGCAACCTATAGTTTTTATTATACCATTCGATGCCCCTTGAGAAGACCTACAAAACGATACCCCACACACCCCCCCAACTACAACCCCCACGGAGTAAATAGCAGAAAAACAAAAACCACGTGGCCGGTTGGTACCAGATCCAGCTGTCTGGTACCAAAACTGAAGGTACCACCGGATAGCCAGCAGAACCAGGACACCGAAGCAGAAAAAATATCTACAAAAAGTTAAGTGGAAGTATTTTATTTTGAAAATTTAAAAAGTGTAGTGAAATATCAAAATTAAAACAATTCATATCTTTACAAACAGATCGACAACACATATTTTTTAATTCACCATTCTAAAGACAATAGTTTAAAGTATATCTCTGCAAAAAATCAAAATTTTCTAATTAGTAATTTAATTGTTATAAAAATTTTAAGAAATAGTTGTTAAGTGCAAGCAATGTCCACCCCGACTAAATAAATCATAGCCCCCTTAATAATAATAAATACATGTAAATATATATATTAAAAATAAGTAGTGACCCTAACAAATAAATTTATATAATTAAAATTAAATATAATTATAGATTTTAGTAATAAAACAAATTTTAAAATTTAAATGACGGGAATTTTAGTGAATAGTATTAAAAATTGAAAAAATAATAATTAATTGTAAAAAATTTTAAAATATTATATATTAATTGAATACTCTATTTAATTTCCTACATTTTTACAAAAAGAATAATAATTAATTTCCTTGTTTTAGTTAATTTATAATAGTATAAACATTAGTTAAAACATAAAAATTTCCCGTCGGCTTTAATATAGGACTTAATCGACTTTTAAGAGAATAAGGAAATTAGCATATCTTCACGGCAAAAATTTGACGGGGTGAACAGAGCATTGTACATACATATAATAATTCTTGTAAATAATTCTAGATTTAAATTGGATTATATACATATCGACAATTAGATATATAGTTGTATGGTCTTCCAATTAGATAAATAAAAACATTAGACAGTAAGACTTAACCGACTGTGCCGGTTTAAGTTGTATTAGTAATTAGTGAGTGACATATTGTATATAATTAGTGTGTTTATACACCCCAAAAATCTTTGTGTTTGTTGTGTGGTATGTGTATGTGCCCTTGATTATCTTCACGCCAATCCTAAGTGGAGTAGACAGAGTATTAGTATAGAATAATATATAAAAATATAGAGTATAGACTTGACCTATCAAATAGGTTAAATTAGTATAGGAATATAACGGGCAAATACATATCTTCACGACGGATCCATCGCAGGATAAGGGAGTGTGTAACACATCTTACTGGAACCGACCGGGACAATTAGTTTTAAGAATATAAATACAGTGAATGTTATTGTGTGTTATTGTGTGTACATATAGGCTGTATCTTCACGCAAGACCCTTACTGGGGTAAAGAGAAAACTGTATAATAATAAAAGATAGTGGTGTTTTGTATAGCGTGTTTTCAAAAAGTTGTAGTAAATAATAGACTTGACTGACCACAAAGGAATAAATAGAAAATTATATATAACAATTGTAAAAATATCTTCAAGCCAAAATTCTAGAGCGACAGGAGGAGTACATTATTAACACTTATTGTAGAAAATAGTCAAATTAAAAATTTATTGTTGTAAATATAATTCGAGTTAAATAGATAAATTAAGCATATATTCACGCCAACCCTTTGTGGGGCAAGAAGAGAAACCTAGTCATAATCATTTAGCAAATAAATTAAATTGTTTAGTTTAAGATTTTGGATAAAACGCAACTTGTATAAATAACTTGTAAATATACCTTCACGCCTATTCCTTGGAGGATAGTAAGAGCATACTTAGTATTAATAGTGCTTACATTGAATTGAAGACCTAAATACTGGGACTAAATTCGATCCGACTCATTGGAGGCGGGCATAAAAATTTTTGTCAAAATAACTTCACGCTATACTATTAACGAGATAGGAAGAGTACACATAATAATTGTATATTAAGGGTCAGGTGGACTCAACCTTCTGGAAAGGTTTATTTAGAATTAGAATAGAGATTAAGTGTATATATATCTTCACGCCAAACCCTTTTACGGGGTTTTAGAGTAAAAAAAAAAAAAAATAAAATAGTTTATTTTAATTATAATTTTAAAAAACGTTAAAACGGAGTGTATAAATACATCTTCAAACTAGATCCCGAGCGGGATAGGAAGAGTATACTATACACATCTTAGGATATTTAATTATTATTATTACAATTTTTACATCTTTGTCATTAATTACATATACATATATACATATATATATAAATATATATACACTTAAAACATAAAATACTAATTAATTTCACAAAATAATTATACAAAATATACAACTTATACAATTTTAAAATTTTAACATATATACATATAGACGAGTTCCTCAACAATGATGTTTGGCTATAGGACTCCCACCAAAGGAAAAATACCAACAAACCGGGAAAACAGTGGAAGTAGCACTGATTTAAGCAGAGAAGAAGAAGGTAGAAATAAGAGAAGAATGTCCGGAGAAAGATATGGACCCAAACGTTCTTTGAGCCCAAAAGGGAGAAAATATTATCATAATCAAATTATGTTTGAGTTACCAACAGAGGAAGAAATAGAAGAAATGATATTTGAGGACAAAGAAACAAAAGATGCTTACCTGGCACAAAGGGAGATTTTAAAACACGTCAAGAGTTCACGAAACCTAAAAAAGGAAATTTGCAATGATATATTTTTGAGTACTGCAAACTTGCATAAAATGACAATAGAAGCAATACAAAAATATAAAGAAAAAGAAAAGCAAATTGAAAAAATTGGGACGGAACAGAATAAACAAATATATAATCAAAATGAAGAAGGAGAAGGAAATGATATAAGAAAAATTCAACAAATGATGCAAGAAACACTCAGCCATATCGAATCAGTGAAAGAAAAGATAGATGAAGAGCTCAAGAAATTAACGGAGACGCAAATTAAACAAAAAGACAAACAATGCGAACTCATATCATCAATGATGAGACTTACAGCGTCTTTCACACAAGCATTTGCTGATCAAGAAAAACAAGATGAAATCATTATGGAAAGAATAGCGGAAAATGGAAAGGAAATAGAACACTTAAAAAGAGCCATACAGGAGAATCAACAAAAACAAAACCAGGAAATGAATAAGACACTCGATAAAAACAATAAAATAATAGAAAGACTAGAAAATAAAATTCAACTGAGTCAAACAAAACAAAGTGATGAAAGTATGAAAATAGTGCAGAAATACAATAAGGAAATAGAAGAAATTAAAAGAACTATACAGGAGAATCAGAAAAAGCAAAAAGAAGAAACAGCCAAAATACTTGATAAAAATAACAAAATAATGGAAAAATTAGATAAGATAATGGAACTGAATCAGGAGAAACAAAATGAAGAAAGTATAAAAATGATAGAGAAAAATGGGAAAGAGGTAGAAAATCTAAAAACAATAATACAAGAAAACCAAGAAATCCAAAAAATAGAAATAAATAAAATAACTCAACAAAACAACCAAGTGTTAGAAAAACTAGAGATGAAAATAGAACAAAGTAAAGAAAAACACAGTGATGATATTTTAAGAAATCTTGCAGAAAATAACAAGAAATTAGAAGAATTTAAACAACTAGTAGCAGCAAACACTGATATACAAAAAGATCGATCGTACGCAAGTGTAGTAGCGGAACCTGGTAAGAAAAAATACCTTGAGAAGACAGCATTGCACTCCGTAATAGTTAGCTCTAATAACGAATTAGAAACTGGGGAAGAAATACTAAATTTAGTAAGAAAAACGATAAACGCGAAGGAAAGCGGTATAGAAATAGAGAATGTTAGGAAGGCTAGAGATAGAAAAATTATTATAGGATGCCGGACTGAAGAAGGTAGGACAAAAGTCAAAGAAAAGTTGAAAGGAGCAGAAGGAAAGTTAAAAGTAGAAGATGCCGTAAATAAAAAACCACTTATAATAATTAAAAACATCTTAGACAGTAACAAAGACGATGAAATTAAAGAAGCACTTCTAAAACAAAACAGAAACATAATTGAGGACCTAAGGGAAGAAGATAAAAACATAGAAATACTTTTTAGAAAAAAGACGAGGAATCCACAGAAAATACACGCAGTGGCTAGAGTTACACCGCCACTATGGAGAAAAATAACCGAAGAAGGTCACCTTCACATCGATATGCAACGAGTTAGAGTGGAGGATCACTCTCCGCTCATTCAATGCACGATGTGTTTGGGATATGGCCACACTAAAAAGCTCTGCAAAGAAAATATAACAAAATGCAGTCACTGTGGCGGTGAGCATACGAGAACAAAATGTAGTGAGTGGATCAACAACACGACGCCAAAATGTTGTAACTGCGCAAAAGAAAAATTAATTAAAATTAACCACAACGCCTTCGACAGTCAGTGCCCTATTAGACAAAAGTGGGAGTCCTTGGCAAGAGCCACAATAGCCTATAGTTAAAAACAATATTATTACAATATAAATATGAAATAATATACAAGTAACAACAAACATAGTAAAATAAATATATTTTTTGTATACGTAAAGTATACAAAAGTATATACTGTAGTACAAAAACCATGTTGTAATAAATAGTCATAAAATTGAAAGAAAATTGCAATGAATCCCAAATATAATGAAATAAAAACAGACTAGGTGTAGTGAGGAAGTTAATAAATTAAGAAAGGAAATAAATATAAAGCACTGCATAATAAATGCAATATATATATACACATAGGTATATATATAAAAAGAAAATAACCCACTATATCCAGAAAATATATAACAGAAAACAATACAATAGATAAATATCATTTAATAGATATAGCAATATAAAATACATATAATAAGACAAAATAGATATAATAGGTGAAATATAATAAAAGAAATAAATAAAATATATGTGATATTGCAAAATTTTTTGCAAATTACATATAAGAAAATAAATAAACTTTGTAACACAACAAACAAGATTTTAAAATAAAATAGACTGTAAACTAAATATAGAAAAATATAACAATGTGAATTAACAACACAGCAACTTATATTAGAAAGTAGAATAATTAAAACTATACATAAGAAAACATAATAATTAGAATAACAAAGGCTCTGATCTTG
>JAUPFN010000023.1:27918024-28410524 GCA_036924255.1 Apodemia mormo | reverse complement strand
ATATTTCAGCAAATTGATCGACAACACTACTTTTAAAAATTTGCACTATATTATTTATTTCCTTATCTGAAGAACGCGACAAATTTGAAGAAGATCTGGTGAGTGGTTCACAAAATATAAACATTTTTATAAAAAGTTGCCTCAAAAGTGACCGCAAAATTAACTTTGTTTTCATACATTAAAATTTTAATTTTGGAATTATAAATTACCATAGACCATATCAAGTTCACAGTGTCCTCCGAAGCATCGCACGAAAACTAATATTGTATGTTTACATTTTAGTCATCATATTTACTTTCTTTGATTATAATTAATACTTTAATTTTTAATATTAATAACTTACCCTGTTTTTCACATAATATTAGCATATTTTAATTATTTTTAATTTTTCAATCCTAAATTAGACACCTTAAAACTAAATATATACACCAACATTAGGACTATCATAATTAGGAGCGTTAATATATTAGATACAATAGAAAAAATTTTAAAAATATTGTAAACTCTAAAAAAATTTTATAGAAAATCGATGTCACCTGCATACATACGCCTAGGTATTTTTGTAGTTGGCACCTATAAAATTTTTTTAAGTCTACCTATCACTAACCGATTACGTAACCATTATTACGTCATATGCTACATGAGTATACATATGACATCATAGGCCACACGAAAAATATATTGTCAAAAACTAGATAAACTACTCTATCACCTGACTTTTCCTATTATTATTTATATTTTCATTAAATTCAAATTAAATTAAATAATAATAATAAATAACCGAATACTTTCCAGTTTAACTAGTTTTATAGATAGAGTATTATATTACAAAAGAATATACTAGTTCTTACCCTTACTTTCTTCATTACTTTCTTTAATTTCTTATTTACTAATTAATTTAATATTGTTAATTAATTGTTAATTGCATTATAAATTACAATTGTATCAACACTACCTCACACCCTTTCTTTACTCAAACATTAAACACTATTGTTCACCTTACTCTACCTACTTATATAGTATCTAAAACTAAAATATTTAACGATAATATTTAATTATTACTTATTTTCATACAAATTTGTTTTTATAGACAGGATATCATACTACATATTCTATACTAGTTTATATCCTTACTTTCTTCATTAACTATAACTACATTTACTATTTTACTATTTTGTATTCCAACTAATAACTTAACTAATAATCTAATACTACATTTATACTTTAATTCTCTCTATATACTCACGCCCAACACTGGAGCAGTCGGCGGAGCTATAATTATACTAATCAATTTAATTTATTTAATCCTAATTTGTTATTACTTTCATTTTCTTTTATTAGTTAATTACTTTAACTAAGTCATTTAAAAAAAAAAAAAAAAAAAAAAAATTATATATAAATTTCCTTACTTACTAGCTTATATTCCCTTCTCTTACTAATATACATTACTCTACTTACTTCACTTTATTTTATTTTTAAATAAATTTATTTGCTTTAATTTAAATAATAACAATACACCGAAAATGTTCGGATTTCGAACACCTCCAAAAATACACTTAGAATTTAGACAGACTTCATCAACTAAAGCTGCAACAAATTTAAATCGGAAATCAGATATGGATCCCCTTAATAAAGAAATCGAACTTGCAGAATCACAAGATAGAAATAAGATAATGGAAACGAGTGTACGCTCTCCAAAGAATAATAAAACCAAATATATAGATAAAATAACAGAGGCCAGAGCATGTGTAGCAAAAGCCAAAACTCATCTAGCTAATTCAAGAAACATTAAAACAGAAATTAAATCTGAAGTACTAAAAGCAATAGACCGTTTATATGAAATTGTAAAAGAAACATCAAAAGAAATATCTTCACAACAAAATATAGAACAAAATAAAGATATAACAATAGATACTATCAATGATAAAAAAGTTAAAAATGATGAAATATCAAAAATAAAAATTATATTAGAAGAACAAACTAAAATAATAAATAGAAATAATATACATTTAGAAAATTTAAATAAAAAGATAGAAAAACAAACACAAATTTTAGAAATTAAATCAACTGAAAAACATCAATATACCCTAAGACACAAAGAAGAAACCAATATACACGAAGATACTATAAAATATACTAATGATACATACTCATTTAATAACATTACACAACAACTTCTTAAGGAAAACATACATCTTGCAAAAGAAAATGGTAATAAAATAGAGGATCTACGAAAGGAAATAAAACAACATCATGAAAAAATAGATCAAATGTCATACGCAGAAGTAGTAGCAAGTAAACACATAACAAAAAAATTTCCTGAACGAACAACGCTGCATTCAATGATTATATCTTCTACAAAAGAAGAAGAAACGGGTGAAGAAATCCTAAACAAAATAAGAAAAGCTGTTGATGCAAAAGAAGGATGGATACAAATAGAAAAAGTTAGGAAAGCAAAAGATAGAAAAATTGTTGTTGGCTGCAAAACACAGGAAGATAGAAAAAAAGTTAAAGAAAGATTGGAAACAACAGAACAGCATCTTATTGTAGAAAACATGAAAAACAAAAACCCACTTATCATCTTAAAGGATGTACTAAAAATACATTCAGATGAAGAAATTCTCCAAGCTCTAAAAAAACAGAACCAAACCGTCTTCCATGATCTTAATAATCAAGAAACTGTAATGGAAATAAAATATAGGAAAAAAGCACGTAACCCACACAACAACCATATTGTTCTTGCTGTATCACCAAAAATATGGAAAAAAGCTCTTGAAGAAGGAAAATTAAGAGTGGACCTCCAAAGAGTTCAAGTAGAAGATCAGTCACCATTAATACAATGTACTCGTTGTTTAGGATATGGACACAGTAAAAAATATTGTGATGAAACTGTGGATTTATGTAGTCATTGTGGTGGCTTACATATGAAAACGGAATGTCCTAAGAGCTTAACAAATCAACCACCAAGTTGTAAAAATTGTGAAAAAGCAAATCTCATTAATTGTGAGCATAATGCTTTTAGTAATGAGTGTCCAATTAGGAAAAAATGGGATGCTTTAGCTCGGGCATCCATTGCTTATTGCTAAAGTTGTCACTAACAGCAATATACAGTATAAAATCATTCAAGCAAATTTACAACGAAGCAGATTAGCAACTGATGAATTGCTACTGGAGGCAACCAACAACAATACATCAGTAGCATTACTACAAGAACCATATACAGGTAATATAGGCAAAGTAAAAGGATACCATGGCATAAGAATATTTCAAAATAACAACATAGTAACTGGGACCATCAAATCAGCTATAGCTATTCTAGACAATACATTAAATATTACACAGTACCCAGATCTCACAACCAATAACATCGTAGTAATAGGAATTCAAACTAGAAATTGGAAAGTTACCCTAGTTTCATTCTACTTTGAATCTGATCAACCCATAGAACCTTATCTATTACACTTACAAAAAATACATAAAGAAATCGGCCCTAATAAATTAATTATAGCTGGAGATGCCAATGCTAAAAGCCCATGGTGGGGCAGTACAATAGAAGATGACAGAGGAAAAATATTATGTGGAACTATAGACATGCTCGATTTGCACATCTTAAACACAGACGACATCCCCACTTTTGATACTATTAGAGGTAATAAAAGATATTACAGTTACATTGACCTTACCATTTGCTCCCTTGATATGCTTGACTTGACATGTAATTGGCATGTCAAAGAAGGTCTCACTAGCTCCGACCACAATGCAATACTTTTTCAAATAAATGCACAAAAATCAAATAATATCAAAATCCTACGCACTACACGAATATATAATACAAATAAAGCAAACTGGTACAAGTTTCGACAAAAACTGACAGAAATTATGGAGGAAAATAAACTTACATTACATGATTTACAACACATTAACAATATTCAAGAAATAGACACAATAATTGAAACATATACCAAAGCCATTACCCAAACATGTATAGAAACCATACCAATTAAAAGACAAACAGAAAAACTTACCTTACCTTGGTGGTCTGAGGAGCTCGCTAAAATGAAAAAACTAGTTGCTACCAAAAGACGACGTATAAGAAATGCTGCACCAATTCGTAGAGAATTTGTAGTCAACTTATACCTTAAACAAAAAGAAGAATACGAACTAGCAGTAAGAAAAGCACAAACAGAAACGTGGAAAAAGTTTTGCGAAAAACAAAATAAAGAAAGTGTATGGGAAGGAATTTACCGCATAATCAGTAGGACTACAAAGAGGGATGAAGATATACCTTTGAGCATTAATGGAAATACTTTAGAACCCATAGAATCAGTCAAACTATTAGCCGAAAATTTTTACCCAGAGGATAGAATAGAAGAAGATAGTACAGAACAAAAAAAAATAAGAATAATAGCAGACAATATTAATGAGTTAAACAATGAAAACATGAATGACCCACCTTTTACAATTACAGAACTCAATCACTCAATAGATTCATTTAACCATAAAAAAGCTCCGGGATCAGACGGCTTCACAATTGATATCTGTGAACATGCAATTAACTGTAATCCCCAATTCTTCTTAGGAATACTTAATAAATGTCTTTTATACTATTATTTCCCCAACATCTGGAAAATAGCCACTGTGATTATACTTAAAAAACCTGGTAAATCAGATTACACAACACCAAAATCATATAGGCCCATTGGATTACTTCCAGTACTCGGAAAAATTTACGAAAAAATGCTGGTCGCTCGCCTCAAGTTTTATGTATTACCTTTAATTAATAAATGCCAATATGGATTTATGCCACAAAAAGGTACTGAAGACTCCCTTTATACCCTAATACAACATATTCATATGAAATTAAAACAAAAGAAAATAATAACACTAATATCATTGGATATAGAGGGAGCCTTTGACAGTGCCTGGTGGCCTGTTATAAAACTACGCTTAGCAGAAATGAAATGCCCAATAAACTTGAGGAGAACGATTAGCAGCTATTTAAACGAACGATATGTTAAAGTTAGATACGCTGGAGTTGAATATAACAAAAAAGCTAGTAAGGGATGTGTTCAGGGATCAATTGGTGGACCTTTATTGTGGAATGTAGTACTAAATCCACTCTTACAAGAACTGGAACACCAAAAAATTTATTGTCAAGCCTTTGCAGACGATATTATTTTAGTTTTTGCTGATAATTCAACCGCTGAAATAGAAACACAGGCTAACACCACCCTAACATATATTGCAGCATGGGGAATGCAAAACAAGTTAAAATTCGCTCCACACAAAACAAATGCAATGATAATAACTAATAAATTAAAATATGATACACCACACTTAACTATGGACGGAGTTCACATTAAATTGTCTCAAGAAATGAAAATATTAGGTTTAACTATAGACAATAAATTAACTTTCAACACACATATTAACCTTACTTGTAAAAAAGCAGTCTCTATATATAAACAATTAGCTAAAGCCGCTAAGACTAATTGGGGTCTACACCCAGATGTAATTCGCATAATTTACACTGCAGTTGTAGAACCTATATTATTATATGCAGCTTCCGCATGGGCACCAACTGTACAAAAAATCGGTATTAAAAAACAACTAAATATAATTCAAAGAAGTTTTGCACAAAAAATTTGTAAAGCTTACCGAACAGTATCTCTCAACTCTGCACTAGTATTAGCTAGACTGCTCCCTATTGATCTTCGTATAAAGGAGGCTGCTCTTTTATATGAGGCTAAAAGGGGAGCACATCAGCCTCTACTGGGCAGTTGGGAAATAGAAAAAATGGAATCAGCATTAAAAGCACCACACCCCGCCGATAAACTTGATATTGAATTTAGCAGCCTGTTAGATGAAGAAGAATACAACGCTCACAAAAATTCGTCAATTCGTGTATTTACTGATGGCAGCAAAATTGAAGACAAAGTCGGGGCCGCAATCTCCATATGGGATGATAAAACTGAAATTAAAACAATCAAACTTTTGCTGCCATCATTTTGCACAGTATATCAGGCTGAATTACTAGCTTTAAGTTACGCAACAGATGAAATTTTTAGACGAAAAGAAAACAAATTTAGCATATTTAGTGATTCAATATCAGCCCTTCAAACAATAAAAAATAATGACTCACTACACCCTCTAGCCGTAAAAACCAGAAACACACTAAAACAATGCCAAATACAAAAAAAAAGTATAAGGTTATTTTGGATTAAAGCACACATCGGCCTAGAGGGCAACGAAAGAGCTGATCAGCTTGCCAAAGAAGCTGCACTAAAACTAAAAACTAAACCCGCATATGACAAATGTCCTATCTCATTCATCAAGCGGTCTAATCGTCTGAAGACAATTGATGAATGGGATAGGAGATACCAAGGTAGTAACACAGCTGCAATTACAAAATTATTTTTACCCAATGTCACAATAGCTTATAAAATTATAAAAAATACATCAATCACCCACAGAATTACACAACTGATGACAGGACACGGTGGATTTTCCTCGTATTTATATAGATTTAAATGCAAGGACAATCCAGCGTGTATCTGTGATCCAGAAAGCATAGAAACTATACCTCACTTACTAATAGAATGCCCAGTATTTGCACCAGAACGGTTTAACTTCGAACAAAAAACTGGCATGCAAATAACTTGTGAAAACTTAAACACTCTACTAAACAGCAAATATAAAGACACATTTTTAGAGTACGGTGAACTTATAGTTAAAATTGTAAATAATAGAAATAAGTAATTAAATTAGCAAATAATGTAAATGAATTACATGTATAAAGCTGTGAATTATAATAATATTAATATAATATTATAATAAGTTGTATATTATAATTATAATAATAATATAATTAAAAAAAAAAAAAAAAAAAAAAAACAGAAAAATGAAAAAAAAAAAAAAAATATATATATATATATATATATATATATATATATATATATATATATATATATATATATATATATATATATATATATATATATAAAAAAAAAAAAAAAAAAAAAAACAAAACAAAAAAAAAAAAAAAAAAAAACAGTCATTAATAATTAACAAGCATGTAAATATACCATAACATGTATTCACTTATGTATAGCTTCTTCATTATATTCATCCTAGTTATATTGTACCTACTTTATTGTATAAATAATTAAAATTGTCTGTATAATATAAAGATATACAAATGTACATATAAGAATACTTTATGAAAATAATTATTTTAAGTGAGTATAACAAATACTCTATTCTATGTAAACAAAGGCCTTGTCTATGACAGGGGTTAATGAATAAAACAAAAAAAAAAAAAAAAAAAAAAAAAAAAAAAAAAAAAAAAAAAACCTAACCTAACCTAACCTAACCTAACCTAACCTAACCTAACCCATATTCATTTAGATAACAAATATATTAGTGGAAACGAAAGGAAAACTTCATAGCGCGATTTAGAACTTGAGGTTTTAGAAGCAGCGACCTCTGTTAACGATTTTTTTTTTTTGTTTTTTTTTTTTCGTTGACGTGCATACGTCTTTAAAATTGTCTACATAGGTGGGGAGGGGGGGAGGGCAGAGGGGAAAAAAAAAAAAAAAAAAAAAACTGGATATGGTGGATAAGATAGCCGGTAAACTCATCCTTGTGGTATAAGACCTTACCACAAGGTAGCAACGGACCATTAACACCTTTGGTGTCTATAGGCGATGGTTGACTCTCCACCAGAAGACCTGCTTGTTTGCTATCTTATTCTATAAGACAAATGCTTTTAGGCCAGATAGTATGATTTTTTTTTTTTTTTTTTTTTTCGTAGATTTTGTCTAACGTATTGATTAGGCTAATAGGACGGTAACTACTGACATTTCGGAGTTTTCTCAGTTTGTGTACTCCTATGACGGTGGGGTATTTACACTCATCCGGAAACGCACAATAGGAGTACATTGAAGATGCACACTAGTAGGAATATAAGGGAGGGAGTGATTTAACTACCTTATTTGTGATTTTGTCAGATCCTGAGGCCTTTTATTGCTTAGATTTTTTTTTTTTTTTTTTTTTAATTCACCTACTTCTTCGGTAGCGGTGGGCAATAGCGGGTCATCATCTGGTAGAAGCGCCACCCTACGCTCTACTTCACTATCCACACGGTAAACGTGCTTTAGACCACCTAGGTCCGTAGGCTGGTTTAACGGGGAACATTGTAATTGGTACGATGAACGAAAAATGTTACCATCGTAAGATATTACGCATGAAGTACTCACGGTAAAGATGCATGGTTGTGTCCATCACACAGTCACAACCCGTTTTTTGTTTTCCCTCAATGGACTGGTATGCAATCTTCAACTAAGATTTAATCAAAATTAATTTTGTTTATTGTAAATTATGAATTTCTGTTACAATCATTGATGTAATACGTACGTGCATTCTGACCATTATTTTGTAATGTGACCCCCTCTCCCCTTGGTCGAGTGCTTAATGACCCTGACGACGCAATTGACGGGGCATGGGTTCGATTCCCGACGAGAACAAGCGTTTGTGTGATGGGCATAAATATTTGTATTTCCGGGTTTGGATGTTTATTAAATATATTCCAATATTTATATATGTTTATATATTTATACATTTCTATGTATTTTGAGCTTTCTCTATCCTGTGACCTCATCATTTTCTCCAGATCCCTAGAAGTTTCAGCTAGTAAGACTATGTCGTCAGCGAATCTTAGATGGTTTGGGTATCGTCCATTGATTTGTATTCCTTTCTTAGACAAAATAATCAATAGCTTAGCTGATGGAGACAACCATCACCTATACACGCCGGAAGTGCTAACATTTCTTACTAATAATGCGCTGAAATTCGTTTGACGAGAACAATATACCAAATGCCTAAGTTTACCGGCTACCTTAGGCATAACTACTTTTATTATAGACACGTTATTGCACTATTTGTAAGAAATTATAAGTGAGAACCACTTCCGCATTTTTAAAAGATTTAATTACGACCACAAAAAAAAAAAAAAAAAAAAAAAAGAACTGAAAAATAAATCTTTTTATTTCAATTTATTATAATTATTTTTTTTATTTTATTATAATTAGTTTTTGTGTTTTCACTTTTGTAGTCCTTGTTAAACGCATTAACAGTTGCTGGCGCAGTCATTGTTAAGCCTTCGAGAGACATTAACGCGCGGCCTCATATATTGTGTTTCTCTCATAACAATTTCCGTCTGATATTAAGTAAATATAACCTAAAACAAGTCAAAATTTCAAAAAAAAAAATGAAAAAAAAATAACATAAAACCAACCATGAAAAATATTACAACTAGTTTTCATTTTCGCTGTCGCTAGAGTATTTATAAATACTTGCTCAGCCAAGTAAGTAGTACAGATAGCTCTTTAATAGTGAAAATAATCAATATTAATTGTTTCGGGAGCATTATAAGTATCAAATAAAAATTCTCCCTGTTTTTGTATTAAAGAATAGTTAATATCTTTTTGTTTATAAAGTTTTAAACTGTTAAAGTGACGACGCCATGAAGAAGCTAAGTGCTTCGTCATGGCGTCGTCGTCTAGAAATTAATTCAAAATGTTTTAATTCTGAATAAAAATCTTTTCGATCCAGATTATTTTTTGAGCGTTTCAATTTTTTGAGTGATTGCCGAGAAACTGAAACTCGTTCTTTTAAGCATCGCATTTCTTTACTTCTTTAAAAAATATATATTTAACATCATTTTTCAGACGTCATTCCGGATCCAATGAATTAACGCTGATATTTTAGCTTCATTTCAAATTAACACTATTTTAAATTGAAAGCCCGGGCGAGCTGAGCGGAACTCTACTACGTGGTAGTGGTGATGGCAGTACACATTTGACCAATCGTTTACGAGCACACATGGCAGATGATCTATTCTCGGGGCCGGACCAACACTTGTAGTGGATTTGACCTGTGGCACGAGTGGAGCTGTCGACCGACTGACGCACTGCAGATCAATCTTTCAATTAATATTCATCCATGACATATCCAAATAAAAGGCACTCATCTTCATATATTATTTACATGTTAAAATACTTAGTAATTTTAAATAGCTTTACTGATACAATTATCATATCTTGATAAATGTACCTTGAAGTAACATTCGATATACCATAATCGGCCACTTTAAAGCCACGTTTTGTGTGTACTGTATTTCCATATTTACCACAGATAGCTGTCAACTTCCAGCATGTCGAAGCGAAGACAATGCACAATATCAAGGAACATACAAAATAAACTGACACTACACATTTACTTTACACAAGTAGGAGATAGAATAGTTTAACTAAAAAAAAAAAAAGGTGTGTGTACGATTCACACACGATAGAAGTGAAAGTAATAGAGACCGATAATATAAAATAGTATGTATATTTCTGTCTCAATCTTTACCGGCTTCATTCTACACATTTTTGTATTTGTGTCTCTTACCTGTCGTTTTTTCTGTTGCATCAGGTTTGAAATCACAACGATTCTAAAGAAGTTTCACTTCAATAACTGAAAATTAGAAACAACCCATCTGCCTTCTGTTTGAGCAGTTCAAGAGGTTAGCCATGGCTGAAGACGCCGCCGGACGTGGATCTTTGAAGCCGCGGGAATAAGCTCGATATTATATTACAGTCTTTATAACGTATATTAAATATTTAATCGATCATTTACCGCATAAAATATTCAGCATGTATAGGTGTTACCTAGTGTGTAGTCTCAAATATTTGACCACATCTGGCGTGCAAAATCATTTGTAAATTAAAAAGTAAAATTAATTTAAAAAAAAAAATTGGACTTCTTAATCCAGGTTCTTTAGGCACTAAACACGAAGAGCTTATTGTTGCAATTAAAAATCACTGTGTTGACCTAATGGCATTGAACCTATGCGAATCCTCTCAACCCTCCAGTTGAACAGATGTGGCTTAGGCTTGCATTAAACGGAGTCAAATTGGTAGTGGGTACTGCCTACCGCCGAAAGTTATGTAAACGTAAAGTTTACATTTTATAACCTGTTTTAGTTTTTAACTTGTTCCTTTCTCCTTATAAACTAATAAGTATAGTATATTGTATATTGTCTGCTGTAACAGATTATATAAAAATGTGATACCAATAAATACTATCTTATCTTATCTTAATTCGAATTTAAAGCTGTACATTTCAATTTTTAGGGTTCCGAAGTATACTAGAAACCCTTATAGTTTCGCTATGTCCGTCCGTCCGTCCGTCCGCACGATTGCTCAGAGACCCTTATCACTAGAAAGCTGTAATTTGGCATGACTATACATATTAGTCACAATAGTAAAGTGGTAACATAAAATTTTGAAAAATATTTTTTTCAGGGTAGCTCCCCTACATGTAAAGTGGGGATGTTAATTTTTTTTTTCACGTACCCCATCATGTAGGTTATCGTTAGATAGATTTTTTTTTAAAATATTGTGGGTTTATAAAAACAAGTTTTATATTAAGGGACTCGTTTGTGAAATATTAAACTTTTAAGTATTAATTTTTGTTAGATTCAAGTGTCCCCCCCGCCCCTCTGCAGGCTAAACGGTTGGTTTTAGGGGTGGAAAAAAATTGGTAGTAGTAAATATAATGAAATTAAAAGGAAAACTATCACGGATTAGAAGGGTTTACAAGTTTTTGAATAATAGTCGACCAACTTATAAAATGCACTTTCACAAATGATTTAAAATTTTACGCAAAATAGTTCGCTGTGCTGGTCTAGATGTCGCTACACACAAATAGATCACGCTAGTATAACTAGCTAGTGGCTATTTCATTAGATAATGTTCTGTATATTTATATAGTGGAGGGCTCTGGCTGAGCACTTTGATAGCCCAGAATCGCAGTACCACTTACCAGTCATTTGGAATTTGCTTAGGTTTATTCAATTTATTGCGAAAAATAATATTAAATATATCTTTAATATAAAACCCTCGTGTGACGTGTCACAAGACACAAATCACAATGTTCGTTCTCACTTCTCGTACTTCTACGAAACGGGTTGACCGATTTTGATGAAATTTCGTATGCATATTCAATAGGTCTAAGAATCGGGCATCGGCTACTATCTATTTTTATACCCCTAAGTGATAAAAGTTGTCCACCCCTAAAAATATTTTTTTTTATTTTATGGTCAATTTTTTTTTTATTATTTTTTTTTTTATGATTCAGCATTGAAAAATACATACAACTCTAAATTTGTACCCTTCTATCACCAAAACTTATTTTTTAATTAAATAATTTATATGGCAAAACATTTGGTTCAGCTAGTATAGGTACTCTGAAGCCAAGGTTCCCGAGGCCTCGCCAAAGTACTTTCCTATCAGCATTATCCTATAATCCTATTAGATATTACCATAAACACTTAAAATTAATTAGTAAACATCACAGTAGGCATAATATGTTGTTCGTTCGATCAGAAAGAATATCAATACTGAAAGACCCGGCGGGGTGATCAGGTAACTCGCAATGCGAAATTATCGTGATTGTTTAATTATTGCAAGTCACATAACAGCCTTGTACATTAGTGGTAGTCGTTGCCGCTTGATTAGTTTTGATGCTGTGACATTGCAAAAAGTGCATGTACGGTGGTTTGGTTCCGTACAGAGTAAAATACAAGTTAAGTTCAATATTATGTTTATTGAACGCTTAACTTATACTAAAATGGTTTAATGGTAAAAATGGTTGAATGGTTAGGTGAGCACGCGAACCGATTGGCGGCTTGACGCGAACTGTTTAAAATATGTAAATTATAATAACGCGTGGCGACATATACGCTGACAATGCCAAACGTGATGTACGGCACTGTCGACAAGCTGTTGCCCGTACATGCTGCCACCGCGAGAGAAAAAGAATGATGGTGAAAATGGTACACAAAATAAATGGTTGAATATTTAGTGAGTGACGTGAGACAAGGTGATAAACAATATTTGCTTATTCTAATGGCACTCTAGCGTCTCTATCACAATAATCACTAAAATTATGCTTATGCACTACGGGAGGAGTGGACTGGTCTTTCACTTTACCACTACACTTAACACTAGATTGCCCATGGTCAACTACACTTACACACTGGTCACTAACACTGTACACAAACGCTGCGTTTGCCAGACCCCGCGGCTCAGGGCGCGGTGGGTCCGGCATGGCAGGCGCTGGCGCTGCGCCAGCTGCTGCCGGCGCGTTGGAGTCTCGGCGGTGGCTGAGGCGCGGGCACCACCGCCGCGTGGCGTAAGCGGCTGCCCCGGCCACCAGCACACCCGCCACCACGTATATCGCGACGTAATGGTGAACGTCGTGATAAGATATACCACTCTTTAGACCACTCTCTGAACGCATTTGTTTTATCTTAACGCCTATATCGTCTAGATCGTGATCGTAACCACCCGCTACTGACGCTGGCTCCGAAATCAGCGACACGGACGTTCTGTTCTGGTTAAAAATGTGGTTGATGGGTAGAATGTCTATTGCTGGTATATCTGTCTTGATGGTTAAAGTATTATTATGCTGTCTCTGAGCATAAATGGTTATGTCGTTTCCTTTCAGTATACAGTCTGGACCCAGCTTCATGATACCGCTACTATTTAGATTTTTGGAAAATATTTGTTCATCACAGATGATGCGCACTGGACAAGAGTCGCAGCAAAAGAAAAAGTAAGTGTTCACATCATTTAACTGAGACCACCAGTCTTGACACCTTGCAGTTTTGGTTCTGCACCGCTTCGTCCCCTGGTCTTTGGAGCACAAGATGTCATCATGACTCATATGTAAGATTGGTTTCTGTAGAAGACAAAGTTGTATTTCTAAATCTAATTGAATACACTTATGCAATTCTAATTGCGATATGGTTATGAATGAGTCTCTTCGTAAGTTGATCGCTATGTAATCTGAGACTGGAACTAGGGTGACCATGGTTTTGTCAATCCGTCTTGAGATAGGATAAATTCTATATACTTGGAAATTATCTCTACTCACTAATGGTATTCTAATTTCAAAAATAAAATAATCTTTCATCATCTTGGCTCTAACCTTAAGCAAATGGTAAATTTTGGTTAATTCTATGTGAGGATTTTCAATTGGTAACCTTAATTCATTAGACAATTTCCCTGAAATAAGATTTAACTCCTCTAAAAGCTGGTCCGGTTTCAAAAGATGAATGTTGAATTTCCCAAAATACACTTCCGAAACTGTATCTAGTAAAACATCCTGCATATTCTTCAAATTAGACTGCAAGCTGTTAGCTGCCATGGAGCATAACAAAAACTCATTGGTCGCTTTCACGTCTTTCGGTTGACTTTTAACATCGTAGGTGGTATTTTCTAATCGGTTAATGTAGTGTGTAAATATCTTTTGTTGTTTATCAATAGAGCCTTGCATCCTCTTCAATACATTATATTCTGCCTCTACTACAGATGTCTGGTTTTTCCATAGAGCAGCAAGATGGTTTTAGTTTTCTCTAATTAAATCAATGTCCTTAATATACTGTTCAGCGAATTGGTCATCGAGTACACCGAATAGAGCGTGTGCGACATTACCCACAACATTGATAAGGCCGCGTCTGCGCCGCGCGTGCCCGTGTGGGAACTGCTGCGTCGACAAAATGCTATTATAATGCATTAACTCTGTATAGCTGTGCCGTAATTGTATTAAAATGGATTCGCAATGGATTTTAGCTGGTGATTGTTTGCAGAGATATTCCATATGATCTATATATTTGGATAACAGTTTACTGCCCTGCCAATATGGTCGTAAATCATAATATACTACCAGCTTCCACTCGTCTTGAACTAATCGCATGGTAGATATTTTATCAAAATATAAACTTTGACTATCGTTAAAGTTTATTGCGTTGTATGCATACGTGGCTGGTGAGAATAAAAACGTAAACAACATAAGTGTCATGGTGAATAAATGAAAAATGCCTTTTTTAGCTCGCCGTTTTGGTTTTGGTAAATTATTGTCATTAGACTGGTTAATCGGCTGGTTATGCTCAGCATTTTGAAGTATTTGGTTACTGTCTCCTTCTTCACTGGTATTTTTAATTGGTAAAAGGGATGACTTAACTATTGGTCGTTTCATAACGCCATTCTTAGTTTTTACAGAGACTACTCTAGTTAGCCCATCTTGCCCCGGATGTAGCTGCACGACTCGACCTAGAGCCCACTTACCCGGTGGCAGATTAGCGTCGTGTATAATAACAATATCTCCTTCATTTAAATTTGGTTGTAAACGTTGCCACTTAGACCTAGTGTTCAGCTGTGTAATGTACTCAGTTCTCCATCTCTTCCACACGTCTTGGTAAATTTTCTGTACTAACTGCCATCTGGTTCTCAGATCGTGTTCAGACTCAACAATGGTCAATGTTGGTCCACTGCCTAGAAAATGGGATGGAGTAAGGAAATCCAGATCTTCTACGTCTTCGCTTAGTGAGCACAGAGGTCTTGAGTTAAGGCAGCCTTCCAGTTGAGCTAACAGAGTGGAGAACTCCTCGTACGTGAGTTTTTGTTCTCCTATGACTCGCTTCAGATGGTATTTCAAACTCTTTACTGCCGCCTCCCACAGACCACCTGCACTAGGCCAAGATGGTGCGTTGAAATGCCACTCTATCGACATGTCAGCTATTTCCAAATAAAACTGGTCATTTAGAATAGATTTTAAATTAACGACCTCTTCCTGCAAAACTCTATTTGCCTTTATGAAATTCGTCCCGTTGTCGCTGTAAATGTGAGCGGGCGATCCTCTCCTGGCAGAAAGTCTTTTAAGGGCTGCTAAAAATGCTGATGCGGTGAGATCGGAGACCAACTCCAAGTGTACGGCCTTGGTCACCATACACACGAAGACGGCGATGTATCCTTTGGTACATCTCACCCCTCTACCCTTTGCCGCCTTAACATCAACAAAAGTTGTGAAATCAACCCCTGTGTGATAGAATGGGCGGGTCCTGTTGACTCTGGCTGGTGGTAAATCTCCCATCAACTGGTCGTGTTTCAGGGGGGCGTGCCTTCTGCACAGCACACATCTTCGAAGTCTCTTCTTGACAGCGCTATTTCCTCCTATAATCCAATATTCTTGACGCAACCACGCGAGGGTTAATCGTGCACCCCCATGGAAGGTCATTTTATGTGCCTGGTCAATAATCATACTGGTAAGTAGATGGTCATGTGGTAATATACACGGATGCTTCATCCTATCTTCTATTTTGGCGTTGGTCAATCGCCCACCAACCCTTAAAAGTCCTTGGTCATCAATAAATGGTTTCAATTTTAATAAACTACTCTTAGGGTTAGGTTGGTTATGATTTTTAATACATTGTATATCTTCTAAAAATTCAATTTGCTGTACATATTTTATGATTAAGTTTTTAGCTTTTCTTATTTCTAATATACTTAAGTATTTTTGTTTATTATTTTTAGACTTAGATGTAAATCGCAACACCCACGCAAGCACTCTTGAAGCTCGCGTAAAATCGCTGTATTTGCTAATTATATTTTCAATAACTTTGTTTTCATATGTAATTGCAACATTTATATTTAATAATGGTTTTTTCAACTCTTCGTTGGTTGTATAAAATGAATTGGTTAATTTTGACTCCTCGAAAGATTTTAGCCAGTGGGGTCCCGTCCACCACATGGAATGGTTAATCAGCTGTTCCGTGGTGATGCCTCTACTTGCGCAATCAGCTGGGTTGTCCTTGGTTGAGACATAATGCCAGCTGCTTGGTGGCATGATGTTCGTCACCTGCTTCACCCTATTCGCCACGAACGGTTTCCATTTACTTGGGTCGCCGTTGAGCCAACCTAACACCGCCGTCGAGTCGGACCAACCGTAGATTTTGATTTTGTAATCCGATAGGCAATTACAGGTGATCTTTATGACCTTGGTAAGTAGAACAGCTGCACATAATTCTAATCTTGGTAATGATACAATTTTCTTTACAGGTACGAGACGAGACTTCGCTGCCACTAGTATTACAGAAGAGTGGTTGTTAGTGATATTGTTCACTCTGCAATATACAACACAAGCGTAGGCATTTTGTGACGAATCACAAAACCCATGTAATTCGATAGTATCGTTCTTTGAAGACTGTAACCACCTTGGTATGGAAATTTGGTTAATTTTGGTGATGTCAGCTTCTATGTTTTTCCATCTTGTGTTGATGTCAGCTGGCAACTCATCGTCCCAATGAAGGTTTAGGAGCCAAACTTTTGGAAAAGTAATTTCAACTTAGTGGTCACTGGTGAAAGCCATCCAAGCGGATCGAATATTTTTGATATATTCGAGAGTAAACTTCTTTTAGTAAGCTTAAGGACTGGTTCAGATTTCAATTGAAATGTAAAATAATCTTGGTCTGAATGCCACTTAAGTCCTAATGCCTTGGTTGATTCCTGGTATTTAAAAACATATGCTTGGTCTTCACATGGTGACTGATTATCCGGTAATACTTCCGGTTTGTTAGATGACCACTTCCTTAAATTAAATCCACCTGACTTTAGAAGATTAATGAGATCAGAAATTAGCTTTTTTGCAGATTCCAGGTCATGCTGTCCATGGAGAAGGTCATCCATATAGAACCTGGTAGCTAGAGCTTCTGCTGCTTCCGGATAGTGGTGACCTTCATCCTTAGCCAGACGTTTCAATGTCATCATGGCTAGGAATGGTGCGGCCTTGGTGCCGTATGTGACAGTGGTAAGTTGATATTCTTCCAATGGTTGCTGTTCTGAATCCCTCCACATGATCTTCTGGAGCTGCTGGTCATCTTCATGGATATTTATAAAACGAAACATTTTCTCTATATCTGCTGTAAAAGCTATTTGGTATTGCCTCCACTTAAGGATGAGAGTAAATAAATCTTCTTGCAAATTTGGTCCAGAGTACATAAGGTCATTTAACGAAAATCCAGTTGATGTTTTCGCAGAGGCATTAAAAACAACTCGCGTGGCCGTTGTCGTAGAATCCGTTCGGATTACACAATGGTGAGGCAAGTAGCATTGGAGTATCGTATTACTATTGCATTTCTTCATATGTTTTAAATTAATATATTCATGTATAAATTGTTTGTAGTTCTGTTCGATAAATTTATTTTTTGAAAATCTTTTTTCCAACTGCCGAAATTGAGCCACAGCTTTGGTTTTTGAGTCACCCAATTTTTCAGCAATCTCTGGTTTCAGTGGTAATCTAACTATGTAACGTCCATTTGGTTGACGCGTCGTATGCTGCTGATAATGATGAAGGCAATGGTTATCTTCATCAGAAATATTAACAGCGTTATCTGAGATGTCCTCAATCTCCCAAAAGCGCTGAATGTCTTGCAAGTTGACCGTGACAACGTTGCAATATTTTTGGTTTGGTTTTATGGTACCACTTAAAATCCAACCGAGTTTGGTATTCTGCGCAATTGGTAGTGACGTGCCATTACGAATTAAACCTGGTAAAATAATTAACTCGTACACATCTACACTTAATATTAAATCTATAGGTTTACTTTTATAAAATTCCGGATCGGCAAGTGGTAATTTATCCAAGCACGGCCATGATGGCTTTTCAAGGGATTCGTTTGGTAAATTGCCGACGACATGCTTCATGACGTAGGCTTCGGTTTTAAATGTAAAATTATTGTGAAGAGACGATACGTTTATTTGTACGACTCCCCTACTGTTGTTGGTTTTCGCGCCAACTCCGACCACCACACAGTGGCGCTTAATTCTTGGTAGGCCTAAAAGCTGAGCAGCATTTTCCGTAATAAGAGACGACTCTGCACACGGGTCTATAAGGGCTCGCATGGTATGGTGACAGCCATTCACAGACCTAATATTAATTTTAGCTGTCGCTAATAATTTGGGCATTGTTTCTTGTGGTGCATTCGTAACACATATCTTCGATTTTCTGGTAGGCTGCTCGATGTTGGTATTGCTCGAAGTTGAGGGAGCAAAAGTAACGAGGGCATTGTGCAATAAAGTGTTATGTGGCTGGTTACAAAAACGGCATGTTTTTTCCGAAAAACATTGATTGTCGTAATGGTTAATTAAGCAATTTTTACACAACTTATTTGTTTCAATAATTTTGAGTCTATTCAGCGGCGACGATTCTAGAAATTGTTTGCATTTAAACAATTCATGGCAACAGTTTTTACAGAGTATGCATTTCCTTTGTGTTGTAATATGCATTGGTTTCGTATTAAAATGGTTTATTGCAGCTGGCCTTGGTTTGAAGTTTCTGTTCATAAAATTATGCAAATGGTTATTTGAATGCTTTTCAACCCGTGGTTTCTGGTATTGGTTTGGGTGAACTGGAGATGAACCTGGCTTATTAAAATCTTGCTTACGACGAGAGCTTTCTAACGATATAAATTTAATTTCTAAAAACTTCAAAAATTCGGACAAATTGGGCAATTCTTTTGGGTTCTTAAGCGACACTATGTAATCGTGATGAGTTTCGGTATCTAACTTTTGGCACAAAATGTAAACAATTAATGGGCCCCAGTTGGAAATATCGATACCCATTGCTTTTATAGAGTTAAGACACTCGTTGGTGGTGTCGTGTAACCTTTTGATGACTGCTGCAGATTGTTGCTGAATGGTAGGCATAGCTAATAATAACTGTATGTGGGAATTAAATATTAACCTGGTATTATTGTAACGTTGGTTTAAGATGTCCCAACATACTTCGTAATTTTCGGAATTAATACGTAAATGGTGAACTAATTTTTCAGCCTCTCCACGGAGCTTGCTTTTCAAAAACTGCATTTTTTGGGCATTTGGTAGAGACTTATTATGATGTATGGTTTCGGAGAACAAATCTTTAAAACATATCCAATCCTGGTAATTTCCGCTGAACGTGGGTATTTCCATTTGTGGTGTTGAACGTTCCCTATATGATGATGACCACATCTGTCTGTTCACTGCCTTCTTCATGGTGTTGTACTTCTTCTCCATCTCAGCGAAGGCTGTCTCATATTCCTCATTGTCTATCAGCCCTTCGCTGTCGATGTCCCAGTGAAGAGAATCGATGACCGACCATCTGGATTGGATAGTCTTTAAAATATCTTCCAACTCCCAGCGTTCGGAGCAGCTCACAAGGTCGACGGCCTCTATGGTTCGAGAAAGCGCCTTGAAGTTGCTCTTCTGTTTACGGAGCATTTCTTCTACCCTACTAGAGTTACTTTGGTTCTGGGTGGTTAATTTAGCCTCCATGGTTGCGGGCAATTTAATGGTTAACAGAGTGGTAAAAAGTGGTAAAAAGGAAAGATCTTACTTGAAGACTGGCACGTGGTGACCTGGTTTGTCCTCAGAAGTCGTCCCCGATGGAAGTCGCTGGTAGCGTCGCTGGTCTGGTGAACAGGTTACACTCCACACACAAACACTTTGGTCAAAATTTTTTCTGTTCTGGTCAATTGGTTACACGACACACGCGACTTAATTGGTTAAAGTGGTTAAAACGCAACTAACACGTGTACGGTTTCACAGCGCGCCGGTCTCTCCTTACGTCAAGGAACGAAAGACCACGTTGCTCACACGTGGGACTATAATGGTTAGGTAATTGGTTTAGGAATCCTAAGGATCTCAATGGTTTTATATCTTATATATATTTGGTCACTGGTTTGAAAAGGCTGATGGTTACAATGGTTATGAATATTTCAAATGGTGAAATTTATTGGTCACTGGTTCGATAAAAGGCTGAAGGACCACAATGTACGGTGGTTTGGTTCCGTACAGAGTAAAATACAAGTTAAGTTCAATATTATGTTTATTGAACGCTTAACTTATACTAAAATGGTTTAATGGTAAAAATGGTTGAATGGTTAGGTGAGCACGCGAACCGATTGGCGGCTTGACGCGAACTGTTTAAAATATGTAAATTATAATAACGCGTGGCGACATATACGCTGACAATGCCAAACGTGATGTACGGCACTGTCGACAAGCTGTTGCCCGTACAGTGCATCTAGTGACCAGCAAGCAATTGGCGACGTTTTTGATGATTTTTTCATTACGTTTAAGAGTCGTCGCTGATCGCTGGCGAATTGCCAACGTTAGATGATACGCCTACGGGTCTCATGACCCGTTCAATCGATTGATTGATATAGTAATCGCTTCAATGTAATCATGGGTTCTGAACAAGTCTCACGAGCAGAGTTGCGACTCAACCGATTGATTGGTTTTATTTCGATAAACTCTTATATTGATTAGTGAATTTGCCGAATATCGGCTGAATGTAAAATTTCTGCCGTATGTCGAATTTCAACTGAATGCCGCATTTCGGCCGAATGTCAAATTTCGACCGAATGTCGAATATCGGCGGAAAGTCGTATTTCAGCCAAATGTTCAATTTCGGCCAAGTGCCGAATTTCGGCCAGTAGTCTAAGTTTCTGCCCATTCTAGTAATAAACTGTTAAATTAATAAGATTAATAAAGTTACCGTTTTTAAACAAACTCATGCCTGGAGACGCGACATAACTAATCCATTTACTGTTAAGTTTTGGTTGATAGAAAAATTAGGTAAGCTACAAATATTTGAATAAAGACTACTAATTTTCGTTAAGTGCGTTGATTCAATTTGCCACATTAAATTAGTCACTTTTCTCAGTGCATAGAGCTTAATTTTGGATGAGCTTACGGATATTCGAATATATAATTATGTTATAATAATGAAATTCGAATGGATTTAAAAAAAAAATTGTATTACTTCTATAATCGAATTATTCGAATAATGACATTCACAATCGCCCATCTTTATGGAGAAGTTTTTACAGGCGGTGAAGTGTGCGTCATGTAACCGTCATTCACGTGTGTTCGTAGTACGACACAATAAAAGCTGACTTCTTAGTCCACATTATCGTGATGGGCAACTTCGGAACCCTACATTGCGCGTGGCCCGACACGCACTTTAGCAGTTTTTATTTTATATTATTTTGCCTCTCTGTTTAAAACTCATTTATATACGCAACTCTTCTTTAACTGTGCCAAATTTCAAACACCGCCGTTAGCGTAATTGTCTTAAAAAGAGTTACAATTTTTTTTCTTCACTTAATAATATATAATTATTTCTTCTAAACATGCAAATATTTTTACCAACATACATCAAGTTCTCAAATATACATTGACTTAAAATATTGATTTCTTTTAATTTTTCTCTCAGGGAAACCCTCGGGCTAAGATTGTAAATTGCCCTAATAGCTCTTTTCTGAAATACAAACATAGTATTTATTTCAGACGAATTACCCCAGAAAAGAATCCCGTATGACTTAATGCTGTGGAAGTAACAAAAGTATAAATTCGCGTCGACGAAAAAGCGTCGACATCAATTAACTGTCTCATTTTTTTAACTGCATAAGCTACTTAGTTTTACTAACTCTATTTGCTAAATTATTAATGTTTGGTATCCATTGTAATTTTTTATCTAAAGTAATACCCAAAAACATAGTGGAATCCACCAGATCAGTTTGTTCCCATCCAGTTGTATACTGTTACCTACATGCCTTATATCAGGCAATGGAAATATAACACGCTTAGTTTTGTTACCGTTTGATAAAAGATTGTTTGTACATATCGAACAATGTTCAGTTCCGCGGACATTTGGAAGGAAAGGCTAAGTTAGCCTCCAAAAAGCTTGGTGTGCTTAGCAGAGCAAAGCAGTACTTCATGCCAGCCTATCGCCTCCAACTTACAAGGCACAAATTCGACCTCACATGGAGTACCGTTCTCACCTCTGGGCCGGAGCTCCTCAGTACCAGCGTCGAATCGTCGACGACCAGACTATTTCTAATCGGCTTGACTCTTTGACGTTACGCAGAGATGTAGATTCGCTTTACATCTTTTACCGCATTTATCACGCGTGTTTTCGCCGTGTTGGTTCCGGGCTTCTTTGAAGAATAGGCCAGCTGCCGTTCTTTCAGGCAGGTCGCAAAAGGCGATTGGCTATACGAGTCACTACCATCGTGGCTACTAGGTGGTAGATTTCTGCATTGTCTCGCCTGGGTCTGGTACCACAGCCTTACCTATTCCTGCCGTAATAGCGTCAGTGCTTGTCGTTGTTGTTTTCCGGTTTGGAGGGTAAGGTAGCCGGTAAACTTATGCATGTGGTATTAGACATCGCCACAAGATTTTAACGCACCATTAACATCGTTGGTGTCTATAGGCGATGATTGACTCTTTCCAGCAGGAGACCCATCTGCTTGTTCGTTTTCTTATGATATATTTATAAAAAATAACGAGATAAGCCGAAAATTGGTGGGATCACTTTTAGAGCCAATCTTGAATATTGGAACAACTTTGCTGAATTTTATCAAGTCAGGAAATACACCATGTGTTACACAGAATGACACGAATTTGGGAATTTCCAAATTAAATATTACAGCTAAAACCTCTTCCTTTTGGGAATTCGGTTGAAAATCATCGCGACGCTCTCCTCTCCGTTCAACCCTCTGTTGGAGTCAAGCCATTAAACACGTACGATCTCTAAGGTCCTTTCCAAATTGTCCTCGTTTTCCCTTCACCATTGCTCTACAATTTTCCAAGTTTAATTCACATATGTTATTGAAGCTTACGGGTCCGGTTCTGTACAAAGACACCGCAGTACCTCTTCTTATGTCGTAACCGCACACAGGGAGAAGCTCAGGCCTGAAAGTAAATTATTTTAGTAAAAGAGTTGGGTAAAATATGAACTTAGTTGTACAAGAAAGTGAGACATCAAACATCGATACAACAGTAGGGATATCGCGAATCGCGCGAAATTACAGCAATGTGTGTTTATAACAATTTTAATTAATACAATATTATAAACAAGATAAAACTCCCGAAAAAATTTTGAAAACCCTCGACAAATCCTCAGACTGCCGTACTGCTACATATGCCTCATTTTAAGAGCAAAACGGGAAAGGATCTTCGAAAAAGAATCTTGCAGCATCAGGTTATGGTTTTCACGGTTCTTTACTCCATGAGCTTGAGTTGTTTTATTGCAAAGCTCCGATGGCTTCCAGCTCTACTATGTAACCTCGGAAATCATTGTAATTCAGAGTGTATGTAACAATATAACATATGAGACCACACTCAATGGACTTATTTTGTTTAGTGCAGGAGTTACATGGCCACTTTCTAGTTCCATTATCAAACCATGTGAATCTCGGCCAACTACATCGGCCCAATCTCCGATGGTCACAAAACATCCAGCATCTAAGTGTTTGCCAAAATAAACCGAATTGGCACACATTCGATGGGTTTACTTAGATTAGCTTAGAAGCTCGCATAGACTTCTTCCAGCTCTATCATCAGACATTTGAAAACATCCTGCTCCAAAATCCTTAAAAGAACGAATCAAACGAAACCAAAATCTATGGTGCTGCTCAATTTTTATTCATTCGTTCGTTTCGTTCCCATGATCTTCTTTCCACTTTATTTTTATTTATTTAACTCCTTCCAGTTCCATCCATAGATTCTTAAAATCATCAGTATGACAAAACAAACAGCATGTGTTTATCTAGTTACAACTCGATGTGTTTATCTAGTTTAGTGAGATCTCATGGACTTCTTCCAGTTCTATCTTCAGAAACTGGAAGTCATTCTGTTCTGAAATGAAAAACATTATATAACCTTTTAATTTTCCTATCACCTAATCTACGAAATCCTGCAGGTACTCACAGCGCTCGAGTAATTTACCACTTGGCATCTCGGGCCCCCTTACTATTACTAGTTGGTGCTTGCCACTAGGTGGCTTCCAGCTGTTTAGTATCGTGTTACGCGAGAAACGCTTTAAGATATTCGTAAAAAAACAATTTCCCTTTTTGTGTAATGAAACTTATACATCATATCAACGCGTTACGGGCTCTTACACACGCAAACACGATAGGTACAACCTCGAGTAATTTCGATTTGGTTAAAGTTTTTGTTACGTGAATAGAGATTCTGGCTTTCAAAAAAAATATTACAAAATTACATCAGTAGTTGTCATCGCAGCGGCGACGCACAGTCTATAGAAAGCTTGGATCGGAACAGACGTCTGGCATTGCCCCTATTACTACGTCATCGCCGAAATCGATGCAAAATCATAAGACGGTATTAGATCTGTCGATGTAGACGATTAGTGTGTAATAGACAGTTTTTTTTTAATATATCGGGAGTTGCTGTTAGACGAAAAGAAGTTTTATAATTTTTTTTAGAATGAGTGTATCCAGCTTCGAATATTTATTGAAGTCATTAGAACCACACATACGGAAAAACTATACTAATATGAGGAATCCAGTAGCACCAATAGAAATGCTTAGGAATTACTTTAAGGTAAGTATTTATACTTATAAGTAATGAAAAGATTAAAAATGTTTTGTTCCATTTATTTTATAATCAACTAATTAATATAATCAACTACAAACAGTCAGCAATTGTGATAAGTGTAAGTTTAAAGAATCTTTATCAAGTAATTATATATTTGAAAAATCGTATTCGGTTTCTTCACATGCTTGGCATGCTTGATCTGGAAAGGAACTGAATTATTATAATCAGAATTATATAAGTACTCTGAAAATTTGTTGTTTGATACCCATATGAGGTGTTGATGGACATGGACAAACATCATCGTATGTGTATGGCCCATACACATATGATGATGTTTGTCCATATCGCATTTCGCTTATAATTCGTAACACTCTACTTTAGAAAGTGATAGTTTCTCGGTCGGAAAAAAGTTCTATTGATAGCAATATTCCTTTGAGAAAAGACATATGGCGATTTTCCGGTTCCTTGACAATTTTTAATCCTTCTCTTTCAAACTCATTTTTGCACTGCTCTCTTGTGCGCGGTTGGAAAATAACACATTCATCTGTAGTATTTTCATTTGTAGATGTAGATTCACTGTTGATATCTCTAGGTGAGTCTAAGCTAGAGTTGGCGTTGTTTTGTTCCACTTTTCTCAAAAAAAGAAGTTGATTATATAAATAATACTTCGAACTCGTAGCTCCCGAGCCCGATTTTGAAGTTTCTTTAATTTTTTTTAAGTATCTGAAGAAATTATCTTTAACACTTCTTCGCTAAATTATTACCTGAAAATCCAATAGTAAACAATATTTATAGGATGTATCAATTATAATAATGTATCAATATTTCACATCGCAAGGTAAAAGGGTATAAGAGAAGAGACCAGACAGTTGAATATGTGTTATAGTAAAAGAAGGATAATGTATTTTTCACAGTGGTTGTATAAAAGACTAGCTGTTGCCAGCGACTTCGTCCGCGCGGACCTTGTTTGCTCCGCACTGCTACTCCCCCGTAGGTGATAGCGTGATAATATGTAGCCTATATGTTGACCCGACCTGTTAGTAATATTCATACAAAATTTGAAGTAAATTCATGCAGTACTTTTTGAGTTTACCCCGGACATACACACAGACAAACAGACAAAAATTCTAAAAACTATATTTTTGGTTTCGTTATCGATTATAGATCACGCCCCAAATATTCTTTAAAAAAAATATTCAATGTACAGTTTTGACTTTCCTACGATTTTACTATATGTATAGATAATAATAGACCACAAGAAACAGTCGGCTTTCAAAACAATACCAGTCCAAAATGACGCTTGTACCCTATTTCCTTTTAACCGTCGATATTTAAAAAATTAAGCCGTGAGATAAGACACAATAATACTAATTAAAATAATTGTTTTTGTTTCAGGTACCTGGGAAGTGGAAGTTCAATAACGGATTTACATTTGAAATTCAAACGCGGAAAATCTCCTATTGCGCACATGATACAAAGAGTTTGTCGCGCTATATGGACAAATATCTATACATATGTATAATAAAGTCGTAGGAAAAGTCAAAACTGTACATTGAATATTTTTTTTAAATACTTGGGGCGTGATCTATAATCGATATTGAAGCCAAAAATATACTTTTTAGAATTTTTGTCTGTTTGTCTGTATGTCTGTATGTCTGTATGTATGTCCGGGGTAAACTCAAAAAGTACTGCATGGATTTACTTCAAATTTTGCATGAATATTACTAAAAGGTCGGGTCAACATATAGGCTACATATTATCACGCTATCACCTACGGGGGAGGAGCAGTGCGGAGTAAACGAAGTCCGCGCGGACGAAGTCGCAGGCAACAGCTAGTAATTAATTAATATAATAATAAAGATTCCAAATAATAGCGAGAGATTTTGATGTAAATGCCAATTTTCTTCACTGTATTGGTGCCATCGATGGAAAACACATTCGCGTGCGCTGCAAACAGTAGCTCGCCTTTTTTTAATTATAAAGCTTTCTTTTCGATTGTATTGCTAGCTGTTGTGGATTCAAATTATAAATTCATTTTTGTCGACATCGGTGCATACGGAAAAGAATGCGACTCAATCGTGTTTCAAAATTCTAAACTGTATGAGTTACTGATTAACAACAACTTATCACTGCCTCATCCCCAGTCACTTTCTGGTTTCAGTAGACCAACCCCGTATATGTTTGTGGGTGACGAAGCTTTTGGATTTAGAAAATATATTTTGCGTCCATATGGTGGTCGAAATCTCGACGTACAACAAAAAGTTTTTAATTATCGTCAAAGTGTGCTTTTGGGATTATGGCAAACAAATGGTGCATTTTTCACAAACCGATAGATGTATCCTATAACTTCGCAACTGTCATAATAAAATCTCGTTGTGTACTACACAATTTTGTCTCTGATCGAGATGGCTTCAGACAGTGATAAATTTGCTGTAAGTGTTGATGAATTTCTCTATATTGTATGACTAGAGGAGCTCTGCCATGACAGTTAAATAAGATATAATAATAGCATGTGAGAAAAAATACAATAAAATATTTGATATATACTGAAACTCACCAACTTTATTATTTCGTTCAGATGTGAAATTATCCTAATTAGGAAAAAACATTTTGATATTTCTTTCCATGCTTTTATTTTTAAATTTTTATTTTTAAAATCTACATGTGACTTGTCCCATATAATTTCTCTTTCCTGAATCAATGTAATGAAGTAATCCAAGTCAATTTCTTCAGTGGTACTCATTTTACTTTGCAAATAAAACTGAATACAAAATACGTAAAAAATGAAATGTGCTTGCGTGTATCCTCCCTATCAACGCACAAGCAACTGAGCGCTGCCGTTCCGTCGTCACAATGTGTAATTGTGTACACGTCCGCCCGCTTTGTCTCGGGGGCTACAGTTCCGTCGTGTGTGCGTTGCTTCGGCGCAGCGCACCGTGTGTAAACTATGATTATTTGTATGTAAAACGGCGCAACGGCAGCACTTCGTCGACGCGACGGAGACGCAACGCGCCGTGTGGACTGACTCTTACGTTACACACAAAACTGTTACCATAACTGTTACATGTCCAATGTTAGTTACAGAATGCAGGGACCGCACGACGGTTCCGTATTCTAACCCTTGTTATTCAATGACGTGAACTGTTGGAGTCAGGCTCACGTGTAGCTGACGCAGGCTGTGTACTCGTCGATGCAGTCCGTGTTCTGCTCCCTCAATGGCTCTGGCAAGCTTTGGTAATCAATTCCATCAAACGTGTACACCCGTTTCCCGATATCAGAAATATTGAATTCGAGTAAGAGTGGAAAATTTATAAGCTTCTCACATTTTATATCTGATGTGGCTGAAATATATAATCATTTTGAACTAAAACAAAATAAATATTACGTCGGTTTCCTTATGGGATAAGAACGCCAACACGAACAAGCATTGTATATACACTGCCACCAGGCTATAAACTGCTTCTTAAGTTTTTGCCACATTAAGAACTGAAGCCAGAACCTCATGATTTGAGCTGAATAGCCTAACCATCAGACTTCGGACAGTCACGTTGCATGAACATAGAATAGCGAATAGGCTAACGACCTAATAAAAAAACCCTCTTCCGCCAACAATTATCTAAACGTAGTGACACGATTGGACAATTGGCAATAAGATAGCGTCTAGTAGTAGTGACTCCTTAACTACTAGTTCTGCCACCCGACCTCGACCGACCGATCAAGTCTGGTGTTGTGGGAGGCATCAGGATATTTCTGGTCAGAAAGAGGATGTATGGATCAAATTTTATCACTTCGCATAGCGTCCATTAGAATAGTATTTGGTGATACAAAATATGCCAGAAGGTTTTCCGCGGTTTTTGGATTTAGAAAAAGAGTTTTTAGGCTTGTGGTAGGAAAAACGTACGAGCGGGTTAACGAAAATAGTTCGAGCTGACCTCTTGGATGTTGTGCCAACTCTCTACCAACCACGGGTATGATCATACATGTAAGTTCGTACTGAAGATACTAAGGTCGAAATTAAAATTGAATATTTGTACTATCTAGAAATACCCAAGGACTAAGAAAATATAACCTACGTCTTACATTTTTATTTCTATATATCGGTATATTAAAAAGTTGCAATACTTACTTAATGCAGCAAATATAATTATTATAGTATATCCCTTTTTAAAGTAAAACATTACAATATGATGTAATTCCGCACAACTTCAAAATAAAATAAGAAACGCATCAAATCTATCTTTTAATTAATTTTTAATTAACGCTGTCAATTATATTTTGATTAGACTATAACATATTTAACGCGATTGATCTGCGAGTGCGCGGTGAAGTAACAAAATAAATCAGCTGCGATCATAAAAGCGCTACATCCCACAAGTCGCTGTATACTGCTATATCAGCACTTTATTCCTTTCTCTCGCTCAGAACTGCCATTGGCTAGGGCGAGAAAGGTAGCGGGAATGCTATTGCCTCAAGGATTCCGCCGCGGACTATTACAGTCCCGTTGAGTTATTACTAAATGCCACTCGACCGCGAAATATCGACGTCATGCCCACGGATCTATCTAACTCATGTTTTTCTTCTTTCTAAAATTGAGGAGATTCGCAATACGGATGCTTACATTTTTTATGTATTTTCGGGCAAATTCCACTATATAAAAACGGATTTGAATTTGTGAAGGGAAAATTGCTTTAGCCGCTTTAGACGATTTCTGACAGGGGAATATCAAATGGATTCGCGCCAGCAATAGCGAACGCTAGCGAAAAGTTAGCGGGAAGGTTGGGGAAGGTAGTGAAAAATATTTTTTTATATTATAAGATAGCAAACAAGCAGGTGGGTCTCCTGGTGGAGAGTCAACCATCGCCTACAGACATCAAAGATGTAAATGGTGCGTTGCTATCTTGTGGCGAGGTCTAATGTCATATGCATAAGTTTACCCTCCAAATCGGAACACAACAGTGACAAGCACTGACGCTATTGCGTCAAGAATAGATGAGGCGGTACCAGTAGGGGAAGATAGGGGTAGTAGTACTCCATAGGGGGAACGTAGCGGACAGGAATCAGGAAAGTTGAAATAAAGTAGGGGGAAGTTAGCGAGAAGGTAGAAGGAAGGTAGAAATAAGGTAGGAAAAGAAAGGGGCTGGTATACAAATAATAATTATTATGTGACCGCCATGTTGGTCTCCACGTTGGTCGAGTGGTTAGCGACCCTGACTACGCAATCGACGGGGCTCGGATTCGATTCCCGACGGGAACAAGCATTGTGTGATGAGCATAAATGTTTGTATTTCTGGGTTTGGGTGTTTATTAAATATATTCTAGTATTTATACATATTTATTTCTATGTATTAGTATCGTTGACTGATACCCATATCACAAGCAAATAATTTACTTACTTTGGGGTTAAATCAGTAAGTGTAATTTGTCCTGTGGATATTTATATTTATTTATATGTACAAATAATTACAATTCATAAATAATTATTTCCAATTTGCAAAGACATTAATAACTGTGCGAAACATCCCTGATGACGCTGTAAGAAGCGAAACCGGTTGGATGTGAACAATGATATGAAACAGAAGTGAACTGGAAGTACAAGTGAGTTTATTTGTAATACCTATTTCAGTAACTGTGGCCTTTATGTTGCAGTTCGGAAGCTCCCCTGTGTAATGATTCCTTACTTTATTGTTCATGGTTCTGTATTTTTAATTTGTCTTACGAGAGTTACTTGGCTACTTACATTTTTTATGTATTCTCTTTGTACTTTGGTTATGTTTTACTTTCTATTTCATGCTGTATTAATGTTTTTATTTATAAATATTTTCCATTATATTGATTTTTATAATTTTGACATGACACAATGTATGTCAAATTATTTTCTTAAATTTCAAATTATACGTTCGAAATGAGTTCCTAATCAAAGTACCCCTAATATAAAAATATAATTCGAATATCTTTAAGTTTCGACATTGTTCCATCCTTGGGCCTATCCCAAGATAGCCATCATCGAGCCAGTCATCGATGGGAACTTCTAAGTAAAAGTATCAGTGAAGAAAAGTCTTGAAGTTGCAGTCTCCGGAGCCTTCTCTGCTGGTCCAGAGACGGGACAGTTCGGGCCAAAGCCATCAAGACGTCTTCTACGCGCATTCATGCGCGTGCACTCTTCTTCTGCGTGTGCTTACTGAACGTGCGCCTTTCTTCTGCGTGTGCTTATTGAGCGTACGCCCTTCTACGTGCGTGCCTGCTGAGCGCGCGCCCTTCTACGTGCGTGCCGGTTGATCGGGCATTCTTCTCCAGGCGTGCCTACTGAGCGCTCGCACTTCGACGTGCTTCCTGTACTGTACTGCGTCCTGTACTACGTGCCTGTACTCCGTGCCAGTACTATGCGCCAAGTTCCTCGTGCTTATCCACGTGCATCTACACCAGCGTGACTCCGACTTCTACACTTGACCCAGGGGTCCAATAAAATTCAGTGCTGGACTTTGTCTTCTGACAAAATATAATATTTAGAACTGTATTTCATTTAACCTTCCCCTTGTGCCACCAAGTTTCTCGAGCTTCAGGAATCTGGTGACAGCTTATCTTGTGACTTGGATCCTCTTCCTCTACTCTCAATAGGAGAGGCTCCAACGTTACACCTGCCTTCTTAAACGATAAACTCATAGAGTAATAACGCTTAGAGTGATAATTGCATTCAACGTTTCGTTCATATTTTAAGCCAAAACCGTATCGATGTGTGCATGACCTTCGTCACCCTTCGTGTAATTACTTGCGTTGCCACGCACACAAAGACACATTATTGCGTGAATAATGTTGCAAGCAAATAAATATTTTCCCAAAACGGTATTTAAAATAGGTCTTCCTTACAAATAGCCTTTCATATTATAACATTAATAGTCATTTAGTATAAACTTGAAACTTATACTTTTATTCGGTTACGTAAAATATTTTAAATGTCGAGAAATATTCTAGATGTTCTCAAGATGATATTCCAAAGCTATTTAACCTATATTTAATTTATTTATTTTTTTTTAGTTTTTCTGCTTCCATTTGTAATTTAAAATATTTTTACCTCATTAAAATAAAGATTGTCTTTCTTTCCAATAGTATTATTAGACATATAAAAAACTTAAAACTTACATTTTTTATCCCGGTGAGGTAACATGAGTAGAATTACAGGGAAATGTTAAAGAATCAAAATATTTTTTTTTGTACATATCAGTAATCAAACAGCAGTAACCAACCAGCACCAACCGTAAATAAAAAATATGGCCAATACAAGTTTACATTATTGAAGTTATAAAAACATTTATTGAAGTAATTCTTTAAAAAAATATATTGAAATATATCTACTAAAATATAATATTCACGGGACAGATTACACTTACTGATCTAACCCCAAAGTAAGCAAATTATTTGCTTGTGTAATGGGTGTTAGTCAACGATACTAATACATAGAAATACATATATAAATACTGGAATATATTTAATAAACACCCAAACCCGGAAATACAAACATTTATGCTCATCACGCAAATGCTTGTCCCCGTCGGGGATCGAACCCGAGCCCCGTCGATTGCGTAGTCAGGGCCGCTAACCACTCGACCAACGGGGCGGTCAAATGTTATTACAAATTTGTACATTGCTTGGCGAATGCTTGTGTGTCTTTATGTGTATGTCTGTGTGCGTGTATGTGTATATATTTGGTGAAAGCTAAACTAGCTTGAACGTTAGCAGATGGGCGGGCAAGCAGGAACAATATTTACAAGCACTTTGAGGTAAAAAGTAATAGCATAGGCATGCTTATTAATCAAATTATTTATTTAAATCAGTTTAAAAAGTTAAAATGTTTTAAGCTAAACATAATATTTCTGACTAATAAATTGAGTCAAGCTACTATTGGCTGTGTGCACTGCTTGAGCACCACCTATCGTGAGAAACTGTTTTGGTACAGATCTTAGAATATAGAAAAACGTAATCCCTGTGCGTAATCTCCTCTAACGTTTTTAGCTGAATCGGAAACAATACAGCTCTTTGTGGCGGCTCTTTGGCTTCTACGTGCTATAATATATGCATTGGAGTATATGGCACACATTAATTAAGTCGTGTATGAGCAATATCGTCATTCGCAACATAAATTTCAAGCTATGTAGAATTGAAATTTAACTATCAGCATAAATATATTAGGAGTCCAACATTTGGCGCAGACCGATTTTAGGACACGTTACCCTACATTATTTAGTCGATAAAACTCGAAAATATCGCCAATAAAACTACTTAACACTTAGGAAAACACGAAATAATGCTGTACCATGGCATATTATTTCATAAGAAAAACTAAAAAAAAATGTCTTTTTAGCAGTAACAGTATTTTTCTGGTGATCACTGCGGCATCTAGAATGCTAGTTGGAACAATTTTTTGCCTTCTAAAAGTCCTCATTATACACGAATATAAGCTTTGTAATATTGGTTTGACAAACGGTTTTATAATATTTGTGCCAGTATAATGGTAAGTCCCAACACTTCAAAAATATTTTTTATGCAAAAGCAAAGTCCAAGCTATGTAATATAGCACATAAAATAGTAATACACACGATATTAATTATAATGAAAATAGGTAAAAACAAATAAGTGGTAGAATATTTTCCTCTTTGGCTGGCAACATTTTGAATATCGTTCAACTTAGATATTTACGATTTATTTGTTTGGAATTTATACAAAAATATCCGATGCCAAGTAGTTCTTATCTGTGAAATGTGATCTTCAAGCCCTAAATATGCTTTTGTGAAGCACGGTGACAACCTTTCATCACACAGTAACTCACATTTTTTAAAATTGCGAGAGCTGTACTCTGTGTGGCACGTGTCACATGTCTGAGCGGCCGGCGAGCGTAAGATGCCTTTTTAGGCTTCTTTGAAATGGCTTAATATAGCGCGGGTCTACTTGGTTTCTATGCGTTTTGGGAAAATATTTATTTGCGTCTTGGTTTTGGGAAAATATTTATTTGCTTGCAACATTATTCACGCAATAATGTGTCTTTGTATGCGTGGCAACGCAAGTAATTACACGAAGGGTGACGAAGGTCATGCACACATCGATACGGTTTTGGCTTAAAATATGAACGAAACGTTGAATGCAATTATCACTCTAAGCGTTATTACTCTATGTATTAAGTACTCACAATAACTATAAAATAATAAGAAAATACAATATATTTGGCACTAACCTTACCCACAGAATACAATATAATAGCACAAGTAGCCTTGTCTGTGTGAACGCTTAACATCAATTGAATGAAATTCGTTGGAATTTTGACATAAAGGTTTTATTCTGACATTTTAACAAAGATAATAATAAATAGTAATAGTTTCTGATATGCACAGATAATTATATATCGCTCGTTGTGCAGTAACTCAAATAGTGATTATTACACATGTGGCATAAAATACATCACGTGGATGGCATCACAAGTCGCAACATTTCCGCATTTAATGTGTATAGGCGATGATCACCTCTAACTATTAGCTGAGTCATCTGGTTGTTTGTTATGATATTAAAATTAACAAATTTGTTCTGAGTTAAAAAGCAGTAGCTCCCGTAGGGGATGCGACACCGCCTTCACGGTATATAACTTTCGTTTTCAAAATATACCCGTATATATGTAATTTGTAAGTCGTAAAGCCCACAACATATAATGGTATTTCATCTATAGTTCCACATGTACAGTTCATGATATAAATAAGAAAATCAATTAAGTTGTTTTACTCTGTAAGTTTTTACGATCGAACCGCAAAAGATAGTTTGCTGGCTATAAATGTTTTAGTAGAAACTCGTATGTGAATGAAACTTCTAAAACCTTATCAATTGGGCCAAACTGCGGACAACACTGAGCTATAAGTAGTAGTCTAACTGTATACCTACTGCTAATTGTGAAGTTTTGCTTTGGCTCGGCTGGCTGCTCGTTCCTGTCTTGTCACGGTATAAAAAAATGTAAAGTGTAAAAAAGCAGAACCCTTATAATTTCGTCATGTCCGTTAGTTTGTCTGTACTTTCATATGTCACTATCATTTTACTTGGAAACTACGGGTACTATCTGGTTGAGTGGAAGGTGTATATAAATTTTTGGAGGCTGAATCACCTTTGTCCCTACAAGTGGCCCCTGGCGATATTACGGTGGGAGACATTATGTCGCAGGCTGCGACTCCAGCTGATGGGTTCTCCTCATAGCTGCGACTCGCAGGTATCGCGTGTCGCCAAGCGTCCGTTTTCCACCATGTTAACGCTGATGTAGCTTTAGTGTAGACGGGTCGAATCAGTTGCAATCAATAAAATAATAAAGAAAGCTGTGTGAAATATTATTGTATCGATCTTGTAAATTATATGAAGGTTTCTAATTTTTTTATTATGACAATATTGTGTGTCATATTCATAGTGTTAAAATGCTGTTAAAAGCATACTGTAAATGTCTGCAGGTATTGCTACCCGTATGGCAGGAGCGTAATGATACAATTTCCCCAACTACGCTACCAAAACAGAACATGATAGCGACAGACGGCGATGGTATGCGGCAGGAAAACTAAGGTGTAATTATTCCAGCCGCGGGCCCTTCGGTGAAGGTCAGTCGACCAGCCAGATCAATTGAAGTCTTACCTTTGCAGAAGGTACATTTTTGCGTTATTTATATATTTCAATTTTCACATCGTCTGTGATTCTTATACACCTAAAAGATTTTTAAAATTCTTTACTTTTAAGGAAGGCTGCTCGTGCAACTGCTCGTGTGGTTCTGTTTTAATTTGCTGATGATCTGATGCATGGTTCTAGACGCAAGAAATGGCAGTCAGTGGCAGCAGTTTCACTGCGTTTCATTTATTTTAAAAACACTATTTCGGGATTATAACAACACACAAACATTTTTGTTTTAGCTTATGTTTTGTAAACAGAAAAACTGTTATTATATAAATAAGTTTCACTACTTGATTTCCATTTAAGTTTTAATTATTACATCCAACGAGTCATGACTAAAGCATCATGTTAATGTCAATGTTCGCTTGCGATAAGCGCCGATTTTTTTTATCAATAATTGTTTCAGGCCGGTGAAGGTTGATAGTATACATGTAGGTAGGTAAGTTGTTTCGGGTCGGCGCTTGGTGAAGGTTCATTTGTTTGAAATTACACCTTAGGTACCTAGGTCTATTCGGGACAGACCATCAGGTCCTGGGTTTGCGGAGGTTCTTAGAGGTCGGGTCGGACAAGAGTGTTATTAAGTTTTTTTCTTAAAAATCTACATCTCGGTAGCAGCTGGTGGTGATGTGTTAATTATCCTCGGGCCTCGGATTAGTTCGTAAAGCGTTCGGTCCCCGTTATCACTACAAACAAGTGGAAACGTCGAGGTCGCTAAAATGCAAAAATAACTACTCTTGTGGCCAACCGACGAATCGATGAACCGCAGTGAATTAGAAAATTTTGTAGACGTTTGGTTTACTATGTGTAATCCGCAAGGAATATGGTTATAATATTTTTTTAAATTACATAAGTACATATTATTACTGACATTGCCGATATCAAGATTCCGTCGAAAGCTAAATTAAATGGTTAATATTTAAATTAAACTACACAACTATTAAAATGAATTTGCAAAACCACACTTGTATGTTTTGTCATAAGGTCGATAAAAGACGAACCAATATCACGACACCAGATCGCGTACGCGAGACAGCTGGGCGTCATCAGCAGCAACTCCGGGATACCTAGTTAGTAGTTACCTACCCATTTGCTAATTGGTCACTTTCACCGTTCTGTAAAGAGCTTGTTCCTTGCGGTAGCTTTACGTGCATATTTCACGTAATAATGTGCTTTACGTACACATTATTACGTGAAATATGCTTATGGATTTTACGTATTTACGTCTTATGACGGTTAACATAAACGATAGAATTCTGGACTTGGTGTTTGATGACGTTGTTATTTCTGACTTAACGGCAAGTGCAGATCCACGGTTTTAAATCGACTTCCGTCATCCCCCACTCGAATTTTCAATTAATTATTACAAAAGCGATAGAGGGCTATCTATTTGTAATCATGCCAGGTATCGTTTTTATAAGCCTGCCCCCCTAGACAAGTGGCAAACGCTCAATAACTGTTCAAATATTACGCTTTGGCGATATTTAGGCCAAATTGGTAGCCAAGTGGATCATGGCTTGTTCAACGTTTGTTCCATACGAACTTTACGAAGTATAACGAATATTGTCTCTGAATTGACGGTAAACGTCAGTTTGAAGTATTATTTTCACCGAGGTTATAAGTTTTATTTATATGAAAAGTGCATTAAAAGCAAAAAAGACTTGTCCCCCAAGATGTGGCATCAACGTTAGTACAATAGAAAGAGAAATGTATGGATTTGTCATAAGCTATTGACACGAGCGTAAACGAATTTGTAATTGGTAGCCAAGTGTCATTCGTGAAGCGAAACGTTATATTGCATCGATCATTTTTGTCAATTTTCGTACCAAACCGTAGCCAAGTGGCACTTTTGACAAGCAAAATAGTAGGGAATTATTCGATAATCAGCGAACGCTAGAACCCTGCAGATAACGTTAAAAATGGCGGTTGATCACTATTATTCAATCAGCTGTTCTAAAGCGTGGATAACATCTGTGAGATTTTTTGAGAAATTTAAAGTAAAATGAACGCAAATTAAGACTTTTGGTGGCACATTATTAATGGTGCTTTGATATCCTTGTGGCGCGGGCGGGGTATTAATGCCACATGTATACATTTACCGGCTATCTTACCCTCCAAACCGGAACACGAAAGTAACAAGCACTGTTGCTATTGCTGCAGGAATAGGTGGGCCAGTGTGGTATTAGATCCGGGCGAGACAATGCAGAACCTAGAAGCCACAATGCTAGTGACTCGTTTAACCAATTGTTCGCTTCTAACGAACTGCCTAGACACATTGTAAGTAGTGATAGGTTTGCAAAATGCTGACAATGTCTTAATGATGATAAATATAATATTTCGTCTATAAATATTTTACAGACACTATAAGTTCAAGTTATGAACACTATATTCTTGTTACAACCCTTGTATTTTGTAAATTTAATGAAACAAAGAAAGATAGTTTATTTTTCAGTGTAGCAATAGATTTCGATCAATTTTACATTTCTGTAAATATGTATGCCAAAAAATAAGTAAAAAAGAAGTTTTGTATGTTCAGTTTTGCATATTTTTTTCATTTTTAATAATAAATTTATCATCAGCTTTCATGAAACATAAGTTTTAAAATGTGACTATCGATAACATTTTGCACAATTCTACGTTCACTTGTAAAGGGAATTTACTTAAAATATGTTAACACAATCAAATTTGATAGCAACGAAGATAAATACATAAATCTTGGTGCCAGTATTTAATTTTATAACTCTTTAACAGAGTTCAATTGACATGTTAGCTACATAGAAACTTACGACATGACAGTAATCGAGAAGAAAAGATAGTATATTTTATCTTATTCGCACTTACGTGCTACATACAATCAAAATTGAATCAGATATAATCGACTCTGTTCTTATTTTTTTTTATATTCCATCCATGTATATTATTCATCCGAGATTGATTCACGTTGTGCAAAAAAAACTTCAAACTGACATTGCCGTGAATTCACAGACAATATTCGATAGATCTCAATAGAATGAACGTAAAACAAGCCATGATCCACTTGGCTACCAATTTGGTCTAAATGACGCCAAAGCGTTATATTAGAATGAACAAAGAGCTCGGTTGGCGGTCAGAGCGTGCGCAGGACTTAGAAAAATTTTGATGGAAAATTTCAACCGCATATAACATCCCTTTTTTGTTTCACCATTGCATGGAGGGGGTGAGGTACACAAACTTTTGTCAAGGTCACTTTGCTCTGAGTTCATTCCCGTGGAGTTAGGGGATGAAAACCGAAATCCATTACAAAGGAGTCTGTGATTTAAATAAAGAAAACGTATTGAAATCCTCCCAGTTAGGTTAGGACTCTTAAATTATGGCAATTTGCGTTCATTTTACTGTAAAGTTATCAAAAATTCTAACAGATATTATCCACGATTTAGAACAGCTTATTGAATAATAGTGATCATCCGCCATTTTTAGCGTAATTTATAGGGTTCTAGCGTTCGCTGATCATCGGATCACAATTTTGCTTGTCAAAAGTGCAAAACAAAACCTTAGCCAAGTGTTTTGTATGAAAATGATCAAAAATGATCGATGCAATATAACGTTTCGTTTCACGAATGACACTTGGCTACCAATTACAAATTCGTTTACGCTCATATCAACAGCTTATGTCAAATCCATACATTTTCTTTTCTATTCTCCTAGCGTTGATGCCACTTGTCTTGGGGGGCTGATTTTTTTTTTTTTTTATATCATAAGATAGCAAACAAGCAGATGGGTCTCCTGATGGAAAGAGTCAACCATCGCCTATAGACACCAAAGATGTTAATGGTGCGTTGCTATCTTGTGGCGAGGTCTAATGCCACATGCATAAGTTTACCGGCTACCTTACCCTCCAAACCGGAACACGACAGCGACAAGCACTGACGCTATTGCGGCAGGAACAGGTAAGGCGGTGGTACCAGACCCGGGCGAGACAATGCAGAACTCTACCACCTAGTAGCCACGATGGTAGTGACTCGATAGCCAATCGGTCGCCTTTTACGACCTGCCTGGCAGAACGGCAGTTGGCCTATTCTACAAAGGAGGCCGGGACCAACACGGCGGAAAAGATTTTCCGCCGTGCACTGGTTACACAAAGATTATCGAAAGAATTAGGAAAGCGGGCACACATGCTACTTTTAGCATCCAAAACGCGCGTTTAAGCGACTGCATCGATGCTGCATCGCGTTTTAGCGATCGAACGCGGAATCGCGCGTTTCAGCGACTGCTGCGATCATTGATATAAAAAACCCTATCAATGGCTTCGATGCTAGACCGGGTCCAATAGTGTTGCCGTTTGATAGCCGACTATCGATTATTTGCTTATTTTTAAAAGTATTGTTTACTTTCACAAATTAAATTATAAACTTTATACTGATATGTTATCTTAATTTTTTCTTATAAAACAGTAACAGTAACCCAAGTTGGTAGCAATATAAAAATATACTGATCTAACTTTATGGTCTTTCTTAAATTACATTGCTGTTAAAATACACTGAATAGTACCGCAAATGGGCAAACTATCAATAGTCGACTAATGACTGGCCTATTTAAGCCTAAGACAAATAATAATGTCAATATTTAATAAAAGGTATCGATTTTTTAGTATGTCAAAAGACAGCAAACACGCAGATAAATCTCCTCTTGAAAATAGAAACCATTGCCCATAGACACCAAAGATGGTAATTAGATTAGCAAGTTTTGTAATAATCAAAAAAATTTGGCTGTAAGAGTTTAGACAATTTCGATAAAATGTTTGATTGTACCATCACGTCATCGTCATCATGATTCATCATCGGATGATTTTCCTGCGTCTTCATCATCATCTACAGACATCAAAGAAGTTAATGGTGCGTTTTTATATCAAAAGATAGCAAACAAACAAATGTCTTTCTTAATGTAAAAGGGAAACCATTGCCTATAGACACCTAAGATGTTAATGGTGAGTTGCTATCTTTGTGGCGGAATGGCAATGCCACATGCGTAATAAGTCTACCGGCTAACTTTTTCTTGAAACCGGAACATGACAATGAAAACTCTATTACGCTATTACGGCAGAATAGGTAGTTGCGTTTTCCGCTTTAAAACACGTTATAAAACACAATTATTTCCAACCGATGAAAAAACGGAGGTTATCAGTTTGACATAATATATACATGTATGTAATTTGGACAATATTTGACTTTGTTTTTTAATTGCTTGATTTAGGTGTCCAAGCATATGTATTAAGTTTCGTAAATGTATATATATACACGTTTGTTCACAAACTTGTCGGGGACTAAAAGTCATATCGAGATAATTCTTTACGATTTAAATCATGTTCAATCAATATTCCAACTTAGGAAACTGTCCAAGTTTTATCAAAATTGGTTAAGTAGTTTTTGAGATATGGGGAATCTATAGTTGACAGATATTTGAAGTCGGTTTAATTTTTTAAATTACTTTTATTCACTATTCGATATTAATTTCAAATCTAAAACTAAAAAAGTTATAAATTTTTCTCTCTAACCACGGAAGCCAATCGCCACGATCGGCATCTGCGATTGCTGCGATGCATATTTATGCGATAGAATATCTGTGGTAGCAGTAAACGGTATCTGACGTATAGATAACATTAAAGTTCAGTCTGGAGTGCCTCAGGGGAGTTACTTAGGACCGATTCTCTTCAACATATTTAACTCTAAATGTCTGCTATTTGCCGATGATCTAAAAATATATAGACGTGCACAAGACATTGCCGATGTTAGTCTTCTTCAAGCTGATATTGACAGATTGTCATATTGGTGTGATCGCAATGGAATGTCGTTAATACTTCTTCGTTACTTATAAATTACTTCTTCGTTAACTAGATTACGGTACCAGCGCTGGTTAATTATGACTGGTTGGATGATTTACTGCACGCCGTGGCGCGGCTGTAGAATATTATCGGTTGAAAGAAAATGTATGGCTCAACCAGCTTCAATCACACTCAGTATTAAATTAATACACTAATTTGATATAAAAGCTATATGATTATAAAGAGAAACCTTAATTCTTCAGATTTTGTATAACTTTAAGCCTTTAAAGATAGTTAATTACTCTAAAAAATCTCGTTGAAAAAAAATTTGATGGCCGTCAGTTGATTACTTTATGTCTGTAAACACGAAATAGGTTGATTGGCTTTATGATTATTTTTTTTTATTTTATTATCAATATTATCTAATCCACTCAGAATAGATAGATCCCTATTGAAAATTACTTAATTAAGATCAGTTTTTTTTAAATAAATATTTTAAAGAAAAAAAAACGTTGCGGCGTGCACTTTTGGATTTTCCAAACTTTTATAATTTCAACGCTGCAGCAACAATTGGTTTACTCTGTCAGCGAAATGGAACACGAATTCTACTTGAATAGCTTCTATTATATTAATCTCTTTGGTTTAAACAGAGTGTTCCTGCTTCCTTCACATCATCTTTTTTATATCACAGCATAGCAAAAAAGGCAAGAAATAATCATCGCCTATAGACATTGCGAGGTGATATTGCCACATGCATATGTTTACCGGCTATCTTACCACCCAAACCGAAACACGACAGTGACAAACACTGACGCTTGTGCGGCAGGAATAGATAAGGCGGTTGTACCCGACGCGGGCGAGATGTTGCGGAATTTTACCATTTATTCGTCACGATACTCACGATGGTAGTGACCTAGTATTTCGCCTTTCTCAGTTCGCCTTTTACTAACTGCCAGACAGTATGCAGACGGTCTATTCTTCAAAGAGGGGCCGGACCAACACTATTGAGACACGCTAGAGACCTTCGGACTGGACCAATTTATTGAAAAAGAGAGTGTAAGGTAAGGTTCCTTATCGATACCCTTCAAAGAAGGTATCGATAAAGAACCTTCTGAAGCAGAACTTTACAGGTGTTATGAATAAATTACTTACCATTTATTTCATTTTTAAATTTGGAATTCAGTAAATTGATTCGGAGTTAATAGTTTCATTTCTTGTTACAGGAACAAGTGGAGTTATAACTGTTGCATTGTCACACACACACGGTCGCGCTCAATGACGCGACACCCGGTGTCGGCCACCACTCCTACAAACATCTGTGTCATACAGGATGTACCAATACTTTGTTCTCATCTCTTTTTTGTGCTATTTGGTAAGGTGTTTTTTTGAAACAATATTTTTCGTAACTTTATTTTTTATACTATGCGACTACAAACAATTGAATGATTATCCTAATAGAAAGAGATCATAATTTTCAATGATGCGTTTCTGGTTGCTCCCTCCATTATTCTGTGTTGCTACGCGGGCTGCAGTAATGTAATGCCACACGCGTTAGTTTACCGTTACACCTGCGATTATCACAAACACCGATACTATTGCGGCAGAACAGGCAAGTTGGTGGAGCCGGACCTGGGCGGGACGGTGCAGAACTCTACCGCCCTGTCGTCATGATGGTAGTAACACGTTTATTGCTCTGACGTATTTTATAATTGTTAGGTGATTATTGATAAATGTTCTTCAAAAGGGGCCGGCATAAACTCGGGAGATATTTATCTGGTCTTAAATTCTACAATCCCTTTACTATTTGTTATCTTGATAAAATTTTGGGATTCGCTTATTTTGCTGGAATCACGACAATTTTTACAATATCTATAATAAAAGCATTTGCCATTTTAAGATCTTAATTCCTAAAATTAAACCTTTTATAGGCATGTCAATATTACTTAGATAATATAGAAAAAGTTAATGATTACATTAACACTTACTTACTAAGCGGGCTATTAGATGTAATCTCGAGATACGATTACGTGTTATTACTGGTCGATAACTCAAAACTCTGTGGTGGTTGTCTCACTTCAAGAGATTCAGTTCGTTACATTACACTGTAGTACATAGAGGCAGCGTTTCCGACCTAGTACTACTAGGTAGTGACCAAGTATTTCAACAATTCAGCGTCAGCGTTCAGCGTCAGCGTCAACAATTTTGTAAGCTACTGCTTACAAAATTGTTGACTCGTCATACTATCGGCCAAAAATTGTAATGGGATAAAGAAATTCTAATTTCTAATTAGGTATATGAAATTTAAAACTGGATAAGTTAAATTTTTAATTATTATTTATATAATAATTTTTAATTGTATAATAGAAGGCTATCTTCAAATGATTGAATACTAGCTGTTACTTCTTAACTTTGCTTGTAGACCCAAAATCATTACATCCCTTTGGGCACTCGGATAAAAAGCAGGCAATGTTACTACTGGATAGTGTAGCTTCTTAATGGTGAATGAATTTTTAATAATTTTCCAGTATATTTTGAGTCTATTTATTACGAAAGAAAAAGTACAAATCTTGTCCTTGTATAATGTTAATGTTGCTAAGATATAGAGAGTGACGGTGATCTATCTCAATTTGTGTACAATTTGTGTACGACGATGTTCTTAGAAGAGCCGGTGCTCCTATCCGATGTCTAAGAACATCGTCGTACACAAATTTTAATCTGTATTAATCACCGAAATAATTATATTTGCGCCTACAAAGTTATAGATAAACTGAGTTAAGACCGTCAACTTATCTAATCGAATGTACTCGGCTCTCTGACCACTGAATATCATTCGAGTGCGTCCGATACTCTGACGATTGATCAAGTCACTCAACTACCCGAGAGCGGTAGGACCTACATTGTTGTAGTAATACACAAACGAGTGCTGAATGAGTTACAATATCTGTAAAATGTACACGATCAGGTACATTTTGCTGGTCTCTGTCTTGGTTCACATCGGTCATAACTCACGTACTATTTTCGTGCTGAGTCACCAACGAGTTATTTAAGATTCGAAATTTCGTAGCGCTCCTGTTGATGTCAACGTCGTCGACATCTCAGCAGCGGGATCTAATGGCGAGGAGACAGGGGCCGCGAGGCGCTTATGCAGCCGCCACGAGGTAAAGGCAGCTACGTTGTCGTACATTTATTGAGCACTCGATAGAACGCGGTCTGTGTGTTATCATGGGAAGTTGTGTACACTGCGGCGACCTGTAAATAGTCGATGTAATAAGAAATGAAAATTTATTTATTGAATATAACTACTCGGCGCTTTTACTCGTACTGAACACCCACTTTTCCTTGTTAACTACTGAGCACATTTTACTATCCTCTCAAATTACAACTGCGCTGGGAAACACTTTAGTCAGTACCTTCGAGTGCTTCATCTTGGTCTCTTAGTGAATTATGTACGACATATTTTCATTCATCATTTTATACGAGGTGCATCGTTTATTATTATTTTAATACGTAAAATTAGACAGTTCACATTCACCCATCACGAGACCTGGACGCGTCCTCAAATACCGTATAATAACAAGTTTAATACAAATGATTACCTATCAACCCTTGTGGAAAAATTTCTCGGATAAAAGTAGGTAAATAACTTACAAAGTGAAAGTAACAGTTTATGAATGTTTATTTTTATTTAAAAAGTCGAAAAAAGTCTTACAAAGTCGGAAAAACTCGGAGTAATTCCAAAATTTCGGACTCTTCCAGAAGAGTTATTCAGTGTTAATAAATCTTGCAACGTTTATGGGTACTAAAAGAAATATATTAAAAGTTATTAATACTACGAAAGTGTAATAAAGGGGAAAAAAATATAACTAATACTTCCCCGGTTTTCCGTTTAAGAATTTGAAACTTTCTTCTTTGTTTAAAAAAAGGTTACCGTTACTGTCGATCAATATTATAAACTTTGTTTCTTCAATTTTTGATAATTATTATTAAAATCTATTATATCACAACGTTATTTGCCAATTTTTATTTTATTGTACTTTTATTACATAAATATATTTATAAATTAAGTAAAAATTAAAACAGCTGATCTAATTAGCTTTTGACAGGTTGAGTCAGTGTTGCCAGAGAAAAAGTCAATCTTTCGTCCTTAAAGCCTCCTCTACACTACTCGCGAAGTTCCTCGGCGAAGTACTCGGCCGAAGTTGACTGAAGTCCGCGGTGCTACACTACACACTCGTTCAACTTCGCGAGGAGCGCATTCGTGTAGCGTTACCGGTACCCTGCGGACGTTTATTATAATGGACGCTCAAGTAGCAGCTGCCGTAGCAATGTGCTCTCTAGCGTATTATAACTACGTGCATACTTATCTCACGAAGAAGACTAAAAAGAAAAGAAGAAAAAGAAGATGGTGGATGATCGCAATGCATCGGAACAGAACTAGGTAGGTAATATTTATTTAAATAATTAGGATTTCTAATAAGTTAAAGTACATTACATGGCAAGTTAATTAACTGTATTTTTTTTTACAGACGTACTATGGAACAACAATTTCTTGAACTCATACAAGAACCATCAGGAGAATTTGAAAATTTCCACCGAATGTCATTGGACGATTTTAATTTATTACTTTCTAAAGTCGAACCCTTAATCGCTAAACGAGACACTCATTTAAGAGAAGCTATACCTGCTAAGATTCGATTATCAATCACCTTGAGGTTTTTGGCAAGTGGTGACAGCTATAGATCTATGCACTATTTATTTAAAATTTCAAGCCAGTTGATTTCAAAAATTGTAGTCGAAGTCTGTGAAGCTTTGAACGAGGAACTCAAGGATGAAATAAAGGTAAAATTTTAATATTTATGACATATATTTATTAAAAGTTTAGGTATGTACAATTACAAAAATATCAGTGAGAATAAGAATAAGAATAATTTCATACATTACGAGTCATTATATGCCTGATATATTAAATCACTCTGATGTGTATTATCTTCTGGACAATCAGATTGAGTTTGGGTCTCTGGTATATGCAAAATATATTGAACATCGTTAGATTGATCTGATTGAGGCTGCTTATAGCGTTGATAAACTGATTGACTTTGGGTGTCTGGTGCAATAATTTCATCACTTATAACACGTATCTTTGAAGAGCGTTGATGAGCAGTGATTTCGCTTGGTTGTTGGAAGTATGTCGGTTGACATTCACTGGACTCATTAGATAATGTTATATATGTATCAGGTGGCTCTGAAAACGATGAGTGTGGTCTAGGAGATAATGTTGTAACATTATAATGAACTGCATTATTCGCAGATAAAGGACGCTTTCTAGAAGATAGTGATGTAGTTAACGGACTATAATATGGCGTAGACTTAGGTGTAGAAGTACGAAACGATTCACCTGATGGAGATCTTTCAAAACGTGATTTCCGAAATAGAGCATGTATATCGAACATTATATCGTCCCTTTCATGTTCAGGTAACCTCTTCAGTTTTTTGGCAATTAGTTTGCCGAATACGTCGCACTCGTCCTCAACTGCGCTGCTATCCTTTGAAGGATTATTTATCACTTTATTTAAGTTATTGAAGGCTTCTGTCATCTGCCTACTGGCAACTTGCAATTCCGGTGGGTTGTCACGCCGTCGGATGGTGTGTCTATTTTTTGGGGGCTCTGGTTCTTTTGGAGTTGGAGAAGCAATTGGTACATCCTCTGAAGCGTTGGTTGATTCTTCCTGAATCGAATCAGTTCCATGATCCTGAAATAAAAATAGCAAAGGTTTAAATGTATATATCACGACCTATTTAATAATAAATCTTTATTTAATCCAATCCAAATTTGTGAGTGTATATGGGTTCTGTATACTATATGCATTTGAGTGCGCGTATATGCAGGAGTACTGTATGTGTATGTAGGAGTGTGAGTGTATGTCTCTGTATTTTATGAAAAATACATGAGGGCTACAATTAATCGGCTTTTTAATTATTTATATACAATTTGAGTGTCAGCTTTTAATGAAATTGACCGTGTCTTTTTACATATTATTTGATGATAATATTTTTTATATAATATACTTTTTATTTACAGATGCCGTGCAATGAGCAGCAGTGGTTGGAAGTTGAAAACGGATTCAAGGAGAATTTTCCACATGCCCTTGGCGCAATGGATGGAAAGCATATTGTTATACAATGTCCGGTTAACTCTGGTTCTGAGTACTTTAATTATAAAAAGACGTTTAGTTTAGTACTTTTAGCTTTAGTCGACAGTAACTATAACATTATGTATGCTGACATTGGTAGTCAAGGTAGGATCAGTGATGGAGGTGTACTTAAAAATTCTTCGTTATGGCAAAAAATTGCATCTAACGGGCTTAATCTTCCTAAGCCAAGTCCATTATCCGGAACGGATCATGTCGAAATTCCCTACGTTTTTTTGACAGATGGAGCATTTGCTTTACATAATAATATAATGAAACCATATCCTGGCAACCATGATATCAATTCACCGAAAAGGATTTTCAATATGCGCTTGTCAAAATCTCGAGTAGTAGTTGAGAATGTGTTTGGTATTTTAGCATCCAGGTTTAGAATATTCAGAAAGCCAATTGATTTGGATATTCATAATATCCCAATTATTACAATGACATGTCTCTTATTGCATAACTTTCTCAGAAAAAGTAATAAATCATCCCTTATATATATGCCTCCTGGTACTGTAGATATGTATGATGATAATGGAGTTTTAATTCAACCCGGGTCTTGGCGGGCAGACTTTGATAATAACTGTGCTTTGAGAGATATTACACAAGTACCACGCAGATCACCATTATCTGCCGTTCAGATAAGGGATTACTTTACAAATTATTTTCAATGTTTATAAATAAACACAACGAATGTAGGGTCATTTCGCCTGTTCGTTACCACATTAACTACATACTTTTTATATTAAAACTAATGCAGAGACATTATTATGTTCTCCTTAAAGCAAGCAACTGCACTAAATGGACGCAAACTGGCGAATCGACCTTACTGTAATCTGTACTTTAGTAATAATAAAACAAGTTATTGATAATAAAAAACTTACCGTGGTTATTGTTTGTTTACATTTATACACGGACCCCAAAAAGCTGTTCATGAAATCAAAGGCGAACCAAACTGGACGATAAACATCATCTGCGCCGGCACCACTTTTTAAGGAAGCTTCCATTTTTCTGTAGTAGCCCCTGTATGTCGCAAAAAGTGAATCCTTTTTTTTCTTCAATTCTTCAACTGGTATTTCCAAAACGTCCCGAATACGCACCCAAGCATCATTTACTTTTTTCTTGTCCTTATGACCTTTCCCACTGGGGTCCCAAATAAAAGGCTCTGCTTGAAGTGTTTCAAGGAACAACATAGTTTGCTCCTGTGACCACTGTATGCCGCTCATAATAGAGTCTCACACGCACATCAACGAAAAAATCTATTAAACACACGTGCGTTCACAACGGCGTCTTGACGCGTACTGAAGTCGGCCGAGTAGTGTATAGAGGTACTAAGAGCATGTGTCAGAGGCCTAGTAGCATATCAAAGCAGTCAAGAATAACGACGTTAATAAGTCGGCGATTGCTAAACATCTACAGCTGTAGTCGGGCCGTAATCACTGGATGGAATTTCATAGGCCACGCGTATTTTCGACAGAACGCCATATTACATTCCACGGCTAGTGAAAGAAGCCATTGAAATCAAAAAACATCCAAATTTCAACCGGGAAGACGCACGTAGTACGTCCTTGATAAGTTTTCTTGGCACGTATTGATTTTTGAAAAGCTGTATATTTTGGAAACGATGATCGATTTGATCTTTCAAATGGCATTCAACTCAATTTAAATATTGCTTTAGCTAAAAAATCGGTAGGTTCAAAAATTTCAAAGCAATGTCAAAAAAACATTTTCGTCTATGATAGATCCCAAACAAATTTACCGATTTTTATCCAATTAACGGTACTTGGCGCAGTTTTTAAAGGAGAAACGATGATAAGATTTTGAAGTCAATCGGTATATTAGCCTGAAAGTTATTTCCAAAATATTAAGTAACTTTGCTAAAGAAAACGTAATTTTAATATTTGAAAAGTTGTAACCTTTGAAAATAAGGTTCGGTTTTGATTTTTAAAAGGGCATTCGACGTAATTTTTATAGTATTAAAATATCGTAGAATACCAAAAAATAATTGGTTGAAATATTTCGAAGTTATGTCGAAAAAACACTTTTTTCAAAATTTTCGTCAACGATTACTACCAAACGAATAAACTGATTTTGAGGCAATTTATGCATTAGATGTATTTTTTTGAGGAATAGTTTTTGTACTCAATCGGTACATTAATCTGGAAGTTATTAAAAAAAAAATTGTTTCGTCACAATTTGTTTAGGGTATTTTCAAAATTTCTCAAAATCTCTTAGGCCCATTTGGTACAAAATTTCAGGAAGTATAAGTTGAGCGGAATCCAATCGAATGCCACCAACCGCGTTTCAATCGGTCCAGGCGTTCAAAACTTATGAGTTGTTGACACACACACACACTCACACACACACTCACACACACACACTCACACACACACATACATACAGACATACTGACGTCATCGCGAAAATAGTCGAAAATGGTTCCTAAGCCCACAAAACGCGGACATATGGTGAAAACTCTATTTTTGAAAATCGGAGCAAAATCAGTAACCTTCCTATCTACATACGTAGTGGGAAGTTAAAAAGTACAAGTGTTTTAATAGATTAATATTGTATTAAACTGGAGTGAATGAAAATGAATTAAACAAAATAAAACTACCACGCCAAAGCTTAAACCTAAAAGTGCGATATTTTTTTAGTAAAATGTACCACTAAAGGGCACAGATCGTCGCCTAGTGTAGCTTTGTAGCATTTTTACTCGTTATTTGACCCTCCCGTTGGTCGAGTGGTTAGCGACCCTGACTACGCAATCAACGGGGCTCGGGTTCGATCCCCGACGGGGACAAGCATTTGTGTGATGAGCGTAAATGTTTGTATTTCTGGGTTTAGGTGTTTATTATATATATTCTGGTATTTATATATTATGTATTTCTATGTATTAGTATCGTTGACTAACACCCATAACACAAGCAAATATTTGCTTACTTTGGGGTTAGATCAGTAAGTGTAGTTTGTCCCGTGAATATTTATTTATTATTATTATTTATTTATTTTTATAATAGATGGCGTTAGCAGTAATAAAATTCTAATACAAAATGTATTTTCTATTTTTTTAATGTTTATGAAATAGCATTTTAATGGTAGATAATATATCTAGACATGAATTTAAACCACCACGTCAAAACCCAAACCTTAAAGTGGGATACTTTTTCAGGAAAATGTACCACAAAAGTGCATAGAAAGTCGCCTAGTGTAGGGCTCGCTTCGCTCGCCATAATTATACTGGCTGTTGCCCAAGACTTCGTCCGCGCGGACTTCGTTTACTCCGCACAGCACCTCCCCCGTAGGTGACAGCTTGATAATATGTAGCCTATATGTTGACCCGACCTGTTAGTAATAGTCATGCAAAATTTGAAATAAATCCATGTAGTACTTTTTGAGTTTACCCCGGACATAGGAGTAGTGTAGAGGAGGCTTTAAGGACGAAAGATTGACTTTTTCTCTGGCAACACTGACTCAACCTGTCAAAAGCTAATTAGATCAGCTGTTTCAATTTTTACTTAATTTATAAATATATTTATGTAATAAAAGTACAATAAAATAAAAATTGGCAAATAACGTTGTGATATAATAGATTTTAATAATAATTATCAAAAATTGAAGAAACAAAGTTTATAATATTGATCGACAGTAACGGTAACCTTTTTTTAAACAAAGAAGAAAGTTTCAAATTCTTAAACGGAAAACCGGGGAAGTATTAGTTATATTTTTTCCCCTTTATTACACTTTCGTAGTATTAATAACTTTTAATATATTTCTTTTAGTACCCATAAACGTTGCAAGATTTATTAACACTGAATAACTCTTCTGGAAGAGTCCGAAATTTTGGAATTACTCCGAGTTTTTCCGACTTTGTAAGACTTTTTTCGACTTTTTAAATAAAAATAAACATTCATAAACTGTTACTTTCACTTTGTAAGTTATTTACCTACTTTTATCCGAGAAATTTTTCCACAAGGGAAGTGACAAAATCGAAAAATAATAGTGTATTTTTTAATTTATTTATTATAAAATAGCAAACAAACAAATGACTCCCCTGAAGAAAGAGGAAGCCGTCGTCTATAGACACCGAGGAAGAGTGGAAAAATGTTTACATAGGTAAGTTTACCGCCAACCTCACCCTCTTAATCAGGACGCAACAATATCAAGCACTGACTGACTGAGGTAAGCCGGTGGTACCAAATACCCGGGCGAGACGTTGTAGAACACTACCGCCAGTAGTCACGATGGTAATGACACGTATAATTAATCGTTCGCTTTTTACGAACGGCAGATAGTATATTCTTCAAGGGGAGCCCGGATCAACGCGGGCGGAAAAAATCACATGGGCTCGGGTTCGAATCTTTAGTCAGGCAACGTGTTACTAAATTTTTTATACTAGGTAAAAAGAACCTGTGCATGCGAAATGCTACGAAACTGGCCATTTATATGTCCATACACGGTGCAGGTGCAGGCTAACTGCATAAGTTTATCGGCTACCTGTCCTCGGAACTAGAACACAATGACGGAAACGATGTACCAAACCCGAGCAAGTCGTTGCAGGACTTTACCACCTGGCAGCGCCGACGGTAGTGAGTGAGACAGTGACACGCTTAGCCAATCGTTCGCCTGTTACCAACTCTTTGGCGGAATCAGAAAAGGTTAATTTTTCGAGCGAAGAACCATTTGCTTTATTAATATAATTTTATTTAAAAGAAACTAGGCTATCACCCGGGCTAAACCCGACTTTTTACAAAAGCAATCCAAACCACTCGAATGAGTTAGTGTGTCGCAGGTACACCACTCGCACCACCACCACCACCACCACCACCTCGACGGCCTCCCCTCCGGTCTCCTTCTACGAAGGCTGCGACTACACTGCGCGCTACTGCATGAAGGCATACGAGTAAAATTCCTCATTGTAACTGCATCATCGGTCTAGCGGGTAGCCGGTTCTTCTCAGACACCGCTAAATTAAAGGGGCGAGCTAGTTTTATAATTTAATATTATAAGGGACATTTAGCTTTAGCTCATTTGAATGCAACGGCGTGAGAACTTGCACTAAGCAGGCAACGCCATAATAATACTAATCTAACGGTTTAGCCGCTTCAGAAAGATTAATATATATTTGGCACGCTTTGCAATAGCACCATGTTAAATAAAAATAAATCATACTTAACCATATACCTACTCCGGAGATTCTGATCTGCATGAAAGACCAAACTATTGGAATTAGAAAGAGCACAAAGAGCTCTACTAAAAGTAATGCTCTTTAAACCATATAGATTTCCAACGACAGAACTTTATAAATACAGTAATGTTTTGTCAGTTAGAAAACTATATATATTAAATGTTATTTTGAAATTTCATAGTAGCTTCTCATTTGATCCAAAATTACTACAAAAAAAAAAAGATCTGATATTGTTGCCTCTACTCCTCAAACTAAAACTTATTTTGCCTCTAAGCAGTACTACAAAAAATCTGCTGTTCTTTACAATAAATTAAATAGGCTTTTAAATATATATTCTGTGACAAAATATAAATGCAAAACAAAATTAATAAAAATGTTAAATACTTTAAGCTATGACCAGACTGAAGCTTTAAAATAAAAGCGTACACACACGCACACACACACACACACACTCGCTAGAACTTAATATACATACCTATAATATAAACTAGCAAAAAGCAGAGCTTTGTAAGGGCTCGCAAAGTTTTACTATCTAGTAATATTGTTAGAAAAGTATTTTTATGAGAATTACATCTTTTAAAATATGGACTTTATTTATAATTATCTAACCTAAAAAACTCAGCGTATTTTCACCTAAACATTACATTCGCATCAAAGGCCCGCGTCGTCAGGCTTTGGACTAGGAATATTTGGTTTTTGTTTGTTGGTATTTTCAAGGAAAAATATGTATTAAAAATGAAGGTTGATCTTAAAAAAAAAACACATTTTTGACATTTTGCTGAAATAATTGTTTTTTTTTTCTAAAATCAGGAAGTTCCTGGTTTTACGTCGATTTACGAAATCAAAATCAAAAAAATGTTTTATTTAAATAAACCTTCAAAATTTTTGGACTACGCAGGCACGAAGAATTGACAGTAGACACTCAGCGAATACATTTTTCGAATTTTTCTCTCAGAGAAACCCTCGGAGTTTGATTCCAGAGTCAGGCAAATGAAAAAATGTGTTTTTTCAGTTTTCTGATAAAACAACTTTGCCCGGGATTGGAAAAGTGCCCTACTGGCGATAGGCTGGCCACCTATCACATTGTGGGACTTAAGTATCTTCAGCTAACCGTGGATGCACACGTTGTACTTCTGCCTGGATTGTTGGGGATACGGGCGTAAATATACCTTTTTTTAGTTTTTTACCCTCGCCCTCGGGCTGAGATTGGGAATTGATCTCAATACAATATAAATCAATTAATACATCTGTACTGTTTCTCAATAAGCATATTTTGAAACTCTCTAACGCTCTATTTACTCTGTTCCCAGCAAACATCCCTGCTCTAGACCTAAATTCTCCTTGTGCCTCCCACAATATTACTTCGAACTTTCCTTGCATTCTCCTTTCAATGATTTTATCATACACCTATGCTAAACTGATCAAACTGATGGCCCTATAGCTATTGCAGTTTATACTTGTACCTCGCCTTTACACGATAACCGCGCGCCGCCAGTCAAATATGAAGAAACAATTCATGAAGTAGGTAGTCTCTTAATAAGGTCAAAAATTCTAATAGAAAATGTATCTTCTATCAATTATAACTCGTTAATTTAGTAAGAGATGGCGTTAGTAGTAAAAAGATTCTAATACAACTTGTACCTTCTATTTTTTTTTATAAAATGGTATTTTTATGGTAGATAACAAATCTAGACATGAATATAAACAACCACGTCGAAGCTCAAACCTAAATATGCGATATTTTTTCAGTAAAATGTACCACAAAAGTGCATAGAAAGTGGCCTAGTGTAGGGCTCGCTTCGCTCGCCCTGGTTATGCTTTGTTAACTTAATATAAAATGCAGTATCACATATTACATATTATCTACTTATTATATATTAATAGGTTAATTTAATAGTTTAGTTTAATTACAGATTAATAGTTATTTTGAATTAAATCTGGCATTAGAAATGTTTGTAATGATAGTGTTTGTTATCATAATATTATCTAACGCTGTATATATATTATAGGGTTAATAGTAATTGTATTGATGATTATGTATGTATCTAAATAGAATAAATCATTTATATTATTTAATTTCATGTTATATATAATATGCTAATATCTATTATGTACTTATGAATTAAATATATTGTATAGAAGAGTGAGGCCTCCTAATACAGGTTTTTTTTTTTACTTAAAAGGAGGTCCCCAACCACTGTCAAAATGTAATAATGTTTTTAACATTTCATGTAAAATGTGCCTGTATAAAACAATTGTACCATTGGAGTAATAATAATCTATACATATAATAAAATCGTAGGAAAGTCAAAACTGTACATTGAATATTTTTTTAAAAGAATACTTGGGGCGTGATCTACAATCGATATCGAAGCCAAAAATATAGTTTTTGGAATTTTTGTCTGTTTGTCTATTTATCTGTTTGTCTGTTTGTATGTATGTCCGAGGTAAACTCAAAATGTACTGAATGGATTTACTTCAAATTTTGAATGAATTTTACTAACAGATCGGGTCAACATATAGGCTACATATTATCACGCTATCACCTACGGGGGAGGAGCTGTGCGGAGTAAACGAAATTCGCGCGGACGAAGTCGCAGGCAACAGCTAGTAATAAATAAATTCAAATAAATTCAAATTCAAATTAAAATAATCAAGATCTTCGGATTGACCGAATTCGATCGTTTGTCTTATGAGTTCAGAATATTACAAAACGTTTAAAAGTTTCAAATTGAATAATCCCTAAAATCACGATCATAGCAAAGCATTATGGAATTTAATTTTATTGTCGGGAGAATCGCGAGCTTGTATGCTATATACCTAACGATGGACTGATGGAATTTAATTTTATTGTCGGGAGAATCGCGAGCTTGTATGCTATATACCTAAAGATGGACTGATGGAATTTAATTTTACTGTCGGGAGAATCGCGAGCTTGTATGCTATATAACGATGGGCTGATATGAATTCAATGTAACGGTTCTTGCGTCGACGACAAAAGATGGATGCGCGATGAGCTAAATATGGTTGAACATTCCAAAAAAGTCGTGTTTTAAAAACAAGGGGCGTTGCTGCACCCGCCAGACTGAAGTGGATTGATCTGGAAATAGTGAATTTGTAGCTCATTTTACATAGTACTATCATTTTATTTCCATGATTTCATAAAAGAAAAATTCTAGTGCGCCTAACTTTATTTATGGCTTTACCCAATGGCTGCAAACTATAATAAGACGTAATATTTCTTTGACATTAAATGTCATATTCATCTCTTGGTTTCATTAATGGCTCTACAGTACCAGCTTATTTTTTGAATGACATTCTGAGTAGAGCAACTCAAACTGATAACATCTAGGTTGTTTCTATTTTATTTTTTTGCATAGAAGAAAAAAATTAGTCCTGCGTTTTAGTTGCGTCCATCCTATGCGTCTATCATATCCAACAACTGTTCTGATTGATTCCTGCCGAGGAATTTGTCACCATCGCCTTTAAATTTAAAATTTCACCTCACCATCTCGATGTATGGAATTTCATATAATTATGCAATTGTTGATATATTTGAGGGGTAAAGATCGCTCATTCTTAACAGGCCAACAACGCAAACGAAAGAACTCTGGTATTGACCAAGGATGGTGAGCCTCCTGCTCGAATGCCTTAAAGTTCTTGGAATAATGTTTTGAGACTACAAATAAATATTTTAAAAATATTATAAAACGTTTATGTGTAGTCTTTCAAAACAATAAGCAACAACATATATGATCAACATTTACTTATGTCTTTGTTATCTGTAGTCGGAGTCATCTTCTTCGATCAAAAGAGCCGTCTGTGTATTTGTACACGGTATTGAATAATTTAACGCAGTGCTCGCAAATCGAGAGAAATAAATAGTTGTAAGTACATGGGAGACGCTTTGCCGGGTGTTTGTGTTTGAACATAAATTTACTCATCAACAGTGTATGGCGCGCTACCTGAAACTGTCCGATATGTACACTGTATATATAATATATATAAATCATGTGTCACATTGTTTATCCGTGATGAACTACTGAAAAGATTTCAATAAAACTTTGTAGATATCTACTGTTTGGTCCAACAATAAGATAGGATAGTTTTTATCTCTATTAACTCGTCCCCCTCAAGCACTCTACCAAAATGTTTAATACAAGTCATTTGTAAGGCAAAACAACGTTTGCCGGGTCAGCTAATAGCAAAGTTGCCCACGCATAATGCAAAAGATATAAATTCCTCGTTTTCTAAGTTTTGGTCATTCTTGCCGACGATGGGTGCTTAGAATTAAACATGCCCTGATAAACACCTAGAAATTTGAAAGTCAAACGAAAATTAAAACTCATTAACTTGTGCATAGGCGTAGGCGAATGATGCGTTTGTGTGTGTGTGCGTGCTTACGTTCGTGTGTGAACATCAATAAGTAGACAATTGAGTATGAGTGTATGTTTGTGTGTATGAGGTGTGTAATTCGTCCATCATCAAAGTAAAACAATTTTAATGTCTCTGTGACGTCCGCCAGCACGGGGCGCGTCTGCGGCCGCACCTTGTACTGGCTCTACCACGACTTCCTTAATTACTGCCAGCTGCAGTACGTCAACTGTATGGAGCGATATGAAAGTGAGTGTCTTATCATGCACTTATTCAGTAAGTAACATACGTACATTTCGCACAGTTTTATAACATACGATAGCAAATAGACTAACCGCTCTACCTAATGTAAGATGCAAATATTACCATGCGTTGATCCTGGCCCTTTATCAAGAATATATCAACTGCCTCACTGTTAGGCATGTCGTAAAAGGAGAGGGAAGGCTAATACATGTTAATAACAACGTAACTAGTAACTACATGTTAAGTGGCTGACAAGGCCTAGTTTGTTGAAATTGATGTTATTTAAGGAGTTTTTTAAGAAAAACTATTTGTTATAGCACACCATAAAAAATATTTATGTTAATATTCATCATATTATGTATCGAGTCCAATTATGTATCGAGTCCGGCCACGGTCTTTGACAAGACCGTGGCCGGACTCGATACATAATTGGGTCCATAGAAAATAATTGCGAAGATTAGTCTTAAAATCATCTTTTTTTTTTGAGGTACGGGTCTGCTATTAAAAACATAATGTCAGCATATTCATACCTAAACCACTAGCGAATCATATTTGACAAAAAATCTACACTTTTTTTATTTCTATATTTATTTAATAAAAACTTGGCCGCCCAGTTACAGTGATAGTGGGCACTCGTTTACTCCCATAGTGATAAACAGAGTGCGCGTTTTTGGTGCTGACAGTTAAAGTCGTGCAACGTTTTGGCCGGGTTTGGTACCACCGCCTCACGTAAGTCTGTCGCAATAGCGGTAGTGTCTGCCGTTGTAAACTTACACATGTGCTGCTCTAACCCCGCTACACGGATAGCAATTTTATGCTCCAATTAGAAGCTAGTGCAAGTAGTCGCTGCTAGTTGCTACCGGTGGGTGAGCGCCGCGCACGCCAGTTGACATAAGGGCTTAATACGCGTGTGCTACGTATGATAGAAAAAATAGACAATGCTTAATTATGTGTATTTGTGTTATAGCACTCACCTTGTTCTAGGGAAAATTTAAAACACTTGAAAACAACAAAGAAAATTGAATTTCATCTGTAACGATGAACACATTTAGCGATCAGTACAATGGACAAAAGGAATTTGCCACTTTGAACTAGTCGAACCTGGCTCAGTTGATTAGAGCGTCCTGGCTCGAGGGAAGGTTGCCGGTTCAAATCCTAGCGGGTCGAAATTTTTCTTTGTTGTTTTTAAGCATGCTACTTTTTCATTGCAAGGCACACCCATATATCGTCATGCCTGTCGTGGCTGTAAACTGATAAAAAAGCAACCAGTAAGTCCACTACTGCTGTTGCAAGCGCCTTGTACATAACACCGTGGTCCGAATAGCTGTTCCGGCACGGGGCCCAATTGTGGCGGCTCGCTGTCAATAAGGTAGGACTCCAGAGAGCGTAAGCGACGCGTTTATTGTTGGGGTACGCTCTGCTCCTAGAATTATAACAAACTGAATCGAGTAGCTCCCATTACCGTTCGTATGGCGAGATGCTACTGTTACATGCATAAGTTTTCGTCCTACCTTACCCTTCAAAGCGAAACATAGATGTAAAGAGCACTGACACTGATGCTCTTGCGGTAGGAATAGGTAAGGCAGAACAAACCCGGACGCGACGTTCCGGAATCTGCCTCCAGTAGTCACGGTGAAAACAACACGTTTGGCAAATCGTTCGTTTTTTACAACGTACCTGGCAGAATGGCAGATGATCTATTTCGGGCCGGTGGCGGAGCTAACACGGGTGTCACCTGGTGCGGTCGTTATGGTGTCACCTCCACACATATAAAGCTATCTTTGGTAATAAGACGCGTTGAAGAAGTAAAGGTGGACAGGTGGCAAGGTGTCCAAGCTATGAATTCGTATTTTCTAGTGTGTTAAAATGTAAATAATTTACCGTTATGTGTTCACTATTCGTGCTAACCACATAAAGTTGTTGGTCCTGGGTAGGTACTATATTTTTGTTTACATGCGGTAGCTGTCGGAGTGCTACTCGGGCAGTACACCGGGGCCCTCATACTCGGGGAGCCCTCAGCCTTGATCCTACGTTCACAATAAATACCCATTAAAAGTTACCAAAAGCTACCAAAGTTGAAAAGAAAAAACGAGACCTTTATAGGATCACTTCGTTGTCCGTCTGTCAAGACACTTATTCTGTGAAAAGCGTAGAGATATTAAATTGAAATTTATATCAAATGCTCGTGTCGGGTCTGCGGTCCCTCTCAGCTGTGAAAAAATCAAACTTGAAAGTCAACGCGATCAAAAATATCTCATACTTGTCGCATACTTTGCGGTTTTTGGGATCTCCAGGGACTCGGGGGACTCGGGGGAGGGACTCACAACCTACAGCGTACTTCCCGTTCATCTATAAAAGTTGGCAAGAAGCAATGTCTTACCGCACATGTAAAAGAATATAGGTATCCCAAAATGTAAATTTTTAGTTACATCACAAAACACGACCAAAATATATGAGGATATGCGAGGCCAACCCGCACTTGTTTTTCAACGACGCCTTGTAGTGAATAATAAAAAGCTAATGATGACAAAGTTTCGCGCCCTTAGAGTACTTAGTTTAAATAGCACTCAAATTTAATTTTTGTCTCAGAGTCCTTGCTTGCGTAGCGACGCCACTGTTTGCCTGTGACTATTAATAGTATTTTGTTACAGTATGGGAGGTGGCGCACATGGGCGAGTGCTTCAACAACACACTAGAGACAGAATACTTTTGTAAGTGACATTGTCAGGCGGCAGCCGTCTGTCACACGGCTGTAGCTACCATTATTAACATTTTTATCGCATAATAAAAATAAAATTGGGTATCATACAATAAAAATGCCCGATGATCGTAATTCGACCAAATACTCATATATTGAATGTAAATATAAATGTTGGAATACCTACAAACGGGAAAAACCGGGCAAAACAGTTAGATCAAAAGACTAATGATAACAATCGAAAAAGCGCCCAAAACTACTTAAGTTACCAGACTACACTAGTTACCAGTTAATAAAATTGTAACACATAAAAGTAACCAATCAAAAAACATTTCCAACGCCCATGAATTTTATATGGAAAAGTAGACCTTCTCGCTGTAACGACTCTCACCTTCCACTGCACGTATCGCGATAAAAACATATATAATGAAACAGTCCGCTTAGGGCGAGTCGATTTCGCGCACAAACTTTTCCGTAGCACTAAACAATTATCTACAAAAATACAGACAATCATAAAATGAATCTACACATACACAATAATCATAGCTGACAGAAATTATCAAGGTTTATTATCACTTCTTAGTGTTGTCAGATTTTTAATAGTTTACAAACAAGCAGGTAGTTCTTCTGATGGAAAGAAATACTCACCGCTTGTAGATACCGAAGGTATTAATGGTGTGTTGATATGCGGCCACGCTCAGAAGTCTCCGGGCTATCACCTTCAAAGAGAGCGATGAGCACTAATGTTACTGCGGCAGGAATTGTTAGCTTATACAAATGCTGCAAAGCTTCATCTTCATTTGTGCTGGTGCCCGCCGAAATGTTGTACCTACATTATTCTAGTTTGTCTAGAGTATGATGGCAGTGACATGTTTCTTACGTCTAGTTTCTCGCCATCGACCACAAAATTCCCGTTCGATGTTTTTCGCCTTTTACGCGATGTTCGACAGTTGACAGTTTTTAGTACCGATCGGTACGACAAAACACCGCTTGGGACAGTTCAAGTAATAACTTTAATGTAAAGTCCAGAGAACAACTTGTAAGAAAGAAAGAAAGAAAGAAAGAAATCATTTATTTGCCAGAATATGGGAGTTACAAGTTATTAAAATTTGATTAAGTTACCAACATATTCTACCATGATATGGTGTGCAAATATTTTAAATGTAAATGTTTTTGTTTAGTTTTATTTCATGACAGCGTCGCGCGATTCGTGTAAGACGTACCCAATTACACGGCCGTGCGGCGGACATCGCCGTACATTTCACAAGGGCTCCTGTCAGTTAACTCCAAAAGTGTATTACAACAAAGTTGCTTGTTTCAGACTACCCGTTCTACTTCGATTCGTTCTTGGAAGACTACTACGTGACCCCTGACACAATATAATTATATGTAGATATAAATCTGTTAATTTTAATGTTTTGTGCGTTCCCGTCTCTCTTATAATTTCAATCGCTTCGATTGTTCAGGTAACTGTTCGGTACACGTTTTTTTAAATTTTATCCATGAACATTAAAAATAATCGGAGTCAGTCATGAGGACGGAAGTGAAAACTTGAAACGGTATTTACAAGCACCGATTTATGCCTTACAGACATACATTTATACCTCCTTTCTACCTTCCAGCTACTATCTGCTACCGTTCCCCTACCTTCCTATCACCTTTCCGCTAACTTCCCGCCACCATTTTGCTACTTTCACCCTACCTTTCTCCTGCCTGCCCTCTATCTTCTCCTACCTTCCCCTAGTTTTTCCTTATTTCCCCCTAACTTACCCCTACCATCATTCTACCTACCCGCTACCTAACACCTACCCTCCCCTATCTTTCCCCCTACCTTCCCTTTCCGTCTAACTACCTTCCCCTAACCTTTCCGCTACCTTCCCCTAACCTTTCCGCTACCTTCCCCTAGTTTCTCGTTACTTCACCCTAACTTCCCCCTACTTTCCTTCTACTTTTCCCTAACTTCCCACTATTTTCCCATATCCTCCCTACTACCCTCCCGCTATCTTTTCTAACCTTTCTTCTACCATTTCCCTTTGCTATCACCCTCCCCCTGAATTTCCCCCTTACTCATATCTCTCCCTCCACCCTTATCTCCCTTCTACCCCTATCTCCCCCTAACCATATCCCTCTTATTCCCCTATCTCTTCCTTTCTCCCCTTCCACTAGCTCCTTCTACCCTATTTCCATCTCCCCTCTTTCAATCTTTCTCCGTGTTGGTCCCGGCCTTCTTTAAAGAATAGGCCAACTGCCGTTCTGCCAAGCAGGTCGTAAAAGGCGACCGATTGGCTATCGAGTCACTACCATCGTGGCTACTAGGTGGTAGAGTTCTTCATTGTCTCGGGCGGGTCTGGTACCACCGCCTTACCTATTCCTGCCACAGTAGCGTCAGTGCTTGTCGCTGTCGTGTTCCGGTTTGAAGGGTAAGGTTAGCCAGTAAACTTATGCATGAGGAATTAGACCTCGCCACAAGATAGCAACGCACCATTAACATCTTTGGTGTCTATAGGCGATGGTTGACACTTTCCATCAGGAGACCCATCTGCTTGTTTGCTATCTTGATATAAAAAAAACTCTCTCTGTCTCTCCTCCTGCCTCTCATTTAATTTTTCTTTCGTTTAATAAATTCGAAAATATTTTTTAAATTTTGGTTGGAACATGCAAAAATAATAAATACTAAGAAAAACAATAAATACTTAATTATTAATCATACAAATAATTGTCACCCTTAAGATTCGAACCCTAGCCCCATTGACTCATAGTAACACGTTTCCTGTTCGCACGTCTAAGGATAGCATGTTGCTGACACGAATCCATTTGTTTTCCCCTGCCAGAAATCGTCAGAGGCGGCTAAAGAAGTTCTCACTTCAAAAATACACTCTCTGTAACCGGCGTGTATGTATGAAAGAAAGAAAGAAATCATTTATTTGCCAGAATATGGGAGTTACAAGTTATTAAAATTTGATTAAGTTACCAACATATTCTACCATGATATGGTGTGCAAATATTTTAAAATTATAATTATTTATCATTAAACTAAAAATGTTGTAAGTCGATTTTTACAATTACTACCGGATCGGAACGCGGCCACACACTGAGAAGATCCGGCGGAAGAAACTCAGCGGGCTTGTTTTTTTTTTAAAATTATAGTTACATGATACAATTACACACATTAATTGACAACTTATTTCTATAATTTACAAAATTAATTTTTTGTTTAATTAAAATATTGACATTTTAAAAAGTTTAAACACAGAAGAAAGATAATAGATAATTTGTATCAACTTAGTTAAGTTGTACAATTTAATGTATATTTATCAACATGTTCTACTTTATAAACTAATTTTTTTAATATGCAATTTTATAAATTACATACTTGTAATTTAAAAAGAGTAATTTCTAATTCATGTTAGTTTAAATTTATTAATTACAACGTTTTTTTATAATTATACACAATAAAAGATTTATTATTAGATTAATATTTAATTTTATCAGCAAGAAATTCATTTACATTATAATAAGATTTGTCTAGTAGTAAATCAAATAGTTGTTTGCGGAATTTATTAAGAGGTAAGGATTTAAGACTATCAGGAATATGATTGTATATATTAATTGCCATACAATACGCATTTCTTTTAAAAATGTGGAGTCTTTGGCTGGGCACATGTAGTTTTTCACTATTCCTAAAATATGTATTACCTAATACTTCAGCATTTGTTTTAAACAAGTGTTGATGTTTTTTTACAAATACGCATACCGCCAGGATATAAAGACAGGGTAATGGTAGTATTTTAAGTTTTTTAAAAAGTGGTTTACAAGAATAAAGTTGATTCACATTACATATTGCACGTATACATTTCTTTTGTATTCTAAATATTTTTATTAAATCTACTGAGTTTCCCCAAATAGGGATTCCGTATTGCAATACAGATGAGACATATCCATGATATGCTAACAAGGTAACGTTTAAGTTTGCTATTTCTCTTATTCTTCTTAAAACATACACAAATCTATCAATTTTATTGCAAAGGGAATCAATGTGTGCTTTCCAGTTACAATGTTTGTCAATTAATATTCCTAGAAATTTAGTATTATCTGTATTTTCTATATTGGTATTGTTAAAAAATATGTTTGAACTTTTGATATTATTACTGTAATATGTTTGAAATTCAACTATTTTTGTTTTACTCAGGTTAATTTTTAGATTGTTGCTTTTAAACCATTCTGAAACTTTGAGTAAGGTTTCAGATGTTTCCTTTACTAAAAGATTTTTGTTTTTACATTTAATAAGGAGGGCTGTGTCATCTGCAAATAAAAATGATTCATGTTCGATAGTTTCTGGGAGATCATTAATATAAATTAGAAAAAGCAAGGGCCCTAAAACACTTGAACATAGTAATGGAAGAGTCGCGTCACCTACATTAATCTGCAAGGATCGTGACATATGGCACTCAGTTCTCTCTGCCTAGCTCGTAAGGGATTAGTATGTACTAGCTGTTGCCCGCGACTGAGTTCGCGCGGACTTCGTTTACTCCGCACAACTCCTCCCCCGTAGGTGATAGCGTGATAATATGTAGCCTATATGTTGACCCGACCTGTTAGTAATATTCATGGAAAATTTGAAGTAAATCCATGCAGTACTTTTTGAGGTTACTCCGGACATACATTGACTTTCCTACGATTTTATTATATGTATAGATGTATGAAAAAAATGACAGTGAAAAATGATCATCATACATTTACAGATAAAGTCGTTCACACGCTGAACATAACCAATAAGTATTGTAATATTCAGTCGCTTTTTATGACCAGCCTGGCAAATTGTCAGTTGGTCTATTCTTGAAAGGAGTCCGGACCAACCAGGGTTTGTCCTTAGATACGGCTGTCATTGAATATGCAACAGGCCCTGGAGCGTAAGTAACCGCGTCTTCTTATATTACTGATATATTTTTATTCTATAGTCAGCTTCTTTATTTATACTTTCACTTCATTGTATATTTTGTATCACATGATAGCAAACTAGCAATCTTGGTGGAAAAAGATAACGATCGTCTATAGAAACCAAAAACGATAACGTTGCGTTGCTAACCGTGTAGCCAGAAAGGGATGGTATGTACAACAAACGCGAGCGAGGCGGCACAGAACTCTACCGCCTAGTAGGCAAGAAACGACACGTGAGCTTTGGTGAATGGAGAAACTTAATGACGCGTGAGCCGTTTATGAACTGCTTGGTAGGTGTTCTGATGCCATCCATAAGTTTAACGGCTACCTTAGTTTCCGAGTCTAAGGAATAGGTAAGGTGGTGATGGTGTTACAATTGGCCGAGACGCTGCGACGCTATACTAGTATCAGTCTCTTCAGGTCAATAAGGCCGACGAACACCGTGGACCGCCTGCGCGGATAAGATGCAGAATCCAGAGGGCACAATAAAACAAGCATGTATTGTCCAACTGTTTATTATATTCTCATTCGACATTCACAGACGATCACTCGGCGCTCGTCTAGTATTAAAACTCTAAAATTTAACTGACTTCAGCTTCGCCTGGTACAACTCATAAATATAACTAAAAAATAATGTACAAAACAAGTGTAGTGCTCGCGGCGGCACTGTGGCTATCAACTTCCCAACAATCACGCTTATCTGTTACTCAAAGGAGGTTTGCTATGTTCATCTCAGTTGAACTTCATTTCAATGGATATAAATATCCATTGAATCATAAAAAGGCACAGACTGTTCCCACAGTCCGGTTGGACAGCTTATTAGGTGTTTTTTCTCAATAATTACATAGCAGAGAATACACGGCACACAAGCAGCCGCTCCTCGTGACCACCGCCTTAGTCATCAAAGACGTTAATGATGCATCATTGCCACATATACTATATTTTATAAAACAAACATCCATTGATAGTATTCGTATGACAGCCCAAGTGCGCCTCTGAGACTTCACAAATTAGTTTCCAGATCATTCAGCGCGATCGGAACAGCCCAGTGCCAGCATTTTCGTGCACATTCAAAGGTTACTCCTTATTACAAGACCTAATACAATAAACAATAAAACGGTGAAAAAAGAAATTACATAATACTAATGTTAAAAATATCTTCGCAAAATAGTCTTATACGATCACTTAACATTACTGATTATAACTACATAATAATTGTTGTTATTAAGACATAGAACAAAACGAATGAGAGTGGAGACCTTCACGAAAACGCAAGCACTCGCCGCGAGCGACACGTCCTGCCGGGACACACTTCATCGTAACATCCAGACACGCCACTTCACCTAAATATATAGCTTAAATACCAAACAATTGGTAACCGCCAAATAAAAATATAATTTAAAAGTAAATAGTATAACAACATTGATTTTCACTAAAACTGCTTTTGACGAATTTTGTGTGGATACAAAATTCGTCAAAGGCGGACGAGTGAGATCGCCGCAGTCTGCGCGACCGAGCGGTTTGGCGCTCGTGTAGAGCGGCCCTAATGCCAACTTTACATTTTTTTAAATATATAAAATTTTATTACAAGGACCTCTCTCACACATTTATAGTGCACTCAAGACAAACGTTATTTTCTTTTTGTGCTTTCAACGTTAAATATAAATAAGTAAATTTATTTAAAATAAAAAATGTTTAAAAAAATCGTAACAAAATAAACAGAACCAAACTCACAGCAAAGAAATAAAGTATCAACTCGCAGCAGACGAGTTGAGCGACAGTGTGCGGCCCGCGTCTGTGTCTCTTCTTTGTGACACTTTCGCTCAAATCTTCAGCTTAATATTTCTCATTCATACAAATTGAAAATATTTACTTTGCATTGTAAATATAAGTTATTTTTATTATGTTGTACAAGTGTCTTAATATAAACACATTGTAATGATATTTGAAATAGTTAACGAATCAAAAAGCGTACATTTCAACTGGTGACATTGCTGGCTCGTGAATACCACAACATACACGCGGGATATTTCGAACATCTTAAAATACAGAAAGATTTGGTTGTTTACTCAATATTATGTGCAAAGTGTTTAGATTACAATAAACGGTGATGTCCTTTTGAGCATTCTTTGCACGCGCTTAGAAATATAACGGTGACGTAATCGGCCGTATACACGTCGTGCAATATGGCAGTGCAACTAACATAATCTAACACAAGTCACGACTGCCGCTATACTGCCAACATTTCATTCAAATTTGACAATAAACATATGACAATCGACGAGTAGTTTTTAAAATTGGTGATGTACGTTTTTGAAACATTAATGCTTAAAATATCAGACGGGTAATTAAGAATAACGATTCAAATATACTGAATTGATTTACGAAATAAAAATTTCTAGCTGGGTTACATTCGATACAATGTTTAATGCTCAAAACATATACACGATTGAAATGTATCCAGTGGCTATGACTTGTGAGACTCATATGACATCAAGTTTAACTGAAACCTCGTGATCTCTCCAAGAATGTGTAGTCGTGGACTGCTACAATTTATAATTTGAAAGGGAAGAACCTATCACGTAGGGCCCGCACGAGCTCACAGCCTCGCGCTGGCGGCGCTGAATGTGATATAAAAATAAATTATCCTCGGCGGGCCCTCAAGCGAGTCGCACTCATTTAAATTTACAATTTCATCAATGCGTATTTATACAAGCTGCACTAACAACAATATATATAACTATTGCACATAAACACTCGACTTTGAGAATGTAAATACATTATTTTGGAAATGTTTTGGTACAATCATCTAAATATTTTACCCATACCTTTATGAAACAGCCTTGTATTTCTAAACTTTACGTTTTCTTTATTTTACATAAAAATATGTGTCATTTAGCAATGGGTTATTTAAAAACACATTTTGCAACGACAATTTACCGGTCACTGGTACTATGGACATTGCAATAAATGAGTAAACAGACAACCTCTATTATTTCGCTATAGATATATATTAAGTCACGAGAAATACACACCAATTGTTAGGTATATTAATTCTCAATGCCAAATGTTTGCGTGCGAAATCTATCTTAGTGTACAGACAGACTCGAGCCGATCCACCAGCGAATAGCCGCGGCAATAACACGACAGAGTCGCGATTCGATTACGATTGCACTTTTTAATAGTTTTCACTACTGTAACAGTGACAGTTCCCAAATTTCGACTCGGCCATTTGCGTGAATTAAATAAGGTCCGTTGCAGCGTTTGAATACGACACAAACCCAACACTAATATGTACACGTTACGGCGCGTCATTCCGGTGATGTGCTCGGACCATAACAGCAGGTCAGAACAGTCATACAGTCAATCTGCGAAACTGTTAACTTGATGGTGGATCGCCTCCTTTGCTCCCTAAACCTGCTGACCGTCGCCGAAAATTTATTTCAATACGAAATACAACGTGTTAACAATTTCGTTGCGATTATATTTATAAATATAACATGTTCCTTAGAACTCTTGACTAGAACATCATATACGGTAATAACTTACGGAGTAATATGAGTTTTCGGCGACGATCGTCTCTCGCGTAGCCGACAGCGAGCTCAGTATCTGTGAGCTAATGTCAAACTTGTATTTAAACCACCAACATATATGTCCATAACAAAATTATAGACAATATAAAAAATACCCCAAAAAAGCAATAGTTTCTTTCGTAGTTTCACCGTCGATTGGCAGAATCATGATGTGATTATGAACACGGTACAAGTCGCGAGTGTCGGACGCTGTTGGTGTGTCCAGAGTCGCGAGCAGGCGTGCCCTGACGATATCACGCTAAACATTGGAAAGTCTACACATTTTACAAATTGCCCTTTTAACTTCAAACTCATTTACCAATTTTTGAGCTAAATTTAATCCATTTGAAAGTAAATAATACATTATACAAATATAAATGACATCAAAACACTATACGAAACTTCTAAATGGTAACTATGTTTTGACATCGACGTCGGTGGCTCTTACAATAATAACATTTGTTCCTAGCTCGCTGCGGACTCGTTTTATAGTGGCTTCCCACTGATATTTACATTTACAATTCCACCTGGAATCTTACCCAAAAGTATTTCAATTTTACATCGCTTTAAAGCGATCAAATCAATTAAAAATTTTTACAACTTTTGCAACAAGTTTTTTATATAAATCAAACCAAATGAAATACCTTAAACATAACTGTAATACTATTTACACAACAACAACAAAACGAACATCACAGCTGTCAGCGCTCCCGCCCCCACCCCGCCTCACCACCCCAATAACCCCGCACCCCCGTTGCGCTCCCGTCTATTTTATTTCCTGCATCTTATTATATAAATAACTCCAACCATCAACGGTCAATATAACGTTAGCACAACAATATTGATCACTACATTGCTCAGAGAATTAATACTTTTATAAACATTCTAGCCGTAATTCGGTTTGTTATTTATTTCAATTAAGATGAATATTCATTACCTAATAATAATTATAATAAATATATATATATTATTTATTGATGGAAAATTTTTAAATGTTACTAGCCGACCCGGCAAACGTTGTTCTGCCTTTTTAACTACTCTTTTTTCTAACCAAAAACCAAAATTAGCCATATTGGTTCAGCCGTTCTCGAGTTTTAGCGAGACTAACAGCAATTGATATATATATATATATATATATATATATATATATATATATATATATATATATATATATATATATATATATATATATATATAATAACATTTTAATTTTGAGATTGGTTAGATACATTTCGCAAGCATAAGTGAAATGCGAAGCAGCAATCGGTAATCATTAGCGGACACATGGTGCGGATACTATCGGCTAGTAAATAATACGCGATTTTACAATCACATTTAAATTTACATTTCTCACATAATTAATTCATTGAAAACAAAATCAAATTTAATATTTGCTGTTTTTCAAATAGTTTTTGGCAATTTTAGAAGATTCCAATAAATATAGGCGACATTCATTACATGGATGATGTTTTTGTTGGTATTTACTTTAAGATTGTTTAAAGGTGAATTTTACACTTTTATAATAGTATACATAAAAAGTGCAAATCTCAGAGATTTTGAGTTGAGTAAAACAATGTCTGAAATAAAATAGATTGAGCCAACAGTTACTAAAAATAATATACATTTAAACATTAGCAACAAATGATTTTCACATGATCTGAAGGACACTAAACGTAACTAATACTGTCGTCACTGGTCAACATTACTGAAAGTGAAACTCTTCCACACAAATTTACCATCGACAACTGTGAGACGCAACAGCAAATTCGGTATTATTAACAAGTTGCTAAAATTCTATTTGTCCGTGGGATACCCCAGTGCAGCCTGGGAATAGTTGATTCATCTCTAAATGGAGATTTGATACATATATTTAATATCAATCAACAACATAAATATCGTTACGTAAAGTGACATACATATTTTTATATAATCCATAATCATATTGGTCTTCGAAAAATATTAAAAATAATATTACATATACATTACGATTTCGTTCGAACGTCGAGTTCCACGTACACGTGGTCACGGGGCGCTGTTTGACTCACTGTTTTAAGGTTCCATATTTTAAAATAAACACCTTATTTTAAATATCATTGGAAAGGACTTGTTCCAAATTCGGATTATATTGTATTAAGTTAGCCGTAAAAATATAAAAATTTTCAATTGTATTTTTTTTTAACTTAAGGACTTTCAAGGCCATATGTGAATAAAAATTTATCGTAAACACATACGAACTGAACTGTCAGCATCGTACATATTAAAATGTGTAATTTCTTCCCGTGACCATGTCACGTCTGACATTTAATAATTTTATTTGATTGCGAGGCCAATTTTTATTTGTAAAAATCGTGATCCGCATCAAATTTATATTATGGCAATTATAAATAACGTTAACAATATTTTTTCAAATTAAATCTTTGTGTTTTATTTAGTCCAAACTCACTAAACACTTTATTAACTTTCATCAAGAGCAGTCGGTGCAGTGCTTGCCCATGCGAAATATATTTGAATTTAGATGAGTGGAGTCCAGTGGGGCGTGGGGCCGGTGCGCTAGGGCACGTCCGCGGCGAGGCGCAGCGCGGCGGCGAGCGGCGCCCCGGCCCCGCTCACTCCGCCGCCCTCCTCCCCTCCGCGCTCTATCTGCGGACACCACCGCGTGTCACGTTATTATCCCACTACCCACTTCAGCCGAAGGCGACAGCCGCCGGCTGTAACGCCTGTAGCTGTCACATATGTCTGGGCGGAACATACGGGTGTGACGTATTGCCCATATGTGATAGATTTGTCTTGAAGAAGTGTTTATCCTAGTATATAATCAGTATTCATATTATAAATGCGAAAGATGTGATATTTGGATGGATGGATGTTTGTTACTCAATCACGCAAAAAACTAATGAACGGATTTGAATGAAATTTAGTACACAGGTAGATGATGACCTGGAATAGCACATAGGCTAATTTTTATCCCGGAAAAATTAGGTGATCCGCGAGATTCAACTTTAAAAATGTTTTATCTTCATATCATTATCAAAAACTTTTTTAATGCAGCGGGCTGCACGCTGCAACTAGTAAAGGTTCTGTCGTACATCATTTACGAAAATTAAACTGTTCTGTTGCACGACGGCTTCAATGTCGTAACTCTGACTATTAAATCTTAAAGTTACAGTTAACTTACAAAGGTAGGGGCCATCCGTACATTTCTCTCCCGTTTTGGTCCAGGCTCATTTGAAGAATAGGCCAACCGCTGTTCAACCAGACAGGTCGTAAAAGTCGACCAATTGGCTATGAGAGTCACTACTATCGTGGCTACTAGGTAGTAGATTGCTGCATTGTCTCGCTCGGATCCGGTACCACCACCTTACCTATTCCTGTCGCAATAGCGTCAGTGCTAGTCGCTGCCGTGTTCCGGTTCGGAGGGTAAGGTAACCGGTAAACTTATGCATGTAGCATTAGACCTCGCCACAAATAAGCAACGCACCATTTACATCTTTGGTGTCTGTAGGCAATGGTTGACTCGTTGACCATCAGGAGACCCATGTGCTTGTTTGCTATCTTATGATATAAGAAAAAAAAAGATTGTAAATTACACCTATGTCGATTTTTCAAATATTGTATTTATTACAACAGAAGTCCCCTATAGAAGAATCTCACATGATATAATTCTGTGAAAGAAATAACAAAATGTAAGTACACTGATGATAATGTTACACTTGAAATTCGATTTTAAGTGTATCATTTTATTGCCAAAATTATATTATTTATACATAGTTACATTTAATACAATATTACTCAAAAACACGGCAGAGTCCACCAGGCCCGTTGTTTTCCTGATAGATCTGTTGAAATTGACCGCAACAATCAAAATGCATTTTAACTATCTTTTATATCAGCGGGTGAGATTGTTAGTTATCTCCTATCATAAGAGAAACAAACCGTACAATTGAACAACTTTATTTGAATTGGTCGGGATTCCATGAGATTCTCCGCCCACTCCGATTTTTGTAGTTTTTACTTTTTGGGTGGTCTGGTGGTTTGGTGTCGGTGTCGACCACATGAGCTCCCGGGTACCATTTCCGGTTCAAAAAAAAAGTATCTTCACGCCCGTATCCCCGAAGGGGTAGGCAGAGGTACAACAAGTGCACCCACGATTAGCCGAAGATACTTGGTCCCACAAATGTGATAGGTGGCAAGCCTATCGCCAACCGGGCACTTTCCAATCCTGGGCAACTTTGTGTTTATCAGAAAACTGAAAAAACACTTTTTGTTTTGATTGCCCGACCCGGGGATCGAACCCGGGACCTCATGTGGTCAACGCCAACGCTGGACCACTAGACCACAGAGGCGATAAAACAATTCAAAATGTGTTTTTTTCAGTTTTCTGATAAAAACAATGGGATTGGATAAGTGCACAATTGGCGATAGGCTTTTTTATAGTATCTGCAAGCATACGAACAAGTGGGCTACCCGATGGAAAGAAGAAGAAATCACCACTGCCCACAGACATTTGTAACACAAAGGTTAGTTGCCAATGTGATGCCGGCTTCAATGAGTTTTATTGACCTTCCTCTTAAAAATTCCTTCAAAGGTAGTCGGAAAAACCGTGTTTGTTCGTGTAAAGAAGGTACGGGCAAATCGAACTGTGGTGGATAACCAATCGTCGATGTGGTGTGGATGGAATCTTACTACGGCGTGTAGTGAGATGACGGAACATGGATGTCGGCACTTAATTAAATAACTCATCAAAACACTCCCCATTATACAGACGGCAGAACACACAGAGATCAAATGGCTCTCCGGAGACTAGGTGGTTCAAGACCGCTGGTAAGAGTTTAAATTTTATCAAATTGAGGGGTTTGATACTAGGGTGCTCCGGCCCACAGCTATTTTTTTATAGTATAAGATAGGAAACAAGCAGATAGGTCCTGATGGAAAGAGTCAACCATCGCCTATAGACACCAAAGGTGTTAATGGTGAGTTGCTATCTTGTGGCAAGGTCTTATGCCACATGCGTAAGTTTACCGGCTACCTTACCCCCCAAACCGGTACACGACAGTGACAAGCGCGTCAATGCTTATCACTGCACTTATTGCGGCAGGAATAGGTAAGGCGGTGGTACCTGACCCGGGCGAGACAAAACAGAACTCTACCACCTAGTAGCCACGATGGTAGTGACTCGTATAGCCAATCGGTCGCTATTTACAACCTGTCTGGCTGAACGGCAATTGGCCTATTTTTCAAAGGAGCCCGGGACCAACACGGAGAAGAACTAAGCTAAGAACAGTATTCCATGTGTGGTCGAATTTGCGCCTTATAACGCATAAGCGTATGGCTAGTGGTGAAGTATTGTCTTGCACAGTCAGCAACCCCAGTTACTTTGAAGCTAACTTAGCTTCACCCTCCAAATGATTGTGGAACTGGAAGTCACTTGCAATTTCGACACATAAAATATTTATTACTAGCTGTTGCCAGCGACTTCGTCCGCGCGGACTTCGTTTACTCCGCACCTGGCCGCTAGGTGATAGCGTGATAATATGTAGCCTATATGTTGACCCGACCTATTAGTAATATTCATGCAAAATTTGAAGTAAATCCATGCAGTACTTTTTGAGTTTACCCCGGACATACATACAGACAAACAGACAAAAATTCTAAAAACTATATTTTTAACTTCCCGCTAAGTATGTAGATAACGAAGTTACTGATTTTGCCCGCATATTCGAAAATCGAGTTTTCACCGGATCTCCACGTTTTGAGGTCCTAGGAACCTTTTCCGACTATTTTCACGATGACGTCAGTATATCTGTATATATATACATGTGTGTGTATGTGTGTGTATGTAAACATCTCATAACATTTGAACGGCTGGACCGGTCGAAACGCGGTTGATGGCGTTCGACTGGATTCCATTCAACTTAGATTCCCTGAAAATTAGAACCAAGTCGGCCTAGGAGATTTTGAGAAATTTTAAAAAAACCCCAAAAAAAATTTGGCGAAACAGTATTTTTTTAATATAACTTCCAGATTAAGGTCCGATTGAGTACAAAAACTAATCAGTTCTATTGCTCAAAAACTACGTCTTATACATAAATTGCATCAAAATCGATTTATCCGTTTGGGAGTAATTGTTGACGAAAAATTTTGAAAAGGTGTTTTTTCGACATAACTTCGAAAATTTTCAACTAATCATTTTTTGGAATTCTGCGATATTTCAATATTAAAAAAGCTACGTCGAACGCAGTTTTAAAAAATCAAAATTAAAATCGAATCTAATTTTCGAAAGTCACAGCTTTTCAAATATTAAAATTAGGTCGTTTTTAGCAATCTTACTTAATATTTTTTTAAATAACTTTCAGACTAATACACTGGTTGGCTAAAAAATCTTATCAGCTTTTGCTCCTTTAAAAACTGCGTGAAATACTGTTAATTGGATCAAAATCGGTCAATTTATTTGGGATTTCTTATGACAAAATTTGAAAAAAAATATTTTTTTGACATTGCTTCGAAATTTTTCAACCTATCGATTTTATAGCTAAAGCAATATTTTAGATCTCAAAAATTAAGTTGAATGCCATTCGAAAGATCAAAATCGATCATCGTTTCCAAAATAAACAGCTTTTCAACAATCAATATACTTACTGCCTATAAATCAATATAAATTTTTAACAAAATAGATGTTTGAACTGAAAAAATCTATGATTATAGTTTTTACTTTTTTGAACTTACCCACAGATCGATTACAGCAGGTGTCCCGCAGGGCTCCATACTGTCACCCGTATTATTCTCCCTCTACACGTGCGACGTACCACGCGAGCCGCACGTCGAGCTCGCGTTGTTCGCCGACGACACCGCCCTCTATACGTCCAACTTTTCCGAAGTAACAATCACCAAGCGGCTGCAGGCTGCGGCCAACACCCTCGGTGATTGGTTCAGAAAATGGCGTATCGAAATAAATCCCGCAAAAAGTGCAGCCGTGTACTTTCGCCGCGGTAAACACCCGCGACAACAAAGGCGCGGTCTGCGAAAACTAGGCAACATTACCCTGTTCGGAAACGTCATCCCGTGGGAAAAGACAGTCAAGTACCTCGGGGTAACGTTGGACAGCAAAATGTCATTCAAACCGCACATACAAAGAATGAAAGTTAAGGCTAAGTTCGTTGTAGGTCGGTTATATCATCTTATCAATAAACGCAGTAAAATGTCACTTAGACACAAGGTGACACTTTACAAGTCGTGCGTACGCCCCATCCTTTCATACGCTTGCGTAGCGTTCGCCCACCTCCCCCGTACGGACTTGCATCCGTTGCAAGTGGTACAAAATAAATTCCTGCGTATCGCCACGGGAGCACCGTGGTATATGCGCAACGTAGACCTCCATAACGATCTTGAATTGCCGAGCTTAGCAAAGCATTTCAAAGACATCTCCGAAAGATACTTCGATCGTGCCATCTCGCATCCGAACCCACTGGTGGTAGCCGCGGCTGACTACATCCCAGACCCAAATCCCGATCCCAAACTACGTAGGCCCCGCCACGTTCTTACCGATCCCGATGACCCGATAACTCTGGCAAACGGTTTACACAATGACACTACACACCTACATTCGCGACACCGTCGCCGCCGGCGGCGACGAGGACCCCTGTTTCGCCCTTCGGCGAACCGAGCCCAAGGGCAAGGTTCGGCGGACGGACAAAACAATGCCACTAGCCCTCTCATCGCAAATCACGACCCCACCCTAAGCCGAGGTTCGGTCTCACAGGAGACACCCTTAGGGCGGAGGGCGTACAGCCCTACACCTTTAAATTCTGGCTGAGCACTCTGCTCGCCCACGCGACCGGTGAAGCTGTAACAGCCCTTAAGGCTAACAGCAATTGTGACATTCCGAAAAAAAAAAAAAAAAAAAAAATTTTGAACTTAATACTTTAATTTAGCGGGAAGTTTAAGGGATGGCCTGGAGGGCCAACCGTTTACACATTTATTTTAATAACAGTAGATAGCAAAAAAGCAGATGGCTTTTCTGATGGAAAGAGAAACCATCGTTTATAGACACCAAAGAATGTTGCTGATGCGTTTTTATCCGTGTGGCGGGATGGCAATGCCAAATGTATAGCTACTTTACCCTCCAAACTGACAATGACAAGCATTGACGCTAATACGGCAGGAAAAGGTAAGGCGGTGTTACAAAATACTCGGGCGAAACGTTGCGCAACTCTACCAATTTGTAAATTATGCGGTCAGAAATGGTGAGGGAAGTGTTCTGGAATAAAGGAGCTTTGATAAAGGGGTTCGTTTTGGTGGATAACGCACAAGCTTCAGTCTTTTGGGGGTTAAATGATACAAGGTTTATTCACCCAACTCTGAAAACCGTTCCAGAAATATCTCAATTTCTGACAAAAGCCTGTTTTAACTCTAATCTAGCTGTGCCCACGAAAGATTCACACGGCCTGTATATAGAGCATCTCCTGTATGTCTGGCAATGAATATTGTTATTTTGCAGCATATCATTGATATTTAGATTTATAGAGATTATTTATATTAGAGATTTATTTATACGAGGGTGGATTAAAAAGTACTCGGCCTAACACAGATCCATTCAATTCTAAAAATCAAATCTACCCACATTATTTAATTCAGACCAGACTAGTTAATTGTGTTAAGTTCGAAACGTGTGCAATAATTTGTTGTAAGTAATTTTATATTTTTTTAACAAAGCAACCGGACATACTTTCTGCAAATGGAGCAAATCGAGCAGCGTGCCGTCATTAAATACCTTCATAAGAAGGGGCTATCACCGAAAGCCATCCATGAACATATGGTCAGTACATTAGGGGATTCTGCTCTGTCTTATTCATCCGTCAAAAAATGGATAGCAGAAATAGCAACATCGAGGTTGACCGCAAATGCCCCCTTGTCCTCAATGGCTGCAGCCCAGCGATGAGTGAGGTAGACCAGAATATTAACAGCAGAGCGCACCAACGAAAGCCGTATTGTTTGTCGTTTATGCTACCTAGCTGATCTTCCAGGAACCGTATTAACTTTTTGACTATATCACAATAGTATAAATATGTGTCAAAATAACTTGTAAAAAGTTTTATTGAATAAAATATTTCTGATTTCCTGATTTCCTGACTTTATCACTTTTGAGAGCAACGATGTGATCGCTATAGGCCTGTAATTTAACGGGTCGGATCTGTCACCTTGTCTGGGAACGGGGTGAACCAGGGCAGTCTTCCACACTGTAGGAACAATACCCAGATTGTAAGAAAGTCGGAAAATGTGCGTTAACGCCGGTGTAAGCTCCGTTCGACTTATACATGTTGAGGGAAAACAAAGCCCGCAAGATCACAAAATGATAATGGCAATTGTAGTACAAGTACTGGCGATGAAATAGGCCAAATAAATGTATGCGAGGCCAGCATTACATCTACATGTGATCAGAAAGAACCTGACCTGATTAATGTCACGTTTGTTGAAAAAACAAGCTTTGCTGTTGAAGTCGGAGACAAAACTAATATCTTAACCGTAATATTGCAATTAATATTCAAAACTTGATATTGTAAAATATTTATTCATTCATTAAAGCTTTTGATGTACACTTTCTAAATAGAAAAAACTCAAATAATTTTGTGCATGTACCTCGTCTCTACAGAATAAGTAACTATTTTATGGTGCAATGTATATAAACTTCCACAATAAGCTTTTATAATTTACTAGCGACCTGCCCGCGGTTTCACCCGCGTAGCTTTTGTTCTTGTGGGAATATTGGGAATGGTTTATATACTAAAACCTTCCTCAAGAATCAATCTATCTATAAAAAAAACCGCATCAAAATCCGTTGCGTAGTTTTAAAGATTTAAGCATACATAGGGACATAGGGACAGACAGAGAAATCGACTTTGTTTTATTCTATGTAGTGATAACGCCAAAAGAGTATAGCAATACTAAGTAGCGTATAATATTTACAATTATTACAATTATTGTATACAGGATAACTTCATAAATATCACTTGTGCCTTAGAATAAGTTTTTTTTTATTTTATAATTTATTTATCGGCTAAAGATCCTCTAAAAATGTCTATTCTGTTCTGTCTTTTACTATACGAGACCCGCTACTTTTCTGACGTCATCCTCCCATCTCTAAGCCTTCCTACCTCTATTTCTTGTCCTATTTCGTTATTAATCTTGTCCATTTCTTATCTCCTCTCTCATCATATGCCCTACCCATCTCCACTTTAGTTGTTTGTAAGTACACAACTTATATAAACTGCATTTTACCCTTTGTGTCTTTCAGTTTTATTCGGTCCTTATTTTCTACTGTTATTGTACTTCTATCTATCCCGTTCTGACAAATCTTTATTATTTGCTAGTTTTTCAGTCAATGCCTAGATTTGACACTCAAGCAATAAGCTTCATAAAATACACATATTATATACTTTACTTTTTCTTTCATTAGCATATCTTTGTTCTTCATAAGATCACTATTAGGGACCAAATTTTTTCCATGTTTTAGCTATTCTTCTTTCTACTTCTTGCATTCAGTCCTTGGTTGATATCATCTCACTTAAGTATTATTACTTACACTTATTTATTCATTTACGTATTTTATTTGATCGTTGTTCACTTTTGTGATTATTGTTTGTGAGGAATATATTATTTTTGTTTTTGTTAAATTCATTGACAGGGCTGCCTTCATACTTTTATTCGCTAGCTGTTGCAACATAATTTCTAGGATTTTCGGGTTGTCGGAAAGTAATATTAAGTCGTCTGCAATACTCGGCTGACTCAGTTTTTCTCCATTTATATTTAGTCCCTGATTGGTCTACTCCAAGTTTCTGAATATCATTTCCAGGACGGCTGAAAATAATTAATTTGGGTGAGATGAGGTGAGGGTCCCCTTGGCGGAACCCCCTTTTTATAGGGAATTCTTCATTTGTAAATTCTAATATTATTTGCGTAGTACTCTTTGTGTATAGGTTTTTAAGTATTTGTATGTATTGCTTGTGTTATTGATGCATAAGTTTAATTGTATACATAAAAGATATACTTAAGTATGTATTATCAAATATCATATATTCAAATTACTGTTAAGCATCTCAATTCGTGATATTCTTAGTTATAACCGATGGTTAGCTGTTGAGGTAGCATTTTTTATCAATTATAATAACACGAGCATACAGGAGCGTACGCAGTTAATCCGTATCAAGGCCAAAGAGAGAAAATGAGGCATTAAAGTTCTGAGTTCTGACTATTATAACCCAAAGTTCTTCATGCAATAGCCCAGCATAATGGGAACAGGGTACTGACCATTACCGCTTGCCTGGTCCCCGTTACGGTAACGCTCGACAGGGAATATACTTGAAGCCATTTTACAATTTTCATACTTTAGAACAAAAGTTGGAACATTTAGACAACCCAATTCTGATCTAGAAAGGAAAACCCGGAGGTGATGGTTACAGACTAGCACCCTAGGAGGTATGTAGCGGCAAAAGCAGCGATGGTATCCGTTGAACATCACGACAGTACCGAACAGATCAACCGAGGGGAGCAGCGAATCACATATGCACATGGAGCGCGGGGGATAGGTTAGAAGATGAATGAATTGATTTATATATATATATATATATTGAAATGATCAAAATTCATAATTATGATTTTTGATCATTTCACAGGCAAAAATTGAAAAAAAAAATAATTTGGCTCATACTCGTCTTTATTGCATAAGACTGCATGCATACTTAAATTACTAGTGAATTATGAATTATGAAAAATAACAACATTCGTGAATATATTGCTATACAGTATGTAACTTACAGTAACTTAATTTACGAACACAACAATTATTTCCATTCATTAAATTTCTCTCATTAAAATCGACTACGTGATAAAAACCTGAGCCACCCCCCCGCTCCTGTGACTGACCGTAGTATTTTAAAGACTCCGCTCCCCCCCCCTAAACGGGTCACGTAGTATGGGTACGTTCCCTTAGGAGAAAAGTTGCACAGTTTTGATCGTTAGAAGGAGTCTGAAAGGCGAGTTCATAGGTTATTCCCCAAACCTGTCCCGAACTAGACTTTCGTGTCGAGTGGACTACCAGCCTGAAATTGGATAATCGTTAGAAAGATCTGATACAGCATGGCGGATGTAGCGCAAGTCGTATGTAGTAATTGATAGAGAGAGAGGTATGGTGTATGGTGAATTGATGAAATGAAGACTACTATTTAGAGAAAAGAATCAATGTGGGATACATTAATTTATTTAAAAAATATGAAGAAAATAATAAGTCGTTTTTGTTATATCGACGTGAAAAACTAAAAAGAGAAGCTTGAAAGGGGTGTTTGAAAGCAGTGAAATGACTGCTGAACAACTTCGAGGCGGACACAAAACTTTTTGAGTGAGGTGAAGAAGATATTCGTCGGCTTTCAGAATAAATACAATAAATAAACGAATGGGGATATTCTACTTGTATCTGAATTGGTAGACGACTTTGCAACGGTAGCGACGTGCAAAGACATCGTCGTGTGTACGATAAGAATATTGGACAGCTGTAGGAACTGAATATTTTCTGTTGAGGTGGTACTGCTGTTTGGGTGTTATTCTTGTTGGAGGACTGGTAGAATACCTGAAGACTAGGGACGTGTGGTCATCTTATTTAAACGGCACTATCTAAAAAGCCATCTATATAGCACTTGGTAATGTGTATACAAATCAATTCAATTTTATACACGGTTTATACGTACGGATACACGTAATTGTTTTTACTTAAAATAAAATTTAAAGAAAAGACTATTTTTTAACAAATTAATCCGTTATTGTGTCATACTAAACTTAAAATACCCTTTACAATATTTGTTTACTAAAGCTAAGTGCCCACTGCACCGCACTATAACATAACGCACGGTCTGCTGTCATTTCCGATACGATACGATACGATACGATACGATACTGTACGATACGATTGTGCTAGATTGTAAATGGCTGGATTACAATTTCATTATCTGGCTCGTGGTAGTACTAGATTGTTAGCGATAGACCTACATCGCATTTCGTTGCACCGGATACGAAGTAGACAGAATATAAATAGCGTAAAAGTTCGAAAAAACTATCCTATGCCTATTTTGAGTTTTTGGGATATTTTTTGTGCGGTCTCAATAAAATATTGTTACGAATAATCTAGAAGCGTGTAGAGTTGGAGCGCGGGCGCGCTAATTATCTAGAAAATTCCTGTTGACAAACAAATAGTTGACCGGGGCTATGCCATAATGGACTTTGTGGGATATGGCATAAGGTTGAAAGTAGCGTGTACTAGGATTTATGACTCATAACATGTTTAAGATATATAAGGTTGAAAGTAGCGTGTACTAGGATTTATGACTCATAACATGTTTACGATAAGAAGTGATTCATTGTTTCCCGATACATTTAGATTTTTCTGGATCCAGCTAGGACTTTCCCCTGCCTATAAATACAGAGATGTTGACAAACACAAGACAGTTTTTATCAAGCGATCGAGAACGATACATCAAGTGCCCAAGAGCGAAGCGAGAAGTGTTCTATTGTTTAGTGTTCTAAGTTCAGTGATAGTACAGCAAGTGACTATTGTGTAAAGGGTATTTTAGTATTACGTTGTGTTGTGTTGTGTAAATACACGGATTTAATATAAGTGGTGTTTTCCTACAATTGCGAACCCGAGTACGTAACAACTGGTGTCGGAAGTGAAATTGTAAAATGCCACTTATTCCGAAGGAAGGTGTTACCACCAGGTCTCAAGCCGAGATACAGAGGGTGTCAGAGGACACTGAGATGCGTGCAGCCGAGGAACCCGCAAGTGTTGCCAGCACGTCACTATCGTCGAGCGCAGCGCCTACTGATCTGTCTGTTATACTGGCGGCTATGCAACAACTTCAGCTACAACAAACGCTACGGGAAACTATTCAGCAACAGCGACAGGAACAGGAACAGCAACAACAGAAGCTACGGGAACAGATCAAGGAACATTTATCTGGCTTTGATGATAAATTGACAGTTATCCTGTCGCAACAAGACCAGCTTAAAAGCGATGTGGGCCTCATCAAGCACGAAATGAAGGGTGTTGAGAAGAGGGTTGACCACTTGGAGGCCAGCTGCGACAAAATTAATCAAAACATGGACCAACTGGAGAGGGAAGTCATGAAAATGAAGATCACGGGAGTTAAGTCGGGTGCTAACATTACCAGTTGTTCCCACCAGGTAGGTCCTCGGGTAAAAGTACCCACTTATGACGGCCTTACGTCATGGAGTGCGTACCGCACTCAGTTTGAAATAGCAGCAAAGGCCAGTGGTTGGACAGATGAACATTGCCTAACAGCTTTGAGCACGGCGTTACGGGGACAGGCGCTCTCTGTGTTGGATGCAATGCCTAAAGAGTATCAGTTCACTGATTTGATGGAGGCATTGGAAGCTCGCTACGGTGAGCGTCACTTGGAGCATGTTTTCCGTGCCCAATTAAAGGACCGTGTACAGAGGAGCGGCGAGGGACTTCAACAATGGGCCGTCGAAATTGAGAAGCTTGTGAGGAAGGCGTATCCTTCAGCCGACGCTAACACAGTGAATAACACCATCGTCCAGGCGTTTATAGATGGAATTAGAGATCTGGAAGTGCGTGCTGCTGTTCGCCTTCAGCACCACGTGACGATGCAGGAGGCTTTGGCTCATGCGCTAGAGGTAGAAGCCGTTCGCCACGAACCGCGCGCATATAAGGAACGCGAGGTTACAGATTCTCTAATAGATTGGAAGAAGCAAGACACGGGAAAGCCCGAATGGCAGGAGCTGGCTCCCTTCAGCGCCATTACGAAAAGTTATTGGGCGCAGTGGGAAAGTCTTGTGTTGCAAAACGGTTTACTATTCCGCAAATGGGAAAACCTTCAGGAAGAGAACATCATCTACAGTTGGTCGTGCCAAGAAAACTTATCAAGGACGTACTACGTGAGTTGCATGATGGGGTTTCTGGAGGACATCTTGGAGTACGACGAACATTGGTAAAGGTACGAGAGCGTTTTTACTGGTTGAATTGCCGAGAAGATGTCGAGAATTGGGGCCGAAAATGTACGTTATGCTCAGCAGTGAATGGTCCGCAGATTAGAAGCCGAGACAACCTTAGACTATACAACGTGGGAGCCCCCTGGGAAAGGATAGCGATTGACGTGGCTGGACCATTTCCTAAGACAGATAACGGAAACAAATATTTTATGGTCGTGATGGATTACTTCACGAAATGGCCGGAGGTGTTCGCAATCCCTAATCAGGAAGCCACGACGGTTGCTGAGAAATTAGTCAATGAAGTGATATGCAGATTTGGCGTTCCGCTGGAGATTCATTCAGACCAAGGCAGAAACTTTGAATCTAATGTATTCCAGGAAATGTGTAAATTATTAGGAGTGTACAAAACAAGAACTACACCTTATCACCCGCAATCTGATGGAATGGTCGAACGATTTAACCAAACTTTGGAAAGACACTTAGCCAAGCTGGTAGAAGATCACCAAAAGGACTGGGATAAATACATACCTCTGTTCTTACTGGCTTATCGAACAGCGGAACACGAAAGCATAAAAGTGACGCCAGCCTATGCCAACTTCGGCAGACAGTTACGTATACCAGCAGACTTAATGACTGGAGGCCCGCCACCGAATGCAGAGACCCAATTAAGTATACCGGAACATGTTGAAGACATTCGTGAGAGGTTACGCGATTTACACTCGTTAATAAGTGAAAACGCATTGGAATCAAGTCAACGGATGAAGACCAGATACGACCGAAACGCCAATCATCGAGGTTTTCAGGAAGGATCTCTTGTTTGGCTACATAATCCGGTTCGACGAAAAGGAAAATCACCTAAGTTACAGCGACGTTGGGACGGGCCATACAAAGTAATCACACGGATCAATGACGTAACCTACCGAGTGCAGAAGCAACCAAGAGGGACCATGAAGATTGTTCATGTTGATCGATTAGCTATCTACAATGGAAGTAATGATGTTCGGGGCGAACATAACTAAGAGGGGGGGTAGTGTTACGAATAATCTAGAAGCGTGTAGAGTTGGAGCGCGGGCGCGCTAACTATCTAGAAAACTCCTGTTGACAAACAAATAGTTGACCGGGGCTATGCCATAATGGACTTTGTGGAATATGGCATAAGGTTGAAAGTAGCGTGTACTAGGATTTATGACTCATAACATGTTTACGATAAGAAGTGATTCATTGTTTCCCGATACATTTAGATTTTTCTGGATCCAGCTAGGACTTTCCCCTGCCTATAAATACAGAGATGTTGACAAACACAAGACAGTTTATTTATTTGCTTATTTATTTAATACTTTATTGTACACTTATTCAAGAATACACGCTTAAAAGGATAACAAAATTGCACAAAAGGTGAGCTTATCTCTACTGGCGGAGATTTCTTCCAGCTAACCCGAAATGTGGAGTATGGATTAATAAATGGGAAGGCATAGTGCACAACAAATAAAATAATACATAGATGTGTTTGCACACATACACATACAATAAACATATTTATACATGAACCACATACATAATATTAAAGGAAATCACACAATACAACTTAGCAGTAAAACTATTAAAATCAAGAAAGTGTCAGATAATATTCTTTTAGACGTTTTTTAAAAACTGGCAGTGAAGAGCTAGAGCGTATGCATGAAGGAAGCGAATTCCATAGCTTAGCTGCATACACCGTAAAAGACCGTGAATAGGTCTGGGAGTGAGATACAGGAAATTTAAGAATGGTACTAAGGTTGGAACGACATGGAGAATCGGATGAATGTAAAAAGGCAAAACGATCGCGAAGATAGCTAGGCGCAGCTGGATTGTATAGAATATTAAAAAGAAAACAAAGAATATGAGTATTCCTGCGAAGACGGATAGGTAACCACTTGAGTTGGACTCTGAAAGCTGAAATATGATCAAATTTTCGAAGACCGAAGATAAAGCGGATACATGAATTTTGGAGCCTCTCAAGTTTATTCAAAAGCACTTCAGTAGCATCGAGGAAACATGTATCTGCGTAATCTAGTATAGGAAGGATAAGGGCCTGCACTAGTGAAATTTTAGTTTTTATAGGTAGGAAATTTTTTAACAAATTTAGAGAGTGGAAAGTATAATGAATTTTTTTACTTATAGCATTTATGTGACTGTCCCATGATAAATCCGAGCTAAACATGACTCCTAAATTTGTAACTTTGGAGGACAGAGGTATTTTTATCAAGCGATCGAGAACGATACATCAAGTGCCCAAGAGCGAAGCGAGAAGTGTTCTATTGTGTAGTGTTCTAAGTTCAGTGATAGTACAGCAAGTGACTATTGTGTAAAGGGTATTTTAGTATTACGTTGTGTTGTGTTGTGTAAATACACGGATTTAATATAAGTGGTGTTTTCCTACAATTGCGAACCCGAGTACGTAACAATATTCTCAAGACACTTCATCGATTAAGTGTTGCGTCTCCGGCGCTCTGTATAAGTCAATACTCTAAACCCTCCAGAGTAAAGTATCTGCGTGTTATTATTTCCTAAGCTGTGAATGATCCATCACTATTTAGTTATCGTCATTTGTTTGCACTGCCTCTTGCATTGTTTCGTTGATCAAAGCACTGAAAAATAATGCCACTTTTTTCTTATTAGATTAATTCTAACAGAATATTTCTAAAACAACTATATCATTGTTGCAACCATCACTCAATTGTACTTATTGAGAACAATAGGGGAACGCAAGTGATTTAAATTGTTACTTGCTTTTTATTTATCTCTAATACTTTATGGTTCTGATATTACATACATATATTATTATTTTTTTAATTTGGTTTGTATTTACTTGCATCAAACTACAGTTGAAATTTGTAAATTATGTACGTAAATTTACAAATTTTCGAAACGCATGACCAGTAAGTAGTCAATTGAAAAATGACGTCACATCGTGTAAAATATGGGATTTTTTGGCGTCGATATTCATATAGAGCTAGGTGTGTTTGAGGCTCTTATGACGTCAAACAATGCGCGCGGAAAATGGAGGCGTTCAAACGAGTAAATTTTTAACTGATATTTAATTTATTATTCTTAAAATTAATTCAAACACTTCCAACAGTTTTTTTTATATTTTTTACCATGTTAAAACGAAATGAACAATGGATTAAACAAATAGTAATATGGTGCAAATTCCCAATTATTGAGAAAGTTTAAATCGACGTAGTGTAGTGTGGTATGGTGCGGTGCGATAGTGTTGTGTGGTGTGGGGTGTGGGGTGTGGGGTGTGGGGTGTGTGTGGCACTCACCCTGGCCAGCGCGTGCTTGAGCGTCTCGTAGGTGAGCCAGCAGATGGCGGCGGCGGGCATCTGGTAGAGCACGCGCGCCGTGACGCCCTTGAAGAAGCCGAGCGGGCCGCCCGCGCGCAGCACCAGCGCCGCCGCCTGCGCCAGGCCCTCCGCGCGGCTCGCCGCCTCCTGCCGACACACACACACACTACTCCCTCACTGCCTCTTGCGGAATCAGGTATACTAACAGCATTTGGAACATTCGATCTTTAAACTGCTTTAAACGCGACAGGCGGTAAACGGCTCAGCTCTCGCGAGTCGCGACTCATACGCGAGACAGAGGGACAACTAGCTAGGTGTTGTGAAAATGTTGTAGGACAAAGTGAGATAGTTAATTTTTCAAGTTTACTAATTTGTGTCAATAAAACTATTTCAAATAACCTAGCATTTAACAAATTCTAATCGACAAGTAATAGTAATTTAGTAGGACGAGCTAAGCGAGCCCTACACTAGGGCACTTTCTATGCACTTTTGGTTTAGGTATCTGTTACTGAAAAATATCGCATTTTGAGGATTGAGCTTTGACGTGGTAGTTTGAATTCATGTCTAGATATGATCTACCATTAAAATACCATTTTATAAACATTAAAAAAATAAAAGATACAGGTTGTATTAGAATTTTATTACTACTAACGCCATCTATTATAAGACTAAAGATTTAAAATGCTAACGAGTTAAAATGCTACTTTGGCGTGGTAGATTTTAATTCATTTTCATTCACTCCATTTTAATACAATATTAATCTATTAACACACTTGTACTTTTTAACTTCCCGCTACGTATAAGAAGTTACTGATTTTGCTCCGATTTTCGAAAATCGATGTCCATGTTTTGAGGTTCTCCAGGGCTCGCTTCAATGTCGAAATTTAGAAATTGGAACCCAAAAAATTAATAATTAAAAAAAAAAATTGTTTTTGTCACGCAAAACATTCTGTAAACTCAAGGGCTTTATTGTTTTCTACTGATAGTGGAGTAGTATCATTTTGAATCAAAACTAAACTAAATTATTTGGGTTTTCATCAACTCAAAACTTTCCTTTGCTTATTTAATATTTAAAATAGCTATGTAATACGGAAAATATATTAATAAATTTATTATATCGAAAACAGCGATAACCTCAACTCAGAGAACGGACCATAAAATGTATTAATAATGCGCAAAATAAATTGGTTTTTTCCTGTTAATTGATAACTAAAGCAGTCAAATAGGGATGGCCGATATACATCGATGTTTCGACTATCGATGTTTTTTCCGGGAAACATCATTTTTTGTGGTCGATTTTTTTTGGAATCGAAACATCGATGGTCGATGTAGAATAATGAACCATCGACATCGAAATAAATTTCTACTAGAAATTTTTATGCGCGCGCTAAAAATTAAAAAAAAATCTAAAAATACCAAAAAAAAAAAATCGGAAAAATTACAGTTATAAATATGGGAAAAAAATCTATTAAACACAATTGTTAATGACTTGCAAGTGCATTTTCATAGCTGGAATATGATCTTAGAATTGAAAAATTGACAAAATTTTTAAAAAATAGCATGTAAAGAGAAGCTACAAAATAACCGTATTTTCGAATTTCAGATTGTCGTTCGATTGTATCGAATTTTTTTAATCTTTACATGATCTACGCAGTGTTTAATAGATTTTTTTCTCTTATTTATAACTTTAATTTTCCCGATTTTTCAATTTTCCCGAATTTTCAAAGAAAGTATTTTTTAAGTAATTTACAAATTTGATTCTAAAATTGAGACATATAATTTTTACAAACTTTTTATTAGCTTCACCTATATGTATGTTTGTATGTTTGTACGTTTGTACTTTTGTATGTTTGTATGTTTGATAAAATTATTCCATTTTTAATTTGCAAAATATGATTTTTGTTAAGAAACTTAATTTTAATTTTTTATAATTATTCCTACAGTCGATAAGACAGGACTTGATGTTAATTTTAATTTCCAATAATTATCTTTAGCCGATTTCTCCAATATTGACAAATTTTTGAATACTAAGGAGAATTTTAATTTTACAAAACAAATAATAGTTTTAAAAAACTTAAAAATCACGCTTTTATGAATAAACCAAACTAAAAAGTAAAAAATAAATAATAGTTTAAAAAAACTAAAAGCACGCTTTTTATAGAAAATAAAAGCAAAAAATAGAAAATAAATTTTAATAAATTTAAATTAAGAATAGTGTTGAAAATTTCAATAAATATAAATTAATAATAGTGTGAATAAAAAAAATTATTTTATTTTAAAAAAAGCGTGGGGTGCTTTTTAAGATATTATCAAAATGATAATCACTCTACTCATATCTGTCAATAAAATATTTATAACAAATAATAAAATATTTGTCGCGATTCTCAAGATCGATTTTTTTTGGAATCGTACATCCCTAGTTTGAGGTTTGTTATGGAATATTATTGGGTTTTAGGCTAATTAACGGAAGCTATAGACAAATTATAAAGACCGATAGTAGTAGGAAATTTCGTTTGACGTTAAGTTAGTGTTATCAGGAGACACTAACTTAACGTCAAACGAAATTTCCTACTTTGAGTTATAATTAAAATACTTGTTAGGTAATTCTGATAATCTCGTTAGCGAATTTCTGGGATTTCCGGTGGCTAACAAGGAAAAATAGGACAAGCGATTCAAAAATACTGAAAATATATAGTGTATAAATTTGTAATACTGTCAAGATGTTTATGACTAATTTTTGATACGCTGAAAAAATAGTTTTTTTAGATTTGTAGTTATAGGTAACTAATAGGTAATCGCTCGCTTTGCCAACTCTTTCCGTCAAGTTTGCTTCAAATTGCGGATGTAGATTGACAGTAAGTTATAGGTAAGGTGGCTATCAGGGTACGATGTTATTTATAAACAAACGTGTCCTGACATAAGTCACGTAAGCCAAATTTGAAGAAATCTATTGAAGTATATGTTATTAAATCTAACGAATCTTGTCCGAAAAGAGCATTTGACTGTAATTCGTCAGCCTATAAAGTATCTACGCATTAAAATATTTCCACAAAATTACGATGAAAAATCTGAACAATAGTGGAATCAATGTACACAATATATAAAGATATGCAGTCTTTTGGGTTTTTTATTTTATTAATTGCAATTATTAATCGCAAGCGCGCAACTAACTGTTAGTATAGAATTATATATATTTTCATGCTTATGATATATTTGACCAATCACGTTACAAATATTTTATATTTTTCATCTAAATTATACTTATGGATTTTTTTAATTCAAAGAACCAGATTTCTTTTTTAATGTTTATTATTATATTTTTATCTCTTAGCATATAAAATATATTTGTTCAAAATTTTAATTCTAATTTTAAAAAGCTATATACTTCAAAATCTATTCATCAATCCTTCTACAACAATACATTTGTAATAAACCATCTGTTTACTATCTAAATTCACTCTTATCAGAACCACACAACCCCCATGAAAAAAATATATATAAAAAATATATTTTAAAATATAAAAATTATATATTTTAAATATATGAAAAATACATGAAAAATATATAAATTATATATCAAAATATAAAGTCCATAAATTTCCAGATCGCTACTATTACTGTTCTAGGAAACCTTTTCGAATATTTTCGCGATGACGTCAGTGTGTCTGTATATGTGTGTCTCTCTCTGTGTGTGTCTGTATGTAAACATCTCATAGCTTTTGAACGGCTGGACCGATCGAAACGCAGTTGATGGCATTCGATTGGATTCCACTCAATTTAGACTTCCTGAAAATTTGAACCAAATGAGCCCAAGGGATTTTGATAAAATTTTGAAAAAACCCAAAAAAAAAATTGGCGATACAATTTTTTTTGATATAACTTCCAAATTAATGTATCGATTGAGTACAAAAACTAATCAGCTCTATTCTTAAAAACATTACGTCTAATGCATAAATTGCATCAAATCGGTTTATCTGTTTGGAAGTAATCGTTGACGAAAATTTTGAAAGTGTTTTTTCGACATAACTTCAAAATATTTCAACCAATATTTTTTTAGTATTCCACAATATTTTAGTACTAAAAAAATTAGGTCGAATGCCGTTTTAAAAATCCAAATCGAATCTTATTTTCAAATTTACAGCTTTTCAAATATTAAAATTAGGTTGTTTTTAGAAAACTTACTTAATATTTTTGAAATAACTTTCAGGCTAATATACCGATTGACTTCAAAATCTTATCAGCTTTTCTCCTTTAAAAACTGCGTCAAGTACCGTTAATTGGAAAAAACCAGGCAATTTATTTGGGACCTATCAATGACGAACATTTTTGAAAAAAAAAAACGTTTTTTGACATTGCTTCGAAATTTTTGAACCTAACGATTCAACGAATAGCTAAAGCAATAGTTAAATTAAGTTAAATGCCATTTGAATTTGACCATTTGAAATTTGATTTGATCATCGTTTTCAAAATATACAGTTTTTCAAAAATCAACATACTGCAATTTTTATCAAAATGCAGACTGCGTGTATGATTATTTCGTTGGTTCATTCGTGTTTTTTGCTGTTTTTGTGACTTAGTAGTTGAGACATTAAAATATTATTTAGAACAAAAAATCTATGCTTATAGTTTTTACTCTTTTAAGCTTAAAATACCTTAATTTAGCGGGAAGTTTCAGGGATGGCCTGCAAGGTCAACCGTTTACACATTTTTTACAATATGATTATTGTGAAACAGTAGAAGTGTATTAATTGATTAATATAGTTTTGAGATCAATTTTCATCTTAACCCGAGGGTAAAAAGCCAAAAATGTGGGTAAACACGGGTGTTATCTTGATAAAACAGGATTTTCTTTTTATTACATGCTTTTTATTAGCTTCACCTGTATGTTTGTATGTTTGTAACCGACTTCAACTTCAACTTTGGGCGCGATTTTGACCCACTTTAAACGGCCAGATTTCGTTCAAACTTTGTAGATTTATCGAGGACCGATGACAATACACTAATTTGATAAAATTATTCTATTTTTCAATTTATATTATACAAATATTAAATTATACAAATATAATTATACAAAATATGATTTTCGTTAATTTATATAATTTTTATCTATAGTCGTTAAGGTAAGAAACTTGATTATTTTTTTATTAATTTAAATTTAAAAAAAATAGTGTTAAAAATTTCAATAAATATAAATTAAGAATAGTGTTAAAAAATTTCAATAAATATAAATTAAGAATAGTGTTAAAAAATTTCAATAAATAAAAATTAATAATAGTGTAAATAAAAAAAATGTATTTTATTTTTAAAAAAGCGTGGGGTGTTTTTTAAGATATTATCAAAATAATAATCCTTCTATTCTGTTACGTTTTCATGTAGCGTTGCAGTAGTGATGTATTTGAGTAAGAATGCGAAATTAGGTTGCGTGTACACGGTAATGAAGGAGTATTAAGGAACATCGTAAGTGCATGCTGGTAAGTTAGTTACCTCGGAATGTCGAGTTGCACTTCGTAAAAGTGGCCGATGTAGTGTGTCGCTCGATCAGTTACCGAAGCGAGTTTCAGCCCCTTAGACAGTGGTGATTACCCCGGAGGAGCAACTGAAATTTCGTCGTCTTAAAGTACGCGAGTTTGGGTGTGAATGAGTAAGGTGCGTTTAGTGTGGAATTCCGGCTTGGGACCGGACAAAGTGGCAGTCGTGTTGAGATCCTCGCCGCGAAAAGCCGTACCGTGGCTGCTAGGCTGCGATAAATGTGTAGCGGAAAGTATGAGAGAGTTATCGAGGGTAGTCGCGAACGCTATCCAAGCTCCTAGAGAAAGAATTACTGGTAGGTTTCGGGCTCTAGCTGTGTGAAAGGGTGAATGAATCTGGGAGTATGCGTGTCTGAGAGTAGGGTAAAAGTCGGTTAAGCGCATATAGCATGAATGTAGTGGAGGTACTGTGAGAAGCAGTATAGCTGGAGTAGTGAATGAGTAAAGTGTTGATCCCGGGCTCCTTTGAAGAATAGGCCAACTGCCGTTCTGTCAGGCAGGTCGTAAAAGGCGATCGATAGGCTATACGAGTCACTACCACCGTGGCTACTAGGTGGTAGAGTTCTGCATTGTCTCGCCCGGGTCTGGTACCACCGCCTTACCTATTCCTGCCGCAATAGCGTTAGTGCTTGTCACTGTCGTGTTTCGGTTTGGAGGGTAAGGTAGCCGGTAAACTAATGCATGTGGCATTAGACCTCGCCACAAGATAGCAACGCACCATTAACAACTTTGGTGTCTATAGGCGATGGTCGACTCTTTCCATCACGAGACACATCTGCTTGTATGCTATCTTATGATATAAAAAAAGGTGCGTTTGGTGTGGAATTCCGGCTTGGGAAATGGGACCGGAAAAAGTGGCAGTTGTGTTGAGATCCTCGTCGAGTAAAGCCGTACCGTGACTGCTAGGCAGCGATAAATGTGTAGCGGAAAGTATGAGAGAGTTATCGAGAGTAGTCGCGAGCGCTGTCCAAGCTCCTAGAGAAAGAATTACTGGTAGGTTTTGGGCTCTAGCTGTGTGAAAGGGGGAATGAATCTGGGAGTATGCGTGTCTGAATGTAGGGTAAAAGTCGGTTGAGCGCGTGTAGCATGAATGTAGTGGACGTACTGCGAGAGGCAGTCTAGCTGGAATAGTAAATCTATTGCACTAAATCAATTTTTAGAAAGTATAGAATTAATCTCCATTAAATTATCTCGACAATAGTATGCAAACTATCTTGATTCTGTTAACTAACAAGGCTATAATACCTAAAATAGTTGCCAAAATGAGGCGAAAAAAAAGTAAAGCACTCTTTGATGCTTCGCATCATGAGCCACTTTGTGGAAACCCAATTCGTTGAAAGATATTTTGAGTTCGTTCATAAAATATGCCTATAATCTCGGCTATCTCTCTAATTTTTAATCTGCGGTCTTCCATAATTAAATCAAGTACTTTTTTAATATTTTCGTCAGTAGAGGACGTCGAAGGCCTTCCAGATCGAGGTTCATCTTTCACACTCTCTCTGACATGCTTGAATTCTGCTTTTTTGACGGATGAATAAGACAGAGCAGAATCCCCAATTGTACTGACCATATGTTCATGGATGGCTTTCAGTGATAGCCCCTTCTTATAGAGGTACTTAATTAATAACGGCACGCTGCTCGATTTGCTCTATTTGTAAAAAGTATGTCCGATTGCTTTGTTAAAAAAATTATAAAATCAAAATAAATTATTGCACACGTTTCGAACTCCACACAATTAACTACTCTGAACTGAACTAAATAATGTGAGTAGATTTGATTTTTAGAATTGAATGGATCTGTGTTAGGCCGAGTACTTTTCAATCCACCCTCGTATTTTTCAGACCATTTTTAGGCTAATAATCCGATTGATTTTTTTATATTAAGCGGTAATAATCCGGTCTGTTACCACCGCCTTACCTATTCCTGTCGCAATAGCGTCAGTGCTTGTCACTGTCGTGTTCCGGTTTGGAGGATAAGGTAGCCGGTAAACTTATGCATGTGGCATTAGACCTCGCCACAAGATAGCAACGCACCATTAACACCTTTGGTGTCTATAGGCGATGGTTGACTCTTTCCATCAGGAGACCCATCTGCTTATTTGCTATCTTATGATATAAAAAAAATACTGTCATTTTTAACAAACTCAATGTTTGAACTGAAAAAAATCTATGCTTGTAGTTTTTACTCCTTTGAGCATAAAATACCTTAATTTAGCGGGAAGTTTCAAGGAAGGCCTGCAGGATTAACACATTTACACTTTTTTTTTCAATAATATTTCTGGCTACAAAAACACATTCGGTCGAGTCGTTCGAGGCCACATTGAGAGCATATTCGTGGGGTTCATACTACCTACAAAAAGCTGATGTCTTAGCCTCATGCTCATTCTGACGACTTCGCAATCCTTAGCTCATGACAGATACTCCCATTATTCTAAGTCTTAGACATTGACATTGGATTGAGTTTGCTGTATTGAGTGATATTTGAGCAATTCCTGAAGATGCGTTTCACTATCTATTCAATCCTAAAAATCAAATCTACTCACTTTATTTAGTTCAGTTCAGACTAGTTAATTGTGTGAAGTTCGAAACGTGTGTTGTTGTGATTTTATAAATTTTTTAACAAAGCAACCGGACATACTTTCTGCAAATGGAGCAAATCGATCAACGTGCCGTCATTAAGTACCTCCATAAGAAGGGGCTATCACCGAAAGCCATCCATGAAGATATGGTCAGTACATTAGGGGATTCTGCTCTGTCTTATCCATCCGTCAAAAATGGATAGCAGAATTCAAGCGTGGCAGAGAGAGTGTGAAAGATGAACCCCGATATGGAAGGCCTTCGACGTCTACTCCTGAAAAGAATTTTAAAAGTATTTTATTTAATTATGGGAGACCGCAGATTAAAAATTAGAGAGATAGCCGAGATTAAGAGGCATCTCTTATGAACGAACTCAAAATATCATAGTCAACGAATTGGGTTTCCACAAAGTGTCTGCGAGGTGAGTTCCGCGACTGCTTTCAGTTGAACAAAAAAGGACGCGATTCACTATTTCACGTGATTGTTTGGAGTTATTTGAAACTGATGCAGATGATTTTTTGAATCGTTTTGTTACAATTGACAAAACATGGGTTCATTACTGTACGCCAGAAACAAAACAACAATCAAAACAATGAAGAAGTCCTGGTTCACCACCCACCAAACAGGCTAAGGCGCTTTTGTCGGCAAATAAGGTAATGGCTTCAGTATTCTGGGACTCGAAGGGTGTGATTATGATTGATTATCTTGAAAGGGGTCAAACTATAAACTCTGATTACTACTGTGTCGTACTACGTTGTTTATGAGAGAAAATAAAAGGAAAAAGAAAATTCTGTTTTATCAAGATAACAAACACCCGTGTTCACACGTCTGTGAAATCAATGGCTGAAATCCACAATTGTGGCTTTGAATTATTACCGCATCCGCCTTATTTACCTGATAGGTAACGTCAGACTCCTTTCTGTTCCTTAACCTAAAAAAGCACTTGGGAGGTCAAAGATTTTCGACAAACGACGAAGTCGAAATAGCAGTATACGCATATTTTGATTCTAAGGACGAATCATTTTTTTCAACGGTCTAAATGCTTTGAATGGGAGATGGCAAAAATGCATCGAACTTGATGGTGATTATATAGAAAAATAAAAATACAACTGATTCAGTATGTGTTTATTTTCTTGGTTAGGCCGAATACTTTATAATCCACCCTCGCATCTAAAACGAGAAATTTGGTAATAGATAACTTGTAACACGAAGAGAGTTTAAATTTAGACAGCCGTTGCAACGTATGAGATCACATGCTGCCATTACTAGCGAATATTCTGGAACGCCAGAAAGTCGTCGGGAATTTGCCATTCAACCAGTAAACATACATAATATCCAATTACGCATAAAAACTTCCGTAAGTGTAATCGTTACAATTGTATAGATAATTGTATGCTAATTATTTTTTTAACCTGCACGTAAATTGGTATGCTTATCGTAGCCGGTATAATTTGAGGTTTATATAAATACTAGCTGTGCCCGCGACTTCGTTCGCGTGAAAAAAAATCTAAAATAAAAACCCGCATAGTTCCCGTTCCCGTGGGATTTCCGGGATAAGAACTACCCTATGTCCTTTCTTGGGCCTCTAACTAAATTTGTACCAAATTTTATCCAAATTGGTTCAGCGGTTTAGCCGTGAAAGCGTAACAGACAGACAGACAGACAGACAGACGAAAGAGAGTTACTTTCACATTTATAATATTAAGTATGGATAAAATAAATTTTCAGAAAGTTATTTAAACGGCCCGGTAACCTCATTTTTCAGTGATCAGAGATGCGGATTATAGAACCCAAGACGCTCGCATTTGATTCACAATGTACACAAACATTTGTACTATAAACAGTAAAGCACAAAAATAACAAAACGATCATATTTCGAAGAAATGGGGGAGCTCCAACTACAGAACCCACAGGGGCCCATTTGTATCTACAGCCGAAGGTAAACAATTGAGAAACTTGACTTAGTAACATTATTCCTTCTTTTATATTAAGTTTCTAGTAATCCTTGCATTTGTCTTATTTACTTAAAGATGAAATTTTTGTGAAATAATAAAAGTTTCTCGTTAACTTGCAATATAAGTTACTATACAATAATTGGCATCTAGGATAATTTTAACAGTGGAAAAAGTGACGTTCTTTAGCAGTGACGCCTCTGTTGTAAGGCGATGATTGTAATACGCAAGCAAACCCACAGGATTGGCTCGTAAAGATATTCAAATGATAAGTACTGAGTTATCAAACAATTGTGTGATCAATGCTGTTAGTTCGATGCTAATTCACAATGTAAATGAGCCTGACGTTAAAACATGTATGACGGTCAAACCTGTTTTGCAATATTAGGTAAAAATACTATTGAATTATTCATACGACATTCAATAAAAAGTTCAAGTTTATTGTTGATGGGTGAATATTATAACATGGTGTACATGTTTTGGTATGACAAGATAACAAACGAGCAGATGAAAAGAAACAACCATCTCGCACCACACCAAACACGTTATAGTGCGTGTAGTAATAAATCTTGATATTATATGTATGTGGATGCTTTGCCACCGTGTGGCGGGGTGGTAGCCGCCACACGATGGCAAAGCAGCCACATATATTAGTTTAACGCCTACCTTACTCTCCAAATTAAAACAAGACAGTGACAAACATAAGGACCAAACCCGGACGGGAAATCGCAGAACTCTGCCACCTCGTAGTCACAACAATAATGACACGTTTGTCATATCGTCCGCCGATGGCCGATGGTCTTATTCTTTAAAAGCTAAGAAATTATTTAACATAATCAGAGATCTTATTTTTCTAATTTAATTGTTACATATTATATTTGTTTTTATATTTTTCACTTACAATGTGAATTCTTATTCTATATTTATACTTCTACGGTTTATTGCTGTTACTTCTGTATTTCTGTTTACTATGTCCTTATTGTTACTATAATTGTCTATCTACTTGATATTTATTTTACCTTGGTTTAATTGATATCTTATATATTATTTACATTTATAATGCAATACAATATATATTTTTCTACATTTATGTGTTTAGTTATATATATTTATTATTACTATTCATTTTGTTATTTCCGCTATTTAATTAATTTTGCTTAATATTTCTATTAGCCGCAAAAAACCGCATCAAAATCCGTTGCGTAGTGTTAAAGATTTAAGCATACATAGGGACATAAGGACATAGGGACAGACAGAGAAAGCGACTTTGTTTTATACTATATAATGATTTTGAAGTATATCTATTTAGTATTTTATTTTCTAATAATTGAAAAGGAAAAAATACAAATTTTTGTTTCGTGTTTTGAATGCATCCTGGCAACTAGCTGAGGCAACGCTGAGGCGGGGTTGTAACGCTGTGATTGGTTAACTAAAGGCCACAGTGAAAGATAGTGATGTACAGAGCATCAGATTGATCGGCAATGATTGGGTATTTCCGCGTGGACACATATCGGAACTATAACTCAGATGTATTTGTCAGGAGTCATCGCCTGCTATTAGGCGACTATGGGCGGGGCCGGACGGCGCGCGCGCGTGCGTGTGCGTGTGAGTGTGTGTGTGTGTGTGTGTGTGTGTGTGTGTGTGTGTGTGTGTGTGTGTGTGTGTGTGTGTGTGTGTGCGCGTGTGTGTGTGTGTACCTGCGTGTTGAGCACGGTCTTGCAGACGTCTAGCAGCGTAGTGGCGGCGGCGGCGAGCGTGCCCGCGGCGGCGCCGTACAGCGCGCGCGCGCGCGTGTGCGTGTGTGTGTGTGTGTGTACCTGCGTGTTGAGCACGGTCTTGCAGACGTCTAGCAGCGTAGTGGCGGCGGCGGCGAGCGTGCCCGCGGCGGCGCCGTACAGCGCGCGCGCGCGCGTGTGCGTGTGTGTGTGTGTGTACCTGCGTGTTGAGCACGGTCTTGCAGACGTCTAGCAGCGTAGTGGCGGCGGCGGCGAGCGTGCCCGCGGCGGCGCCGTACAGCGCGCGCGCGCGCGTGTGCGTGTGTGTGTGTGTGTGTACCTGCGTGTTGAGCACGGTCTTGCAGACGTCTAGCAGCGTAGTGGCGGCGGCGGCGAGCGTGCCCGCGGCGGCGCCGTACAGCGCGCGCGCGCGCGTGTGCGTGTGTGTGTGTGTGTACCTGCGTGTTGAGCACGGTCTTGCAGACGTCTAGCAGCGTAGTGGCGGCGGCGGCGAGCGTGCCCGCGGCGGCGCCGTACAGCGCGCGCGCGCGCGTGTGCGTGTGTGTGTGTGTGTGTACCTGCGTGTTGAGCACGGTCTTGCAGACGTCTAGCAGCGTAGTGGCGGCGGCGGCGAGCGTGCCCGCGGCGGCGCCGTACAGCGCGCGCGCGCGCGTGTGCGTGTGTGTGTGTGTACCTGCGTGTTGAGCACGGTCTTGCAGACGTCTAGCAGCGTAGTGGCGGCGGCGGCGAGCGTGCCCGCGGCGGCGCCATACAGCGCGCGCGCGCGCGTGTGCGTGTGTGTGTGTGTACCTGCGTGTTGAGCACGGTCTTGCAGACGTCTAGCAGCGTAGTGGCGGCGGCGGCGAGCGTGCCCGCGGCGGCGCCGTACAGCGCGCGCGCGCGCGTGTGCGTGTGTGTGTGTGTGTGTACCTGCGTGTTGAGCACGGTCTTGCAGACGTCTAGCAGCGTAGTGGCGGCGGCGGCGAGCGTGCCCGCGGCGGCGCCGTACAGCGCGCGCGCGCGCGTGTGCGTGTGTGTGTGTGTGTGTGTACCTGCGTGTTGAGCACGGTCTTGCAGACGTCTAGCAGCGTAGTGGCGGCGGCGGCGAGCGTGCCCGCGGCGGCGCCGTACAGCGCGCGCGCGCGCGCGTGTGTGTGTGTGTGTGTGTGTGTATGTGTGTGTGTGTATGTGTGTGTGTGTGTACCTGCGTGTTGAGCACGGTCTTGCAGACGTCTAGCGGCGTGGTGGCGGCGGCGGCGAGCGCGCCCGCGGCGGCGCCGGACAGCGCGTGCGCGCGCGGCTCGTACGTGCGCGCCGGGTTCAGACTCTGTTGGCACCACTCGTACGTCACGAAGTGCAGCGCCTGCAACACGTGCGACACACGCTCAGCAAATGCCTTACCGTCATTATAAATGACTTATCATCTTTTTCCATAAATTAACAGTAAGGCCCGCAGTAGCAACGTACGCGTGGAAACGCTTCCATGTTTGCCGCTGCAACGTCGGAACTATTCTTGCGCCAACAACAATTAGGAGCAGTTAACTTCGCAACTCATTTTTTTATGTCTTACAAATAGAAAAGTAAATGACTCGCCTGATGTACAAAAGAAAACCATCGCCTACAAACACCAAAGATGTTAATGGTGCGTTACCATTTATCTGACAAAAATATAATGTTACATACACAAGTTTACCAACTATTTTATTTTCTAAAACCGGAACACGACAGTGATAAGCACAGACGCTGCTGAGCTAGGATAATTTTAACCCTCTGGTGGCCTTCTAAAAATGGCATGGCTCCACAAGGGAAAACACAACACGTGACAAGGGAAAATACAAACGTAATTCACATACAAAAACAAAACAGAACATCAATTCACTTCAGATGGTCATCATTGCATACTTTCATCTGAAACTTTGCTTTTTCTTACCATAATAAACATACGTTCCATTTTGGTTAAGATTGTCCCGCTTTCAGGTTCTCTATGCGACTGTCCCGAGCGAGAGCAAAAATATCCCGTTTTTGCGAGCAAACCTAAATTAAATATTTATTCACCTCAAGCTCATTGACATTCGAATTTTACTTAAAAACAAAATGGTCACTTCGTTTTACTATAAAGAATACTCGGCTCATATGTTTAACGTACTATTATATCCTTGGAAGTATTGTATGTTACAATTTTGGTGGTGTGGTAGTTGGCGATCCTTGATATTTCTTAAAAGTTGCTGATCTTTATGGAAAAGGCTAGTTCTCCGCTTGGTACCTTCATATTGGCGAGTTACGATAAATGCTAACGGGTCTAAACACACGTATTCTGTAAACTTGAAGATTGAAGAAGATTTACGACTTCATTATACTTTAATAATAAGTTGACGTTGTATTGCATGTAGTTGTATGTTGAATGTGTGTGAGTGCAGTGTATTGTGGTCGGTAGTGGTGTCGCGCTGGTGGTGTACTGTACCTGGAAGGGCACGTTCATGGCGACCTGCGTGCCGTACGAGCGGTAGAAGGCGCGCAGCCCCTCGGCGCGGTACACGTGCCGCGCGCACTCCCACACGCCGCGGTACGGCGAGTTCAGCATCTGCAGGCGCTGCTTCACCACTGGAGACAGACACGACACGAGTGTCACGACACAGTGACAGAACAGGACTTGCCATTGAATGGGAAATTATATACTTGAATTGGTGCTCCAAAGGGGAATCACCGGATACGGTATCGGAGCAAGGTACACCGCTGATATAGAGACAAGTGTGTAGGCAAGTAATAGAGTGAATAAAAAAGTTACACCCAAATATTTTTCAAGATTTTGTGTTACCACTCCGTTGACGTGACTAATATGTATATTCGTGCAAATTACAGCTTTATAGTAATTTCTGAGTTATCGTGCGGACGGACGGGCGGACGTAGCGAAACTGTATGGGTTCCTAGTTTACTTTGAACCCTAAAAAGGAAAGGAAAAAACCAGGTGTCACAGTTACAGCCTGTTGGTTTACAGCATTGCAAATGCTAGGTGTAAAACAGATATTAAAAAACTGGCCACGCCAGCGCCGCGGTAATCCCATGGGAACGGGAACTATGCGGGTTAAACCCCTAGACTTTTAGAAATATATCTACGCGGACGAAGTCACGGGTACAGCTAATTATCTATACATATAATAAAATCGTAGGAAAGTCAAAACTATACATTGAGTATTTTTTAAAAGAATACTTGGGACGTGATCTACAATCGATATCAAAGCCAAAAATATAGTTTTTAGAATTTTTGTCCGTTTGTCTGTATGTATGTCCGGGGTAAACTCAAAAAGTACTGCATGGATTTACTTTAAATTTTGTATGAATATTACTTATCTTATAGATCGGGTCAACATATAGGCTACATATTATCTCGTTATCACATACCTACGGGGGAGGAGCTATGCGGAGTAAACGAAGTCCGCGCGGACGAAGTCGTGGACAACAGCTAGTTTGATATATTATTATATTACCTTTTACTGAATATAATTGTTTTTTTAAATACAATTTAATTTCAGTAACTTACGTGATTAAATACAAAACAAGCGCTGAATTGTAGTATCGAAAAGACAAAATGGTCCAAGAGCTGGCGACGAATTTTGTAAAGGCCCTTTTAGCAGACTGGAATTGCGAAAATATATAATTTCGTCAAAAGGCGATACCGGGCAGTCTGGCAGAACGTTTGCGGTTATTACACTACTGCGCAGTATACAACATTTGCAAAAAATTCGCAAGAAATGTATTTTTAGCAACTTGAGTTTTATATTTCATCTTTTAATGTTTTTGTTTTTAGAATTCGAAAAAAAATATGCCAGACATTTTTGTCGGTTTTAAAGTACTTCCAGACACCTTCAAACACATTTTACGAAATTTACCAATAAATTTATTGTATATTTATTTATTTATGTAACATTTTAATTGCACACAACAAAGTATATGATAAATAATTCCTGCCGCAGAATTTCACAATCAGACAGCGCGACTAAATTCAAAATTTCATCCTCACAATCTCAATGTCTGGACATCCACAACTGTGCGATTCTCGAGGCACTTTTTGTCCCGCACTATTCCTCTGTGGAACCAATTACCGGCAGGGGTTTTCCCAAGCGGATACGACTTAGGGACCTTCAAGAAAAGAGCCTACTCTTTCTTAAAAGGCCGACAACGCAACTGCAAATCTTCTGATAGTGTGGTCCATGGGCGGATGTAATCACTTACCATCAGGTGAGCCTCCTGTTCTTTTGCCCCCTATTCTATATAATAATAATAATAATAATAAATATTCCGTGTTAGCCCGGGCTCTTTTGAAGAATAGGCCAACTGCTGTTCTGCCAGGCAGGTCGTAAATTGCGATCGATTGGCTGTACGTGACACTATTATCGTGACTAGTAGGCGACAGAGTTCCGCAACGTTTTGTCCGGGTATTTGGTACCGCCGCCTTACCTGTTCCTGCCGCAATAGCGTTAATGTTTGCTATTGTCGTGTTCTCAGTTCTGGTTTGGAAAATAAGGTAGCCGGTAAACTTACGCGCCATCCCGCTTCATGGATTGCAACGTATCATATCTATCCATATCCATATATCCATATGCATTTTGTAAAAAGCGATTATTTAATATAACAGACTCAAATTTTATAAGGTTTGTTTAAATAAACACTCTATTCCGTTTGAAGACCACGTCGATGCTGAGATGGTGATGAATCAGACAGGGAGTTCTGCGCCATGGCCTACTGACACGGCTGGGTCAACGTATAGAGAAACACCAGCCGATAACAGATCATTGACTGTGCCGAGGTCGCGGGCCCATCTGTGTTTACTGTTTGCTGTGGGCCGGCGCGTCGCGACGCCGCTGATACCATGGATGGACCATAACAATGGCCGTCTCTATCACTCGCTCGGGGACAGAGAGGGACGGTGTGCCGACATTTGAACTAGCCGTAGTTATCGCATATAAATAATATATAAATAGAAATGTATCGTAATGTTAAACATATTTGGCTTTATCAGCTGTTTATGAGTGTGTCGTCAAAATGACCATTACCATAGTATAAACAACGCATCGGCAATCACTAAACGTGTTTTTCTCATAAGAACTAATAATTACAATTCACAAACTAGACAGAATCTACCGCATCTGTCGCGATAGAGATGCAATATAAATAATATTTTTATACGTATATATATATATATATATATATATATATATATATATATATATATATATATATATATATATATATATATATATATATCATCGGATAACAAACAAGCAGATGGCTCTCCTGATGGAAAAAGACCCACCGCAAGATATAATGGTGCGTTGCTATGCTTGTGGCGGGTCGGTAACGTCACATGCATACAAGTTTCCGGCTACCTTACCCTCCAAACCGAAAAACGACAGTGATAAGCATTGATAGCATCAGGCAGTTGTGGCGCGAATAGTCGGAAAATAACATAAAGCAATAGAAAGCATGTTCTTATCAAGAGTTTGCGGTTTGGGAACAGCGGGCGACGCCGCAGTCGGCGACCGCGTCCCATTATCAAGTAGGTAGACAAGTGTAGACACTCACAAACACTACATAAGCATTTAGCAATAGTGCTGTTGTCGCCGACCGCCGTACGCCTATCACACGAGCGACACGAATTTAATAAATCGCTAACAAGACCAAGTAAAAACGGAAGTCCTAAATGCAGTGAATACACTTACGTTCACTCGTGATTTGAAGAATAGGCATCTTCCTGCCAGGTACTTGTGTAAGGCCTATCGTATCTCTATCGTCGTATCTACTAAACAGCAGAGTTCTACAAGTTCGCCCCGGCTGGGTATCGGCGTCCTACTTTTACAATAGAGATGTTTACGAATTATTTATAAAATTAATAACATGGAATCTTAGAGCTTTATTTAAAGAAAAAAAAAATTTGACTGTCACTGGAATCTACATATTAGAAATAAGCTTATTTATCAAATAAAATTTTGAATTTTTGTGTTATAGCACTCACCCCGTGCTTGTGAAAACTGGAAAAACTTTAAAAACAACAAAGAAAAATATCGATACGCAGGGATTGAACCTGCGACCGTCTCCTTAAAGCCAGGACGCTCTTCCACTGAACTAGTGTCGACAGGTTTTGACGTGGCGAAATTCTTCTTTGTTATTTTTCTTTGTTGTTATTAAAGTTTTTCCAGTTTTCCCAAGCACGGGGTGAGTGCTATAACACAAAAATAATAATAAATACGAAAGTACTGATCAAAATTATAAATATGAATTTCATCTGTAACGACGAACTCATTTAACTAGTTATACGTATGTATACCTAGCGATCAGTACAATCGCCGTAATCGATCATATAACAGAGTAGAATTTCGCCACGTCAACACCTGTCGACACTAGCTTAGTGGAATAGAATCCCGGCTTTAGGGAGACGGTCGCAGGTTCAATCCCTGCGTGTCGATATTTTTCTTTGTTGCTTTTAAAGTTTTTCCAAAATTTTGAATATTTTAATTTAAGATCAACTTTCCCCAATCCCCAATAGTCCTCGAATTGTCTCATAGGTAATCCGGGGTTTCCTTCAATTAACCGCTTAACAGTAGCCACATTATTTTTGTTGACGGCAGCTGAAGGCCGCCCTTCTCGTAATTCGTCATGTAAAGAAACTCGACCTCTCTCAAATTCAGCAAACCATCGCCTCACGGTGCTCAAACAAGGTGCTTCTCTCCCAAAAGCATTTTGAAGACGAGCGGCCCAGTCTTGCGGAGAAAGAGAACTTTTAAAATCATAAAAAATCATCGCTCTAAAATCTTTTCGACTTAATTCCATTTTCGTTGTGTACGTAGAACTTTGATTATAGTTATATCTAACTAAAAACCGTCTTGCATGCTATTGAGAAATGGCGGAACATTGCACTATAAATAAATATTAACATCTTTATTAGGGTGATTCATTTGCGACAAACATTTTTTTTTAACTGCTCAAGCAAAATTTTGTTCTACATATTGAAAAAAAAATTCCCACCAAGTTAGAGCTCTTAATTCGAGTTTGAAGTGCTTGCCGTTTTAATTTGATTTTTTCCCATTAGAAATGCATGTAAATATTTTTATTTTTTTTCAAATTTCTAATGCTTGGACACATTTAATGATATTGGCATTCTGATTACTGAAATATATCCAGGATTCCACGCTCTTTAAATGACTTTTCGTCAATTTTAATGTCGCCTGCTTTGGTCCACTGGTACCATCTGTCAAAGTTATGTTTTCGAATAAAATGCACATTTTTTTGTTTTTACAGCGAAAATTGATTGATAAATGGAAAAAATAATACATATTTTTATAAAAAATTTGATTCTCTTCAAAAAAGGTCGTAACTTAAGTCTCTCAGACTCATAGTTTTTAACTTGCAGTAACTTTTGTAACTAAAAATGTAGAAAAATGATAAAAAAATTACAAATTATGATGTTTAAATTCAAGTTTTTGTTTCAAATTTATTTTTCTCATTACATTGTCAATTTTACTTTTTGTACTTTTATACCTGACATGTTACACATACTGACATACAGACACACATACACACACAAATAAATAAATAACACAATAAGCGGGAAACAAAAGAGTTAATACAAAATTTTAATAAATTTGTAATTTATCATAGTTTATATTTTTTTATTAGAAATACAACCGAAAGAAAATGAATTGTTATTTTATAAACTTTAAATGAAAGCTCTGTTTACTAAATATATCTTCACATAAGTTAGGTATTACTTTGTTGTTGAATAAAGTTTTTTGGTACATGTTAGGAATTCTTTTCTATAATTTTGAACAGTTAATAATAGGCATTGTTTTTTATCTTCGTCGTATGTGCCAAACTCATTGAACTTTTCAATGAGCGCAACACATCGCTCGGCTGTGTCGTTTACAACTTTTACAGAGCTTTCATTTAAAGTTTATAAAATAACAATTCATTTTCTTTCGGTTGTATTTCTAATAAAAATTTAAACTATGATAAATTACAAATTTATTAAAATTTTGTATTAACTTTTTTGTTTCCCGCTTATTGTGTTATTTATTTATTTGTGTGTGTATGTGTGTCTGTATGTCAGTATGTGTAACATGTCAGGTATAAAAGTACAAAAAGTAAAATTGACAATGTAATGAAAAAAATAAATTTGAAACAAAAACTTGAATTTAAACATCATAATTTGTAATTTTTTTATCATTTTTCTACATTTTTAGTTACAAAAGTTACTGCAAGTTAAAAACTATGAGTCTGATGCCCGGTTTCTGAAGTCGTCAGTTAAACTATTAACAACTATTGGTCGTTTAAAGTTAGCAAGAAGATAAACTTCGTTTATCTCGTAGATGGTTTCTGAAGGCACAACGAACGGTTCAATAGCTATTGAACCGATAGGTCATTTTTAAGTCCACCACTAGATGGGTATGTTTATAATGCAGAAAATAAAATGCTATTTTGGTTATTTTACTCCCCTGTATGATTATTTTTATTTGTGGTAATATTTCATCTAACATAAATAAGTATTTAAAGAAGGTTTTAGTTGAAACTATGTAATTCACGACGATTACTATGTCTGTATACCAGTTACGCTAAAGCATTCAAACTAAATCTTTATACCCTAGCATGAAAGAAGGTTTTCGTATGAATTTGGTATAAGTGGAATTGAATGAAGAGAATGATTTCGAATCAGGTAGCAGAAAGAGAGGGAACTATCATTGTATTAAAGAGAAATGAGAGAGCTTTACACTAGTTACTAGTCAGTACTCAGTAATGAGTAGTCACCAAATATTTTGTAATGTAGTTAGTTTGAGTACCTATCTAAAGAATGATTGTCGTTTGCTTTGAATTAAGAATATTTCTTTTTGCGTCAATTTCTCTTTTAGATATTGTTAGTTGTTACTTGCATTTACCTGATCGACTTGTGGTATGTTTAAGTTAATATAAAATCATTATAATGGTGACTCGAAAGCGCAGTAAGAATTTTACAGAAAGAGAGAAAACAAAAAGTAATTATTTTATTTGCGAAGACGCTTTTTTTAAGTGATAAACGAATTTGTGCATATAAAAATATAGGTAGGAATTCTGTAGAAGCTTAGAAATAAGCTTGAATTGCCTTAACCAACAAATATCTAAGTAAAAGCTGTCTAGTGACCTGTTCCTCTTTGCAAGGATGAAATTTAATTATTTATCATGACAATATTAAACAAATATCTTATAGCTGCTGTGAAAACAACGTTTGTACTTCGTACAGCAGTTTTTTTAATGTAAGTACAAACATACCGACAGACAAACAAAACTATTAAAATAATTATGTGCATTAAAAAGAAGCTACCTACAAGAGCAAAAAGCGTTACATAAAGTTATGGAATCGATAAACCGCCAAATTTGGCCGGTTACATTAACCTAAGTTTAAACGGAGTTTGTGTTACAATGCGCTGTGTTACAATTTCTGAGCTAGAAACGCAATTCCTGTAGTTATCGGATCGATAGTGTTAACGAAAGGATAAACTACTGTTAAAAGTACCTCAGAAACCGGCCATGAGAGACTTAAGTTACGACCTTTTTTGAAGAGAATCAAATTTTTTATAAAAATATGTATTATTTTTTCCATCTATCAATCAATTTTCGCTGTAAAAATAAAAAAATGTGCATTTTATTCGAAAACATAACTTTGACAGATGGTACCAGTGGACCAAAGCAGGCGACATTAAAATTGACGAAAAGTCATTTAAAGAGCGTGGAATCCTGGATATATTTCAGCAATCAGAATGCCAATATCATTTAATGTGTCCAAGCATTAGAAATTTGAAAAAAAATAAAAATATTTACATGCATTTCTAATGGGAAAAAATCAAATTAAAACGGCAAGCACTTCATACTCGAATTAAGAGCTCTAACTTGGTGGAAATTTTTTTTTTCAATATGTAGAACAAAATTTTGCTTGAGCACCTAAAAAAAAAATGTTTGTCGCAAATGAATTACCCTAATCTTTATATCATGTTCCAAGCAATGTACGAATAAATAAATGAATAATAAAAAATGTAATAGGGCATTTTCTTATATTAATTTTATGAGTTTAGTTGTATTAATTGTAAAGATAGATAATTCATGTGCTTAAATTTATAAAATATAATTATTAATTATTATGATTAAGTAGATTATAATATGTATTTACACACCGGTATTGCCGGTAGATTATGGCGATCTGAAAAAATTATATCACCTATTTATTGTAACCCATTTTCATGCAAATAAAATATATTATATTCTATTCTATTCTACTTTTTCTTGCCAGTACTTGTTACTGTCCAGTTCTAGTTTTGAGGGGAAGAGGTGTATCGCATAATACACAGAAGGAAGAGTCATCAACAACATCTTTCTCTTGTGCATTCCATATCAACACAAGAAACGATTACTAATATAGTAAGTCACCGGCAGCATACTTCACCGTAGCCCGATATATGTAGCCGCACCACACAACGTTTGTTGGCCGAAGTTGGTCAGACCGTATTAAACGATCTGGTTTCGACAAAATAATGCTGAATAAACTGTGTTATGGCCCTCATCAGTGCACATTTGAATGATCTAAATGATCTAAACACAGTGATTTAAATCACTCTGAACTAATAAGGTATAAACTATTTTTATGTTGAGTAAATTATTATCATTTTGTACTTTTGTAGTTTTGCTTGTTGAATAATATGTTTAGATAACGGTGTAGCAAAAAGTGACTTTCTGCCGTACCAATACCACCACAGCCTAAATTGTTTTCTGGATTAGCCATCGCGGCCGCGGCAAATTTTGCGCATGAGACTACATCCTCCAGCCACGAAAACAATGCATCATTTGTATCTGTGGTGTCTGCTGGCGGCGGTTATTACACCTTTCTTTTATACTATCTTATTACAGCTTGTTATTAAACTGACAAATATAAGCTTGTTATCATCATGTGCAAGTTCGATAAAAAGTCCCACAACTGGAAACAAAGTGGAACACATCCTTTGATAAAGTATATAAATTGCCAACTACAGGCGGGCGACAATGTAAACAACAGTAATAGAGTGCGGTGGTATAACACGGAAACAAAACAAACAGCTCCCGCGCTCGCGCGTGTTTACGGTAGCCGCTGCCGGCCGGCCGTCCGTCACCGCGCGGTACACTAATATCCTTTCCGATGCTTCCACATCATTCACCGCGTTCGCTATCGATTACTATAACTGTCGTCAATTTCGATGAGGAATTGCTTGATATTCTTTGTTTCGACCCGTCATTGTCTTGCGTCTAAATATGTCACGTGTATGCAACAAAAGGAAAATATCATGAAGTAGTAGGTAAAGGTGGAGCTAGTAGCACTCGTTATTAATCAATTGAAACAAATATTAATGTTGGTTGTATGTTATATATCTCAGTCTAAGAGGTCTCGCCATATCTTTTTATACAGCTGTGTTAGAAAGAGAGAGTAAGACCTCAGAAGATGACAACAGTATTTAAAATTTGGTTTCAAGTAGGTATTAGAAGTGTTGCCTCCAGATATTATAATACAGCTTCATGGATAATGTAGTGTGTTGGGGAGTAGATGAATATATAGATAGAGAGAGATGACAGGAAACTAGAGCGTGGCCTTCTCTCTGTACTCTCTGAAGTCACGTCCAAATGTTAGTAAATTCTAATATTTTCTCAAATAATAGAAAACCTTTTAAAACACAATCTTTTGTCCAACAATTAATTACTAAAATAACCTCGCGAAAACATTCCTTCCAGATGATTTCAAGACGAAATTATTGCTACTGTTCTTGAAGTTTTGAACGAAATTAAAATACGCAATGAATTATATCTCCTAACAGTATTCTCCCACACTATACATACTTCCATTATTTAAATCGATTACTTTCTTTGTGACCCTGACCTACCTGTCTGATGTTTAACAAACACTAATGGCATGTCCACCGACTTCTCAAGGACATTGTCTAAATTAATCAAAGTCTTTTCATAGATCTTTTCATTCAACATTATTGAAGGTAATTTTATCGTTGAATAAATGGACTTCCGCCACCATTTCTTACTATATAGTAATTATTTTATCAGATGATATCAGACCATTTCCTGCATCACAATTACCTAATTACTTGCAGGATAAAATATAAGTTCTGTCCCGTCCCGTCTGTGGTTCACCCCTTTCGCCTGTCCTGGTTGTAATATCACATCAAGGTTCTTTATTCCAGGAGTAAAGAACCTTGGGCTCTGTGTGAAGAATTAGATCGTTTGCCACGTGGCCAGGCAGTTTGTAAAAAGCGATCAATGGACCAAACGCGTCACTACTATCGCGACTACGAGGTGGAATACATCCGCAACGTCCCGCCCGAGTTTGGTACCACTACCACTTCAGCTATTCCTGTTGCAATAGTTTCAATGCTTGGCAGTTGTCACTATCGTCATTCCGTTTGGATGGCAAGATGGTAAGTCCGATAAACTTATGCACGTAGCATTACCGTCTCGCCACACCGATAAAAACGCATAACTAGCACCTCTGTTGTCAACAGGCGATGGTTATCTTGTAAACATGGAGATGCTCTCGTGATGGAATAAACATCATGTTTACAAGTGTGTGGGGGACACAGTATGAAATGCGTTGACGCAAACCAGGGGCTCAAGTCTGCTATTTAAATAAAATGTCACACGATAACGATTCAACTGACAGACTATTACAATGCGATTATCATTGTGACAAATTTGGTATTCTGCTAAAAGTTAACCATAATCGTATAGTATCATAATTGGATTGTAATAGCATCTCAATGACCCTATTCTTAGTGTGGCTTACTAAAATCTACCACTACATTGAATTTGTACAAGAATGATTGTTTTACGTTTAAAAGACGACTTTTTTATTTTCTACTAGCTGTACCCGCGACTTCTTTCGCGATAGCCATTCAAAAGATCAAAATCGATCATCGTTTCCAAAATATACAGCATTTCAAAAATCAATATACTGTCATTTTTAACAAAATAGTTGTTTGAACTGAAAAGACCTATGCTTATAGGTTTATACTCTTTTCAGCTTAAAATACTTTAATTCAGTGGGTAGTTTCAGGGATGGCCTGCAGGGTCAACCGTATACATATTTTTTAAGTGGAAGTGTTTTCTTAATTTAAAATAAAAAAGCTTTTTATTTATTTATTTTATGACTACTTCTTTACCCATATAGCGAATTATTTTCTGTAATATAAATGAGTTTACTCAGAGTTATAAGTTTACAGGTTGAGGTATGCCCATTATAATAAAATGCAATCTCTTGAAATGCTAATAAAATAAGTATCTGAAATTGAGATTTAACATAACTAAATCTTTTCAGCGTATCTTTTGAGTGGCAGTTTTCAGAGTATCTTCTGATATATCAGGATAGATAGAATCCGATTTTTTCTTTTGACCCGATTTGACCCGAGTACAATTACACCATGTTCGTTGAAACGCCACGCTAACACTGTTGTGCAAGGTTTTAATTGAATTTGGGAATTGTTCTTTTCCAAGTCAGAAAGTTTCCCAAACGCCTACTAGGAGATTGTGAAAAGCATTTAGATTATATCTCATTTTATGACTACACCGTGGCTTTGGGCTTAACCTATTTAGCTTAGATCTTGGGTTCGATTCTCGGGTCAGCCAAATTTAGTGTTTTTGTGGTAGCTCGGAGTCTGGTGGTTCTGTCGCAGCACCACCTTGCCTCAGATGAGGCCTTAATCCGTTATTAGGTTTGTAAAAATTCGGCAATGAGGATCACCATTCACCTTGCTAACAGACAAAACGATGAATCGTGGTGAACCAAAAAGTTTATAGACCTTCTCTTAATCTACCCCGTAAAGGATCTGGCGTGAAGATTTGTGTGTGTGTGTTTGTGTGTGTGTGTGTGTGTGTGTGTGTGTGTGTGTGTGTGTGTGTGTGTGTTTGTGTGTGAATTCTTTTGCAAAGTCCGCAGGGGAACTAACGTAATTGTACTTATTTCGCCGGGAGATTTATTATAATATAAAAAATTATAAATAAGCTATTGTTGTTGAACCGTACTTCAATTAGTCTAAGATCCCAATAGAGATCGACACCGAGCTGGTTAATGGATCAAACATATTTTTATGTAATTTAATATATCAAAAAATATGTTACATATGTTTTGCCTATCAAATTTCAGTCCAGGATATTTTTAATTAATTTTTGAAAAAATGTTTTTTTAATATTTCACCGGTGTGGTTAATAAATAAATTTTACACCAATCGAAAGTATGCAACCCATAGTATATGCAAAAGTTAGGTTGACTATTTTTTTCCTGTCACAACCCTTGGGTTGCCGGGTATGAACAGGTAGGTAAGTCGATACTAGTAATTTGCACCGGCGCGGTTAATGGATGAAACTTATGCATGCATACTTTCGATTGGTGTAAGTATCTTCACGCCCGTATCCACGAAAGGGTAGGCAGAGGTACAACAAGTGCACCCACGATTAGCCGAAGATACTTGGTCCCACTATGTGATAGGTGGCCAGCCTATCGCCAACCGGGCACTTTCCAATCCCAGGCAAAGTTGTTTTTGTCAGAAAACTGAAAACCACATTTTTGAATTGCCCGACCCAGGAATCGAACCCGGGACCTCATGTGGTCAACTCCGACACCGGACCACTAGACCACAGGAGCGATTTTTATTTGCGATTGGTGTAAAATTTATTTATTAACCACACCGGTAATATATTAAAAAAAAACATTTTTTCAAAAATTAATTTAAAATATCCTGGACTGAAATTTGATAGGCAACCCATATGTTACATATTTTTTGATATATTAAATTACATAAAAAATATGTTTGATTGATTAGCCAGTTCGTTGAAGGTCGATCTCTATCGGGATCCTATACTATAGTGCGCGCGGAACTAGTTGGCCGCGCCTTAGGTGGTGACAGGGGTAAGGGGGCGGGTTGTCAACTGCTCGCAATGCACATGAGCTTAGACAGTGATGACCAATCTGAAGATATCGTGAACAATATTTTTTCATTTATTGAAAAGAATTAATAAAATACAAATTGAACTTTGTAATGTTAGTTCAGTAATTTGGTAGTTTTACCTGGAAAGTTTTCCGGTAGTTTTGAAAATTGCTTGTTTTATGGATTTCGGTATGCTCTTTTTGAATTTCAACTTTGCCACCTCGTATCTCCGCCACTCGCGCCGCCATATTGAAAAATGGCGCCTAAAAACGGTTTTTTGGGAATATCTCCTTTACGACGCATTTTACGATAGTACATTCGTGTACTAAATTAAATTAGAGGAAATTTCCTACACTTTATGTACTAATATTTTTTTTCATAAAATCAATAGTTTTGGCGTACGAGCGTCAAAAAGTATTATTCGTTCCGTTTTCGTGCACCACCACGTGTTTTTCGTATATTTTTCTAAAATATTCTACTATTGCCGCCGATATTAGAAAAGCAGGTATAAGGGTAATGTGTCGCCTTTGTGTTGGGTCCCTTTCTCTCTATCTATGGGTCTCTTTCTATCTCGACCTTCAACGAAACACGTGTCAGTGGAAGTTACGAAAAGTATTTAGTTCAGGCTGAGTCATCAGTATACGTTTATCGTGATCGGCATTGAAGACACTCTGCGTTGAATGCGTTCAAGAGGAAGGAGCTGGTATTGTGGATCCCCTGGCCAAAGATGAGAACAGTACTCCTATGAAGCCTGATTTGTGACTTGTAGAGTCGCAAACAATCGACTGTTTTGCCCTGTTCAGAACAACAAGTTTCTTGGACGAAAGCTTTGCTTTTGCCTCCAAATGACCACGAAACGAGATAATGATGAGTTATGGATGTGTATTAAATATGTGTATTATATAATAAAAATCAGAATTATTCAAATCGGTTTAGTAGTTTTTGGGATTACCACGTTCAAACAAACAAACAAACTCAATTCTCAGAATCACTTGATTCTGAATTCTCTGAACTTGATTCAGAATCATCTTGTAAACTTATAATGATTTGGTCCATCATAGTATCAAATTTCATATCATGATTCCAGTATTCCTGTTCATTTTTTTGTACGTGGTCATCGCATTTTTGCCATTGTTCGGCAGAGAATTCGGAAAATAGCCTTGTTAGTATTGTCATTTCCTCGTCCAATGTAGCATTAATGTGATCTCTGGCCAGGCAATTTTTAATATTTGCCCACACAAGCTCGATCGGGTTGAGGTCTGGATGATATGGAGGTAGTCTGAGAACAGTATGACCTGCAGCTTTCAGAAGTTCGTCAATCTTGAATATTTTTTCTGATTGGGTCGCATTAATCAACCTCAGGAGTTCAGCTTTGATCATCGTGGGAGAAAATGTTACATTATGATTTTGCAACCAGTTCTGCATATTAATTTTCAAACTGGACATAGTCGGTTTCTTCTCAACTTGCATACAATGATAGGCAGCATTATCCATAACTATGACTGAGTTAGGTGGAAGTTGAGGTATTAATTTTTGATCAACCCAGTTGTAAAAATTTGTAGAGTTCATGTCTCCATGATAATCCCCCGTTTTTTAATCTGATTTAAAAATTAGCAAAGCATCGTCAACTAACCCGTTCCGGCTACCAGCGTGAACTATTATCAAACGCCTTCCTTTGCCTATATCTGTATAAATTCCAGGCTCCGACGAAGATTGCCAACATTTTTGGACATTGTGACTTTGGTTAACGTAAGTTTCGTCCAAAAAGAATATATTTCGTTTGTCTACTCTGAATTTTCTTATAGCCCTCATAAATTTCACTCGCCATTCAACAATATTTGGTCTCTCTATTAAAAGGCATCTCTTCGATTTACATTTTTTAAATGAATATCCCAGTTTGTGCAAAAGTGTTCTTAAAAAAGTCAATCCGCAGTCTAAAATATTATCCTCTTTTAACACAGCATTTAGTTTTCGTAGACTTGGAATTTTTTTCTCTACCGTATAAAACTGATTTATTTTTCTTCTTATCACTGCTAAATCAAAGTCATCAACTTGTATTTTCTTTTTTATTTCTTTTGGTCTACGTGGAGAACTAAATCTTGCTTCCCCTGTATTTTGCAACGATTTTTTACTTTCAGCAATCACTCTCCTAACACTTCGTTCTGATATCCCTGTTGCTTCTGCTACTAGTTTATGTATATTCGCATCAGTTTTATATTCTAAACTAATGACATCGGCTTTCCGTTTATTAAAAAATGTATGCACTTTAAATATTATTTCCTTAGATTGTCTTTTTATCGGCGGACTCATCTCGCTATTGCAATCTTATGTGCGTTTTTTCTAAACTAGCCGGAACTTTCAACGCGTGTTGCCGTCGCAAAGTACGGCGCCGCACTGAGTAATGACAGCAAGCGCCCCTGCCTCTCCGCCCCACCGTTTACATACCTAAGGCGCGGCCAACTAGTTCCGTGCGCACTTTAAATAGTAAGATTGTCATTGAGAGACAATTGAAATAAATGTCAAATAACGAGCAGACTACCGTTTATTGCGCGATCGAGGGACAACTGTGACGCGATTAAAGACTAGAATAGCGAATTTTTCAACGGCGATTGAATCGTTGTTGAATAGCGTGTCAATGAAACAATATTGGTTTTAAATAATTGACAGAATACGAAATGTGTCAAATTATTCTAACACGACCCAACCGAAACGCTATTGAGCCAATTGTTAATTAGCAGGCATGGGGCCCTGATTGTGTGTGAAGAAATTGTGAGACGACAGACGACCGCGCGCCCTTAAGCGATATTTACAAGTCTTTTTTTAGGGCAAAAAACGAAATGTGGGCCACATTTCGTTCCCACCACTGTAACTTCTGTAAACCAGAATAAACAATGGCAACCATCTTAATAACCACTGAGTTGCGAGCTCAGGATGCCCTGGGGAAAAGCTAAGCTGTCTTGAAACACGCAACGAAATTAATCAGAAGAATATAGGAGGAGCATGAAAATACATCCCTTTCTAGCAGCAGATAGAAAATATTAAAATTATAATAATGCTACGAAATGAGACCACGGAAGTTTGGAAATTAGGGACCTATCAAAATTTTGCTTCCAGGAGTAAGTATGACAAAATCGCTTGAAGGCACGGAAGTTTCCACGTGTTCCTACATGGTCGGGGAGTAATAAAATACACCGGATATACACTGGATACTATCAAGCATTTGACTACGTTCGTTTTGCCAACGATTACACTCCCAAAGAATATGGTGTGCACTTTGTTCAATTTACAATTTAATGAAGAGCATTCGCAAAAAGGAGAAGGAACTAATTCAAACGAGAATAATTTAGCTTTAAAATTACCATGGCTATTGAGAAACTGCGCAACACAATGCAATGGTCTATTTCTATCCACGTTTTACTTAAACGATCCTGGAGTCTGGGCTCACGGGAAAAAAGTTATATAAATGCCGTCCTTTAGTTGTTTTCCTCCTGTCCTTTATTTACAAGTCTATGTAACTTGTAATTTATGTGGGTGACGCAATACAGAATATGCACTACGGGCGAGTATCCACTTTACCGTTATAGGTTATATTGCCGGATTAGGGCTTGAGCCGTGTGTGGTCACTTTACTCCTAGGTTCAGTTGTCTAAATTGGTAGTGGAAAATTAATAGAATTTATAAGTAGTGCGCATTTTCTGTATTGCGTTCACACACATAAATTCCAGGTTACATAGACTGGTCGATATCGCGTGAGGGCGCGCGGACAACTGACGTCTCACAAATCACAATACTTTCACACATAATCTGGTCTGCGTCAGCGCATTTCATACTGTGTCCCCTCAAGTCCAATATCTAAGTAAAGGATTTCATTAAAATTTAGAAGTTAAAAATTATAATAAAAGGTATTTATGCTTCACTACACAAGTATTATATGGTTTTGTCTATTGCTGCCACCACACCGCCGTCCTCGACACCGTGGCGTCCCGGCGTGCGAAGTAAGGTAGCCAGTTAATTTGGCAGTGGGGTATATCTTAACCTTGCCAAACGATTTAATAATATTGTAAATATGCGGCGACTATCTCTAACCGCCAGGAAAATTGTTTGCTACTTTGCTAGCTCATGCTTGAGGTAAAATGGTGTGACCTCACCTCTGTTGATAAACTTTTGACCTATCTATTATCTATTACATATAATAAAATCGTAGGAAAGTCAAAACTTTACATTGAATATTTTTTTTTTAAATACTTGGGGCATGATCTATAATCGATATCGAAGCCAAAAATATAGTTTTTAGAATTTTTGTCTGTTTGTCTGTATGTATGTCCGGGGTAAACTCAAAAAGTACTGCATGGATTTACTTCAAATTTTGTACGAATATTACTAATAGGTCGGGTCAACATATAGGCTACATATTATCACGCTATCACCTACGGGGGAGGAGCAGTGCGGAGTAAACGAAGTCCGCGCGGACGAAGTCGCAGGCAACAGCTAGTTAAGCTATAAGTAAGCAGATGATCTCCCACTTCATACAATTTGGAATGTGCAGTCATCCCTGGTGACAACTTTATAACTCCATACAAGTAGTCGGTTTAGCGCGTCGTATATTTGCAGCTGTCTGACAAATTCCAAGAAACGTTGAGGAAAATATTATCAATCCTATTGTTGCATTAATATAGTACGCTTTATAATACACAAAACATACATACGCGTTCACTGCTTGTGCAAACTCTTAAATCACTACAATTGATCCTTGTAAACAGAGCGTTACATAAATTATATAACGTTAGTTCGTTAGTCAGATACTAGTAGTTAAGAATTGAGACAACAAATATGATTGCATTGCTATCTTGTGGAGAAGTCTACCGTTCTAAGTTTACCGGCTACCTTACCTGCTAAGCTAAAACGACAGCGTTAAGCACTAACGCTATTGCGGCAGAAATAGGTAAAGCGGTGGTACCAGACCCGGTCGAGACAATGCAGAACTCTACCATCTAGTAGTACATACAGACATGCTGATGTCGTCGTGAAAATTATCGGAAAAGGTTCCTAAGACCTCAAAACGTGGACATCTGATGAAAACTCGATTTTCTAAAATCGGGGCAAAATCAATAACTTCCTTATCTACATACGTCGTGGGAAGTTAAAAAATCTAACGGGTGCGTCTCAGTCTACGAAACACTGTTCTTGCAGTGAAACGTTACTGACTAATGTCAATAAACAAAAAAATTGTTAGTATTCTGTGCTAATGGTCTCATCCTGTTAAATTGTACCAAAGAGACCCTTCCAAATATTAACATTGCCATTCTGTCTGGACATCGTTACGGATGACTGTCTTGTATAGTTAACCGTTATAGCGTCTCTCCCTATCATATGACTTGTGACAGAGAACATTCTAGACAATACATAATCATTTTGGTTATTGGCTGGGTATTATTAGAACTTCTACGTAGTTTATTTAATGTTTTATTAATTAATTAATTTGTCAGTATTTTGTACTTTTAAATTAGCTTGATTACAAGGTATAAAGTGGTTTCTATGTTAATAAACGACCTGTTACGCTGTAAAATAAACTATAGTTATTGGCTCCCATGTTTTACTTCTGATGTCAAACCCGTTCCCGACAAATATAAATATTCCTAGTAAAATAAATGTAACCAACCTCATCTTTATGCCTCCTCAATTATGACAGCATCGAAAAAGTGAAATAAGTTATGCTATAACTTTTTATAAGACCGTCAATATATGTATATTAAAAAATAATATGTTGACGGTATTTGTAGGAAAACAACTCACGTGTTGGTGGCACCGCTTTTGAAGAATAACGAATTATTCTTCCCGACCGCCACCACGTAAAAGTCTAGTGAAGAGTGGATGTGTCACTACTATTATGGGAGTCGTGTGTCACTTCGGTTATGTAAGGAACCTAGCTTATCGTTTAGAGCTTATCGGGATCAGACAATTAGGTCCCCAGCTTGGACAAGTTTTATTTAAGTTTCCGTTACAAGAAAGAAGTGGTAGTTGTTAAATGCGGTGATAGAGATCACCACCCATACCACTCAACTACAAAACAGTGAATCGTGGTGACAGCAAACGTTTTAACGTTCGGTTCACCCTGCCGAGCAAGGAAACTGGCCTGATGAATGTTTTCATAACTATTAATTTGTTCATCAGCGTCCATTGCTTGTCCCTGACGCATTTGCGTGTTAAGCTTGTAAACTCAAGCACGTGGGATCCATTCACACCACACGGATACTAAGGAATCAGTAACATATCTGATGTTTTGAGCAGTGCTTTTCATTCACAATTCTATGATCTAGGGAAACTGCTCAATCTGGGTTAAAGACAATAAGGACATAATTGTTTAGTATTCGGTTTGGGGGCCCCATGTAAAAGATACACTAACACGTTGTGGACCAAACACGAATGCAATGTCAACTCAACGGGAAAACCGAGCAAGGAAGCTTGTGTCGCAAACTATTGTTCGGTTGGAGGAAGTGTGGCGAGGAAGCGACGAATGATCGCGGCGGCACGCGCTACTGATACGCTTCAATGCTTTGCTTATGTCTATTAGGCAATGGACGGTTTCCTAATGGTGCACGTGTAATATTGTATAGTCAAAGGTATTGAGATTATCGAGATAAGTAGTATATTGTATATTTCGTACAATTTTACATTATGCACAAAATGATATAAATATGTTACGGATCAATGTTACTTATTATGTATATATTAATACGTGATAGGAAAACTTGGGACCCTTTTTAAGACAATTTCGTCAAAGGTGAAGTATGTGGCGTTCAAGTTTATGTTGTGGAGGAATGCAGAACCTTAATATCTATACATATAATAAAATCGTAGGAAAGTCAAAACTGTACATTGAATATTTTTTGCGTGATCTGCAATCGATATCGAAGTCAAAAATATAGTTTTTAGAATTTTTGTCTGTTTGTCTGTATGTATGTCCGGGGTAAACTCAAAAAGTACAGCATGGATTTACTTCAAATTTTGTACGAATATTACTAATAGGTCGGGTCAAAATACAGGCTACATATTATCACGCTATCACCTACGAGGGAGGGGCTGTGCGGAGTAAACGAACTCCGCGCGGATGAAGTCGCTGGCAACAGCAAGTTTTTTTAATAACAAGCATTCTACAGTACCCGGCGATAAATATTGCACATCGAACTTTGGAAAGAGACAATCGGATAATTTCGGCTTCGTAAAGCGTTATCTCTGTCCCACACTACCTATGTGACGTTTAGTCAGTCGTTGTTCAAGTACGATAGAGTGCAGTCGCGTCCCGAAAAAAATATATATTTAGAGTTGATAACACCCACAAATTTAAATAATTTAAAGTTGTAATATGGCATCTTTCGGAAAAAGAGGGAAACCTTTACGAGGTCAGTCACGTGAAATTATCTACAATGTTTATAAATACTTTGTAAGCGAAGCTGATAGATTTAAAAAAAAAGTAGATGAAAATGTAAGTTGTTATTTTAAGAAGATTCAAGAGCGAGTTGCAAATGCCACTGGAATTTCAAGAAGAACTTTGAACAATATATTAAACGAAGTCAGTACTGAAACACATTCGACTGAAATTAAGTTCAGCACTCCAAAAAAAGGGAGACCAAAAAAGCAATTTCGTTTGGATATGGACGATTTTGATTACGATGTTGTTCGAAGAATGGTGTATGATTTTCACTTACGATTTAATGAACTGCCAACAATAAAATCATTAAAAGCTAAGTTATCTGAAGCTATTAATTACAATGGGTCTGAAAAAACATTGAGAAAAATACTTCATGACATGGGATTTCAGTTCACTAAAATGGAAGATAATCGAAAAATTCTAATGGAAAAGCACGACGTTAGTCTCAAACGAATGGAATACCTTGATAAAATACGCAAATTTCGCGAAACAGGAAAAAATATCATCTACATGGATGAGTCATATATACATGCATCCCACACTAAAGGGAAATCTTGGAGTGACGATAAGAAAAAAGGAGTAAAAAAGCCAATTTCAAAAGGTCAACGTTTGATAATAGTTCATGCGGGAAATGAAAAAGGCTTTGTACCCGGTGCTTTTTTAACGTATAAATCCACGGACACTACAGGTGACTATCACAATGAAATGAATAACGATAACTATGAGAAATGGCTGGTTAACCAATTAATCCCAAATATACCCAGTGATTCTGTTCTAGTTATCGACAACGCACCCTATCACAACAAGTATGTTGAGAGACCCCCCAACTCAAACACCATTAAACGGGAAATGATCAACTGGTTAAACAGACATGAAATTCCAGTTGATCCAAAATTAACAAAAACCCAGATTTACGCTATTATATGTCAGCACAAGGAGAGGTATACAGAGTTTTCTGTGGACAAAATACTTGCCGAACATGGGCACACTGTGTTGCGATTGCCACCATATCATCCGGATTTTAATCCAATTGAAAATATATGGTCTCAACTGAAAGGCTATGTAGCCTCTAGAAATGTGGGTATGAACTTAACTACAGTAAAAACATTATTGACTGAAAAAGTAAACATGATCGGCGCTGAAGAGTGGAAAAAGGTTTGCGATCATGCAATCAAATGTGAGAATGAATATAGAAGCATTCAACACAGTTTAGACAATTACACTGATAGATTAGTAATAAATACGGCTGATAGTGACAGTGATATTGACCTCTTTGAGAGCACAGATAGTGAAATGGAAGTAATTGAGAATTAGAATTATTATTATTTTTATTGCAATGTCTCATTTTAGCAATAGGTATAATGGTGTTTATTATGTACACTAAAGCTGTAATGTTCCAAAATAATTAAATACGTAAACATAATGTAAAAATGTTTTTTTATTTTATTTTACCCCAACCTAAAGCCATCACTTATAGAAAAATTAGTGTATTTTATACAAAGAATAAAAATATCAAAAGAAGCAAATCATACTTGTTTTAACAGCTCCTAATAGGTACCGGACTGTTTGTATTTTGTGCGACAGAGATAACGCTCTACGAAGCCGAAATTAGCCGATTGTCTCTTTCCAAAGGTCGATGTGCAATATTTATCGCCGGGTACTGTAAATACATTAAAATAATGAAAATAAACATTACACACACTACATTCATGTATGGTTGGAATTGCGAAGAAATATAATTTCGTCAAATGGCTATAACAGGACTGCGAGTCTGGCAGAGCGTTCGCGGTTATTTGGCTACTACGCAGTATGTAACATTTGCAAAAAAAATCCAAAAAATGTATTTTTGGCAATTTGATTTTTATTTCATTTTTTAATTAGATTTTTTTAGAATTCAAAAACAAAATAATCCCAGACCATTTTGTCGGTTCTAAAGTTTTCCCAGACACGTTCAAATACATTTTACAAAAGTTTCCAATTAATTTATTTAACACTAGCTGTTGCCAGCGACTTCGTCCGCGCGTTCTTTGTTTACTCCGCACAGCCCCTCCCCCGTAGGTGATAGCGTGATAATATGTAGCCTATATGTTGACCCGACCTATTAGTAATATTCATGCAAAATTTGAAGTAAATCCATGCAGTACTTTTTGAGTTTACCCTGGACATACATACAGACAAACAGACAAACAGATATACAGACAAACAGACAAAAATTCTAAAATCTATATTTTTGGCTTCGATATCGATTGTGGATCACGCCCCAAGTATTATTTTAAAAAAATATTCAATTTACAGTTTTGACTTACTTACGATTTTATTATATGTATATAGATTTATTTATTTAATACTTTACTGCACACAAAAATATATAAAACAAATAAATACTCGTAAATATCCCCCGTGTTGGTCTGGGCTCTTTTGAAGAATAGACCAATTGCTGTTCTGCCAGACAAATCGTAAAAAACGACCGATTGGCTATACGTGTCACTATGATCCTGACTAGGCGGCAAAGTTCCGCAACGTCTCACTCGGCTATTTGGTACCACGCACCGCCTTAAATATTCTTGCTGCAATAGCGTCAGTGCTTGCCGTTGCCGTGTTCTGGTTTGAAGAATAAAAGATCCGGTAAACTTATGCATGTGGCATTGCCATCCCGCCACATGGATCGCAACTCACCATTAATATCTTTGGTGTCTGTAGACGATAGTTTCCCTATCCATCAGGAAGTCAGGTTTCATCAACTCTGGCACAATTTCTCGCCCACGTATGGGCCGTGTCTGAACAGACACGAGTGAATGTATCACTAGTACAGTCTTTACAGGAGTTGCATAATAATAGGTCGGGGCAAAAGTATTTTCGTATTTTGAATGTATTATTAGTAATCAAACCTTTTTGGCTGTACGGAATGTAACTGGCTCGTTTTAATACCAATAAATGTGACATTCTAAAGATGCAATAAATAAAAAAAAAACTAGTTCCTGCCATTTTTCAATTGTTTTTCAAGCAAGCAAAATGAACGTATGTGACGAAGAAATTCGGTAAATTTTAAAGTTTAATTACAAAAAAGGTAAAAATGCTACGAACGCCGCAAAATTTGTGCGGTTTAAGGACCTAAGGCGGTATCAATAAGAATAGCACAAATGTGGTCCAAGCGATTCAAGTCTGAAAATTTTAGTGCGAAAGATGAGGTTCACTCTGGACGCCCGTCACACATAAAATCAGTTAAAAGCAGTCACAGTCACACACACACACACACATAAAAACACATAGAGAAAATCAGTTCCATCTTTGAGAAAGTGGAGCAAGATCGACATATTAGTAGCCACGATATTGCCGAAGAACTGGACATTGATTATAAAACAGTTTTACGTATTTTACGAAAGTCTGGGTACAAGAAAAATACTTGACATTTGGGTACCACATGATCTCACTGAGAGAAACCTAATGCAACGTGATTCCATTTGCAATTTTTTGTTTAAACGTAACAATTCCGAAACATTTCTTAAACAGTTGATTACGGATGATGAAAAATGGGTGAAAAATGGATAAGAATGTCCGAAAAAGATCATGGTCGAAACATGGACAAGCCCCACAGACCGTGGCAAAGCCCGGCCTTACTCGGAACAAAGTGATGCTATGTGTATGGTGGGAATGGAAAGGAATCGTCCACTGAGCGCTTGCCACTGGGAAAAACTATCGATTCTGACCTCTACTGTCAGAAACTGATGAGGTTAAAATGCTATTGAAAAAAAACCGACTGGAGGTGGTGAATAGGAAGGGCGTGGTGTTCTACCAAGACAACGCCAGACCGCACTCATTTACAGCCACGCAGCAAAAATTGAGAGAGCTTGGCTGGGATGTGTTGATGTAACCTCCGTATATCCCTGACCTTGTTCCATTAGATTTCCACCTGTTTCGGTCATTGCAGAACTCTTTAAGAAGCACAAAGCTAACCTCAAAAGAACACTGTGAACACTTGTCAGATTTTTTAAATCAAAAATCTCAAAATTTCTACAGGAATGGGATCATGGAACTACCCACAAGATGGCAACGAGTCGTCGATCAAAACGGCACATACATATTATAAATAAATAAAAAACTATACCTAAAAAAAATATTTTCCTTTGTATGAACAATACGAAAATACTTTTGTCCCGACCTTATATATTATATTTTACTTTCATATAATATATATAAATAAACTGAAACTTCCCCAAAAAAGCATAATCAAACCCGAAGTAGCAGTGTAAGAGCGACTGAAGCTATCGCGGCCAGCGCTAGATAACACACGTTCCTAGTCCGTGATCCGTCATTGCGCCAACCAATTGTGCAACAAATATCAACAATCTACTACACTCTTAAAACATTCAAAGGGATTCTAGATATTGCGATTGAAAAGCGTCTGTAATGCGACTCGTAAAAAATCGTAAAAAGTCGAAGGTCGGAGCATTCATGGTTCACCGTTCGGTTATTCACTATTGAACGCTGATAGATATATTTAACATTGTGGGATTTTATGATATATTGTACATACATTACACATACATTGTGGGAAAATTGTATCTCTGGACTTTGTTAATACTTATGATGTGGTAACCAGACTTACAAATTACTGGCCTAGTAAGTATTTGAAAATTAAAGTTAAAATGTTCATAGTTATTTTCTCGGAAACTACAACCAAACCAGAATGGTTTAGTTGTAGTTACTCCTAGACTATACGCTAGGACCGCTGCCATGATCTGCGCTGATTCATACATTTGTCTCACTCGCTTGCTGCGTCACGCACCGCGCGCCCAGTTCGCTCGTCAACAATCGTCCGTCACCCCGCCGGTCGCTGCGCCGCGTGGCATGTTTAGTACTTCCCCATATATTTGTGTCAGACGCCAGACGCTTCGACGTTCGCGCCGTGCGAAAAATAGCAAGCGCGAATTTCCCGTGGCCAGGCCGTGAGGCAGTGGCACCATATACCCGGGCGAACCGTTGTAGAACTCTACCACCTAGTAATCACGGTGGTAGTGACACGTATAGCCAATCGGTCGCCTTTTACGACCTGCCTGGCAGAACAGCAGATGGTCTATTCTTTAAAGGAGCCCTGAATAACATGACTCACTTCATTTGGCATTCGGTACCGTACAAAAGCTAATTCTTGCCGCGTGTATTTTTTTACTACGTAGGTCACACTATAAGTTTTGCGTAACTTAAAAAAACAACATGTTATAACCAAAATATTATGTTTATTGCTTTTCAAAATAATCTCCTTTACATTTTAAACATTTTTTCATGCCATCGAACCATTTTTTAAAACAGGAGGACCACAGATCTGAAGGCATGTTTTCTACGTGCTGATTGAACGCTATCACTGCCTCTTCGGAGTTGCTAAAAGTAAAACCTCTTATCAAATCTTTGATTTTGGGGAAAATACAGAAATCTTAGGGTGCTAAGTCAGGGCTATGCGCAGGATGAATGACGAGATGTACTTTTTCGGAAGCTAAAAATGACTTTGTTTTGTTGGCCGTGTGTGAAGAAGCGTTATCATGGTGTAGGAGAATGCGGCTTTTGGGTCGTCTTTCGTGAACTTTTTCTAACACCCTGGATAAACAAATCGTAGAATACCACTCGCCATTAACACTCTTTTGATCTTCAAGTGGAATTATACAGATGGGACTCGTAGCTGAGAAAAAAAACGCAATTATTTTTTACCAACGTTTCTCGCCTGTCTCACTGTACTCATTTTCAAACACCCATTCACAAGATTGCTGTTTTTTTTTGGTTCAATGCAATAAATCCACGTTTCGTTTTCTGTGACAATGTCATAAACAGCATTATAATATCCGTGGTCGTACTTCAGTAGCATCTGTGAGCACCATCCCACGCGAGCCCGCTTCTGCTCCGCTGTCGGTTCATGAGAGATCCAACGACAACAAAGTTTCCGAACTTTCAATTCTTCGTGTAAAATTTTTCTGAATTTGAATTATACCAATCCCCAATAGTCCTCGAAATGTCTCACAGGTAATCCGAGGGTTTTCTTCAATTAACCTCTTAGCCGTAGCCACATTATTTTCGTTGACGGCAGTTGAAGGCCGTCCTTCACGAAATTCGTCATGTAAAGAAACTCGACCTCTCTCAAATTCAGCAAACCATCGCCTCACGGTGCTCAAACAAGGTGCTTCTCTCCCAAAAGCATTTTGAAGACGAGCGGCACAGTCTTGCGGAGAAAGAGAACTTTTAAAATCATAAAAAATCATCGCTCTAAAATCTTTTCGACTTAATTCCATTATCGTTGCGTACGTAGAACTTTGATGTGTGACAAAAAAACAATTGACAAATCATTTCCCGCCAATTGTTTTTTTTATTACTAAAAAGGTCGCAACGTTTTAAAATATTACATTCGAAATTCAAATAGTTCCGATTAGCTAGAAGTGCAAAACTTTTAGTGTGCCTCATGTATTACAGTGAGGACAAGCTAGCAGACTCTCATAACTAGGAATCCGGTTCCGATAATAATTACTAAAACTGTTTTAAAAAAATCTGTAAACGGTTGACCCTGCGGGCCATCCCTGAAACTTCACGATAAATTAAGGTATTTTAAGCTCGAAAGAGTAACTATCTATAAGCATAGATTTTTTCAGTTCAAACATCTTTTTTGTTAGAAATGACAGTATATTGATATTTGAAACGCAGTATATTTTGGAAACGATGATCGATTTTGATCTTTCTAATGGCATTCAAATAAATTTTTGAGATGTAAAATATAGCTTTAGCTACATAATCGATAGGTTGAAAAATTTCTAAGCTATGTCCCAAAACATTTTTTTTTCAAAAATTTTGTCATTGATAAATAAACAAATTGACCGATTTTGATCAATTAACGGTATTTGATGCAATTTTTTAATGATAAAAGCTGATAAGATTTTTAATTCGGTGTATTAGCCTGAAAGTTATTTCAAAAATATTAAGTAAGTTTGCCAAAAACAACGTAGTTTTAATACTTGAAAAACTGTAACTTTTGAAAATTAAATTCGATCTTTCTGATCTGATCGATAGAGTTTAATTAAAAATCTATATGCTGGCAAAACTGCGCGTGTCAGCTAGCATTTTATATTAGTTTATTATCTCAGATGTGTTAATTTTTTTATCACGATAGTAAATAAGCAGACAGCTCTCGAGAAAGAGAAACCATCGCATTTAGACACCAAAAATGTTAATGGTGCGTTTATACCCGTGTGGGGGGGATGGCAATACCACACGTAGAAATCTAGGTACCGGCTACCAATACTCTTCAAACCGGAACACGACAGTGACTAGCACTGACGCTATCGCGGCAGGAATAGGTAAGGCGGTGGTACCAAATACCCGGGCGAAACGTTGCGGAACTCTATCGCCTAGTATTCACGATGGAAGTAACACATCGGTCGCCTTGTAACCTGCCTGGCAGAAAGGCAGTTGGTCTATTCTTCAAAGGAGCCCGCACCAACACGGGGGGTAAAGCATAACTTAAGTACTAGGCTATTGAGGCTAGCGTAGTTACCCTGTATTGGTCCGGGCTCCCTTTCACGAAGAGACTATATGCCGTGGCTACTTGATGGCAGAGTTCTGCATTGTATAGCATTGGTACCACCGCCTTACCTGTTTCTGCAGCAATAGCTTGTCAGTCAGTGCTTCTCACTGTCGTGTTTCGGTTTGGAGATTAAGGAAGCCGGTAAACTTATGCATGCAGAATTAAGACACTTCCACAGGGATAGCAACGCACCATTATCATCTTTGGTGTCTACAGGGGATGGTTTTCCCTTACCATCAGAAGAGCCATCTGCTTGTTTGCTATCTTATTATATATAATATGTATAATATGCAAGTTACGATGATACATAATATGTATATACATTATACAACCGCACCAAGGACAATTCCCGGCGCGAGAGTCGCGACTGGCGACCGCGCGCTATCTACGCCCATTGCAATACCACCTCGACACGCGTCTCATTAATCGCTCCAATCGCGTTCGTTCCGATAATTTTTCATCAACTAACATTATACAATTGCAACGCGCTAAATATATTCATTGCTTATCATATGTGCAAACACTTAACTGGAATTACTCTTGGCTACTAACAAAAAATAAACATACAAATCCGGCCTCATATGGAGTACTGCTCTCATTTATGGACGGGGGCTCCACAGTACCAGCTCCTTCATTTTGATCGCATTCAACGTAGAGCGGCTCGAATCGTCGATGACGGGACTATTTAAAACCGGCTTGATTCTTGATGTGGCATCACTCTGCATTTTTTATCGGCTCTATCATGGGGAACGTTCCCAGGAACTGTTTGGATTAATTCCTGCCGCCGAATTTCACCATCGGACATCGCGACAAAATTCAAAGTTCCATCCCTACCATCTCGATGTCTGGAAATACACAACCGTGCGATTCTCGAGGCAATTTTTGCCCCGTACTACTTCTATGTGGAACCAGCTATCCTGATTGATAGGGACCTATCAAGAAAAGAGCTTAATCATTCTTAAAAGGCCGGCAACGCAAATACAAGACCTCTGGTAGTGTAGTTGTCCATGGGCGGCGGTAATCACTTACCATCAGGTGAGCCTCCTGTCCGTTTGCCCCCTCTTCTATAAAAAAAATAAATATTATACCGTGCGTCAGTAGACGTTACAACTCAGGTGGAGTAGAGCCTATATGTATAGCGACTTCTGCATAAAGCAACCAATTTACCACTGGATCACCCATGCGCGTTCCCACATTCAACAACCTTAATCTTTGGAGTAATTTATCTAGATATAGACTAAACAGGTGAGCCGACAACACACAACTCTGCTTGTTATGTAAAACCCTGTTTCGTTGGGGTAAAACGTCGATGCTAATAGTGATATCGACATTTTACTGACTTGATCAATACAATCACGTGTTTCTTATCACAACTGGATCACCTTATGTATTCGTCCGAGTCACAAGGGCGTTAGCAAACAACCACCGGGACCCAAGATGCTACTGAAACTTTGATCGACGAGAATAACACCGAAATATCCTCAATTACAGTTACTTGCTTGGCATACTTCATTAATTATAGACTGTACAATTGCAATTGAACTGTGTTGAAGATTGCTTAACACTTGGAAATACCTGTGTAGCTATTACAAAGGTAATAAAGTTGAAATACAAAAGTTAATAGAGAGGCGTAACGTAACAACAAAACTAACTTTATGGAAAATCGGTAACGGTGAAAAAGAGAAAAGTAAAGGAACGGTGAACATTTTCTCATTGAAGTGTAAAAATAAAAGGTCAACTGGTAAGCATTAAAGTGAAATGAACACAAGTGAGCTTACCTTCTGCGGGATTTGAAACTGCGTCGTGAACCAGCGACGCTAGACACCCCGACAGACCTGGAAATATATTTTTCATTCGATTTATTACCCAAAAATACATTCCTAAAAAACTACACTTAAATAAATCAAATCTAATATACGAAAATCTCGTGTCACGGTGTTTGTGGTCGTATTCTTCCGAAACGGCTCGAAAGATTTTTATGATTTGTTGGTAGGTATGAGATAAGGTCGTAAAGAGTGTTTAATACCGCTAGGTGATTAGGGTGTCCCTTTTCAGAAATGTTTTTTTTTCTATTTTTTGTCGGTCTGGCATCAAAAATACCTATCACTCCAAGTTTTCTTTTGCCTGAATGGAGGCATAACTCGTTGACCCTCGTTTTTATATTTTGACAGGTACAATGTAAGGAAATAAAGAAGTCGACAACTTTTTATTTCTCTAACTCAAACTTGCCAATGTTTGGCGGAAATACCTATTTGTGAGTCGTAATATCTGTAGTCCGCTTAGGATATGCCACGTGAGATATGGCCCGCGCGAGAGAAAAGACGTCGATATCGTCTAATATATCTGTTTATCCTGATAAGCATACCACGAGAAATATGTATCTCTTCGGTAGATAAAACAACAATGACGAGTAAAGACTGGGGCCGAAGCTTCTGAAATTAAATAAAAATGAAAAAAATAATAATAGTAGAATGAAACCCATTGAAAAAGGAAGTAAATAAGGTCACAATAAGTTACGGGTGATTTGAGTTTGGGAGTGGGAAGGGGAGGAGGGGGTCTCGTTGACTTTGAAGGCGGAAAACGGTTTATTACGATTTTCGGCAAAACTACGAGTCTTATCTAAAATTCAAAAGGCAAAGTTGACGGCAATAAGAAGATCCTCAAAATTTTGCATAACCTTTTCTTCCTTTTCAACGGGTTTCATCTATTTTTTTTTTTTGGTTTCATACATTTTCTACCCTAGTCTTCTATTATATCGACTTGTGACTTGTTAGGTCAAATCGTGTACGCAACCGTGTAGCTACAGTAGATAAGTGGAGATAATAATATCTTCAAAGACGATAAAACGAGTCGATAATATTTTTGTACGTTGTGTGTCCTAAGAGGTGTGGCTAGACGACGTGTACTAGTGGTGTGATAGTCACCGTGAGTGATGTGCTCGTGCCGGTGGCGCGTCAGGTGCGACAACGTGTGCTTGCTCTGCTCGTAGGTGGCGAAGAAGCAGGCGTGCGCCGGGCCCGCGCCCAGCACCACCGCCGACATGCCCCGGATCGGCCTGCCAACACCAAACATCATACAGTACAAAAATACCTGTTAGTGAACTCGACAAGAACACAATATTAACCTTTGAAAACTAGGCAGTAAAAATTTGAAGAATAGACTATCTGCCTTTCTAGCAGGCAGTTCTTTGATCGATGGCCAACACGGATCACTGCCATCGTGACAACTAGGCGGTCCAGTTCTGCGACGTCTCGCTCGGCTCTGGTACCACCGCCTTGCCTTATTTCTGCCGCAAAGCGTTTGCTTGTTACGGCCGTGTTTTGGTTTAAACAGTAAGTAGTAATTCTTTTTGGTGTCTCTAGACGACATTTGTCTGCTTGCATTAAGAGAGCCATCTGCTTGTTTGCTTGTTTGCTGGTATAAAAAAGAATTGCTGTTGCCGGCGACTTCTTGTAACCCAAAAACATTATTTTATTATGTTTAGTCGGATATAAAGTACCCTATATAACTGTTACATAATGTACCTTTCTATAGGTGTAAGAAGTTTTTAAATGGGTTACGTAATTTTTGAGTGAAAGAATAAGTTGATTTTTTCCCCACTGCAAAACAGAAGGGCCGCTTGGTGTTTCTTTGCTACTCCACGTGGCAGAGGAAGTCACGGACAGGTGCCAGTTATCCCAAAGTAAGTACGCTGCAGCCAGACCAACCACCAACGCGACGGGTCAAATCCGTACGCTGAGCCGCCTGACCCTCCGAGCCAGGCCTCCCAGCTAAACAGTAACCCCCCAGCTCGTCGCATCGCCAGACCCCAAACGTCTTTTCTTTATATATATTTTTTTCTTTCTTTTAACCTTCGTTTACAGTTTTTTTTACAAGAATACAGTTAGTTATAATTTATTTATTTATATAACTGTCGTTTTTTTATCCGAACCCACGACAGTGGCGCCCAACGTGGGGCATTTGAGGCGTCGTCGTGAACCTTCATAAAAGGTTAGTTGAGTTGCATGTTTGTATGAGAGCTAACAAACTTTAAAGTTATTAATTGTGTGGAGACGAAACACTTATACAGCAAGATTTATTTTGTTCCTTGTATTATGTACATACATTGTACATCACAATTTATTTTAAATGTGCAAATATTTCGCACTTATGTACATCAAGTTTTCAAATATATGTAAAGCGATATTACGTTGAAATTATTAATTTCTTTAAAGATTGTAAATTGCACCTATGTCGATTTTTCAAATATTGTATTTATTACAACAGAAGTCCCCTATAGAAGAATCTCACATGATATAATTCTGTGAAAGAAATAACAAAATGTAAGTACACTGATGATAATGTTACACTTGAAATTCGATTTTAAGTGTATCATTTTATTGCCAAAATTATATTATTTATACATAGTTACATTTAATACAATATTACTCAAAAACACGGCAGAGTCCACCAGGCCCGTTGTTTTCCTGATAGATCTGTTGAAATTGACCGCAACAATCAAAATGCATTTTAAATATCTTTGATATCAGCGGGTGAGATTGTTAGTTATCTCCTATCATAAGACAAACAAACCGTACAATTGAACAACTTTATTTGTATTGGTCGGGATTCCATGAGATTCTCCGCCCACTCCGATATTTGTAGTTTTTACTTTATGGGTGGTCTGGTAATGCGGTGTCGGGGTTGACCACGTGAGGTCCCGGGTACCATTCCCGGTTCAAGCAATTCAAAATGTGTTTTTTTTTTTCTTGAATTGTCAGTTTTCTGATAAAAACAATGAGATTGGATACGTCCACGATTGGAGTTAGGCTGGCCACATATCACATTGTGGGACTAAGTATCTTCGGCTACTGGTGGGGGCACTGGTTGTACTTTTGCCTTCCTCTTCGGGGATACGGGCGTAAAAATACTATTTTAAAGTTTTTGGGTCCCGTGCCAGCCGAGCGTAATGAAGCGTGCGCTAATTTCGTTAATAATGGGCCAACAATTTCAGCGATCAGCAGCAATTGCCAAATTTTGACGTTACTTAGCCCGAAAATTGACTTTTTTTATATCATTCGATAGCAAAAAGCCAGATGGCTCTCCTGATGAAAAAAACCATCACCTATAGACACCAAGATGATAATGTTGCGTTGCTATCCGTGTAGCGGGATGGCAGTACCATATGCATAAGTCTACCGGCCACCTCACCTCCAAACCGGAACACGACAATGACAAGCATTGATGCTATTGCGGCTGGAACAGGTAAGGCGGTGCCACCAAATACCCGGACGAGACGTTGTGGAAATCTACCACCTAGTAGTCACGATGGTAGGACACGTAAAGCCAAGAGGTCGCCTTTTACGACCTGCTCGGCAGAACGGCAGTTGGCTTATTCTTCAAAGGAACCGGACCAACACGGGGTAGCCCGGACCAAGTTTTTCTAAAATGTTCTCTACAATCAAAATACCAAACCACCAATACCTTTTAAGAGGTAGGTAGAGGCGCGAGTGGTGCACCCACGATTATGAGACCATTGAATCAGTCAGTCTATTTAATTGGCAATTTTCGTATTTAAATAACAGATTTTCTAAATATTGCAAGCCACTTTTTAATCTGCCACTTTCTGATATCCGTTAGTACAAAAACTTGACAGACTTGTAAAGGAAATGCAAATACTATGGTACCATCCAACTGAGCTCGTGATGTAGCCTGGATATAGGGACTGGAACTGTCTGATGCAGAGTTTTAACAAGACAATCTTGCTTAGACTAAGTCTGGTTGCTATAAATACTAAGTTTGATTAGTGCTCATGATGACGAGGATTTGAAGATGGAGCTGATAAAGTGCTACAGAAACTCACGCGTAGAATGTAGAAAGAGATAAGACAGTCAAGTTCGGACTCGATGGATTTTTGATGATGTTTACTTTCCATTACATATAATGTCGAAGAACTGAACATGGAGCCGTAAGAGTGTAATTGTAACTCACAGATAGAAATTGCTAATATAGCAGAAATTAAACTGAAAAAGTGGAGTTTGGAGTCGTTTCATTTGTTACAATAAGATCTTTCTCATGATGATATGGCTCTGAAGATTGAGCCGAAAAAGTGACATTGGAACTTCAAGAATCCAGATTCAAAGTTCAACTACAATGAACTCCTAAACTAAACGAGGTAAAGTTTTTGAATTAGCACTTAATTGTCTTGTATTGGCAAATATACTTAGTGCTGGATGATTTTCAGGATCTGAAGATGGAACTGAAAGGTAACCATGAGAACTCCTAAACTAAAGATTAACTAATCGAAATTGGACTTATTTGTTCTGTTTGGACAAATACTCTAGTGCTAGACGATTTCCAGAGTCTCATGATACTGGAAGATAGATGATGAGCTGGAAATACTTTATGGGAACCTTGGAATAAAATTAGCAACACCATCGAATTTGAGGTAGTTTGTATCGTTATTTCAAGGACTTTGGAGCGGAATGGTTTCCAGTGCCTGATGATAGAGCTGAAGGATGTAACCAAGAACTCCTACACTAAACCAAGTTAACCCATCAAGTGGGGGAAAAAAATCAGTTTGTTTTTGCAAACAATTTGGTGCTAGACAATTTTTAGTATCTGATGATGGCATTGGAACGTAGTCATGGGAACTTCTAAACTAAACAAGATAAATCTATCGAATTTCAGATCTTTTGTTGTGTTGTAACAAACTAGACGATTTCTGGGGTCTTATAATAGAGCCGATAATGGAGGTCATGGGAACTTTGAAATAAAATGGAGTAAATTTTTACAAGAGTTTTGAAGCACGTTGTTTACCAGTGCCTGATAATAGAACTGGAAAAGTCTATAAGAACTTATAAGCAAATCTAAATAAACTCATTGAGTGTGGGCTGCTTGGGTTTGTTTTGACATATACTTTGGTGCTTGATAATTTTAAGGATCTGATGGTGAAACTAGAAGGTGACCATGATAATTTTTGAACTAAACAATATAAAACCATTGAGCCCCGTGTTAGTCCGAGCTCCTTTGAAGAATACGCCAACTGTCGTTGTGCCATGCAGGTCGTAAAAGAAGGCCGATTAGCTATGCGAGTAACTAGCATCCTGCCTACTAGGTGATAGAGTTCTGCATTGTCTCGACCGGGTCTGGAACCACCACCTTACCTATTCCTGCCGCGATAGCGTCAGTGTTTGTCACTGTCGTGTTCCGGTTTGGAGGGTAAGGTAGCTGGTAAACTTATGCATGTGGCATTAGATCTCGCCACAAGATAACAAAGCACAATTTACATCGTTGGTGTCTACAGGCGATGGTTGACTCTTTCCATCAGGAGACCTATCAGGTTGTTTGCTATCTTACGATATAGAAAAACAAGAGCTTAGATTCATTTGTTCTGTTTTGACAAATACTCTAAAGCTAGATGCTTTCCAGGGTCTTATAATAAAGTAGGAAGGAGAAAGTCTTTGGAGCAGAATGGCTTCCGGTGTCAGATGATAGTGGGAAGAAGTCCATGAGAATTCCTAAGCTAACCCAAGAGAACCCATTGAGTGTGGGTTGCTTCGGTTTGTTTTAGCATATTTTTTGGTGCTAGATGATTTTTTGAATTTAATAATGGAAATTGAAGGTGGCTACGGGAACCTTTGAAATAAACAAGTTAAACCTATCGAGTTTGGACTCATTTCTTCTATTTTGAGAGTTACCCTGGTGTTAGATAATTTCTGTGGTCCTATGATAAAGCAGGCGATTTGGGGTTCATTTGGTTCGTTCTAATAAGAAATTTGGAACAGAATGACTTCCACTTTCTCAAGATATAACTGAAAGAAGTCGATGAAATCTCGCTAAACCAGACGGAACCACTGAGTTTGGGTTAATTGGGTTTGTTTTGGTATACTGTTGGTGCTGATTTTAAGAATCTATTGATGATATTAACTTGAAGGTGGCTATAGGGTCTTTTAAACTAAACAAGACAAACTCAATGTGCAGCACAGACATTTTCGATGTAAATATTTAATGTAAATAGATATTAAGGCAGGATAAATTGTATATTTCGTTTAGTTCGTAAGTTTTTTGTAATAAATAATGTTCGTTTTCGTCTTTTATTTGCCCTAAGACCTACATACAGCTTTGTTGTACAGAAATAATAAAGCTTTATGTAGTTAAGTTGTTTGCCTAAAGGCATATTACGAACAAAAGGGGTTCCACGCAGTCGACAAATTACGAGTCGACTCTTGCGAGATTGTATTTATATGCGGGAATCCAAAATTACGAAAACCCCGAAAAGTGCAAAATTCTTTATGAAAACAAATGTTTATCGATTGTAAATAGTATGTACAATGTAAGTACAAGCCTTAGGCATATGTTTACGCACTTTTCGGGTATATAAAGATAGTTAACAGGATAGTACGACCTGAAAAGGCGTAAAACTCTGTAATTGTAAGAGTTTCCGAGGTCCTGTAAGAAAGTATAATGTATATAACACTCTTGTTTGTTATTATATAAGTTTATATGTGTTAGATCCTTGTATATAGATAAGAAATAACACATTGTAATTAGTTTTCGGTAGGTCTTAGGGCATTGTGTACTTTGTTTCGCTTATATTTGTAAAAAGGTAGTACCGTTGCACTCGCTAGAGGGCCACACTAGGTAATTAGAGGTAGGAGAAGCTACCTAAGACAAAATAATTACGTTTAGAAAGTAAGATTTTAACAAATCCCAAACATCGTGGCGCCACGCATGGCGCCTTCCGTCTTTGTCGATTTATGCCGCCCATCTGGCCGCGGGCTATAAATACCGGAGAGCGCGGCCATACAATCAGTTCCGTTCCGATCAAGTTACAGTTTCGTTACGACATAAGAAATAAGTTTCCCAGACAAATTCCTGGGTTTTAGTATATCCATAGGGTACCGGCTTTAGAGTAGGGCAGTGTTAGGGCAAGTACTGGCTCTCCCATAGAATAGGAACATTTGCAACGGTGCTAGCTTTATTGATAAATTCTATTTCGTTACAATAAAGCACCTTTGCAACGAACAGTTGTGGTCTCTATTTATTCTTCCCGGCGACACCCGGCTCACGATCAAAGAGCACTACGGCTGGTGGGGCGTCGAAGAAGAGGAATAGATCTACAGTCCGCTGGCTCCCCCGGCTGTAGTGCACACTCAACGCGATTGAATTTATTTGTTCTGTTTTGACAAATAATCTGGTGTTAGATGATTTTTCAAGCTCTTACGATAAAGTGAGAGAAGGTCATTGAAACGAAACGAACAAACGAATGAAAATTGAGAAGCATCATCGATTTTGATCCCGTTTGAATCGTTCTTTTGTCTGTTTTCCAATGTCTGATAATAAAGCTGTAAGAGGTCCATTATAACTTTTAAGCTAATCTAGATAAACCCATCGAATGTTGGCTAATTCGGTTTCTTTTGGCAAATATTTAGGTGCCGGATGTTTTCTAAGATAAAATAATGATGGAACTGAAAGGTGGCCATCGGAGATAAGGCTGGCTTTTATTGCTAGGAGATTCGAAGGGTTTGATAATATAAATAGAAAGTCGGCCACTTTCTTTAGAAAGTGGCCGTGGAACTTCTGATATAAACAAAAATAAGTCCATTGAGTGTGGTCTCATTTGTTATATTTTACATACACTCTGTATCAAAATGATTTCCAGGACTACATAGTGGAAATGGTTGCCATGGGAGCTTTGTAATAAAATAACTCAAGCTCATTGAGTAAGAAACCATGATAACCTTAACCTGATGCTGCAAGATCCTCTTTTGTAGATCATCAGGTATTTTCACGTTTTATTCTTAAAATAATGCGTATGTAGCGGATGTGTCGGGGGTTTTTGAAATTTTTAATTTTATCTTGTTAATAAATTTGCTGAAAAGTAGACTTTTCCACGTGCGTCCACCGTTCAGCTTGCGGAAAGTTATTCTCCGCACTAGTACCTTTTGTTTTCCTCCTGCATATAACCTCCAAATATATGAAGTTTTTAATCAAAAAATTTTCTGTACAATTTTTATGAAAAAATAATTAAATTTAAAATAAAATTTATTTTATTTATTGAAATTGTACACGTATAATTTCAATAAATAAAATAAACGCAATTAAAATTAGTTTGAATTTAAATAAATTATTGTCATTGAATTGGTTGTATACACAAAAACCCTTGTCCTGCCGTATGACCTTTGGTCCTCCCAGACTTCGGTCCTCAGCTAGTGTGCCAGGCAAGGTGTGCCTGGCTGGGAGATCTTCCTTTTTCTTTTCCTTGTCCTTGAGTGACGTCATCAACCTTCACAGTTATGACGTCACCCTGACCGTAGTTGGCCCGGTGGTTCTAACGCTAAGCTCTCCAGCGGTATCAACCAGCGGGGCCAGTTCCCATCCCAAGTCGTATCCGTTCGGAAATACCCCCGCCGGTAATTGATTCCACAAAGGAGCAGTTCGAGGTAGAAAGTGCCGAGAAAAACGCAAGGTTTCTAGACATCGAGGCGAGGAGAACGGAATCATGATCTAGTCAAATAGGAGTACCGATTTTTTTTCTCTCGTAAGAAATACAAAGGCACGATTGCCGAATCGTCCGCAGCAGTTCACAATAATAACATTCTAACGATCCACATTATAATGTCACTAACACATTTCGCCGGCGACCTTTCGCGGGCGGCCCGGATTATTTACTTCGTTTACATACATCCACTACAGAAACCATTTAATGAATTATTTATCCATGCGCGTTACATACTTATTAAATAACATTATGTACCTATTTAGGTTCGTGTATTGTCAAAAGCATAAACATCACGAAAGTTTACGTAATTTATATTCGATTTTTAGTTCAAGCGGAAATTTAACTGACGTAAATGTAGGCAGAGCGCCTCTACCTAAACTGAGTCTAATTCACAATAAGAGATACGTTTATGCTTTTGGAAAAAACATACAAATTATCAATTGAATTAACCTATAAAAATGGTTCCGACTTAAATTTTTCTGCGTACCCCTTCAATACCTAACTAGGCCATCGGCTGGTCCAGACTCCCTATTAAAGAAAGGGCCACCTACTTTGCGTCACTACGTCAGGTAGTTCGTAATTTAAGGCAGTTTACAGTATTTTTAAAAGAGATTCGCAAGCGGTCTGGAACTCACAATAAATTTTGGCAAATGTTTCTGTCATTGTTTTTTGCTAATCAATTTAACTACCTTGAACGATTCTTATATATAACTATACATACCTACCTACTCGGAACGATGTGTGCTAACTGCTAAGTACTACACGTTTTCATCGAAGGCTCGCTCAACGTAAAAATGCAGCACTTATAAATACTGCTTGAGGAGATGTTAACCAGGTTCGGGGATCTGAGGTTATGCAACACTACAAGTAACGAGCGGTCAAATAATAATAACACTTCGTTGGTATTCCCTACCAAGTAGGTGTATTTGGGAATATTGTTCGAGCGTCATAATCGTTTATCCATCCAGGTAATGAATACTCGATTATATAAGCAGGTACTCGAGACAGATTAGTAAAAGTTTACCAAATACCTACTTCCGGCCGAAAGATAACTAAATAAATTAGACCTTCCAGGCTGACATACGGCAAGTGACAAGCAAATAAACAAAAAATAAATAATTAGGTAGGTACACGTGAGGGACAGGAGAGTGCACTCCGCGGCCTGTCGCACTCGCGAATGAGAGTGAACTTGCTTCGCTGGTCAAAACTGCGTCGCACTAAATAAACCCACTACTAGGCCAAGTAATCGGTCCGCTGCTGTAAACGAATATCATCGGGCACTTGGCTCCTCGGTTAATCTAACTCCGCACATCATTAGCCCCTATTATACGGGTTTCGTTGTTGATCAGTGGTCCCAGATTTGATTCCGGATCGATGAGCTTTCTTTTTATCAATTTAACGAAGTTGGAGATACGAGAATAATAGTAATAAATATTTATCCCATGATAATACATCGACCGCAACAACGTGTAAGCGGATCGCACAACAATGGCGGGACGAGCACGTGGGCCCCGGTCAAGGTCGCGGCGCGGGGAGCGAGACACTACACATCGCCACAGTGTGCGTTGGCTACAGCCTACAACTATCGATAATCGATAAATAAAAATAAAAGGACAATATCAGTCGGTTTCTAACGGGGTGGAGAGAGACGACCGAACGCACGCTTCGGCTCACCGCCATGTGGTACAGGCACAGAGGCCCGTGTAGACGCGGGCCCCCTTTGAAGAATGGACCACCTGCTATTCCGCCAGGAGGCGAGTAAAAGGCGAACGAGGTGCCAAACGTGTCGCTGCCAGTGTGACCACCAGTATTTACTAGTTATTTGAACTATAGGAGAAGTATTGAAACTCTACCAAAAGGTTAAGGGATTTTTTGAAAGAGTATACTTCCAATCTGACCCCGTATAAGTAAAGTGACGGTCTGATTTAGATACAAAAGGTAAGAAGTCCAATTACGTCTAGTAAGAAGTAAATTGCTCAGATACTCTTCGCTCTCGAGCTGAGGCGGCACTCCACTTATGTCCCAATGAAATGAAATGATATTATTTATTTTCAAGAATAATCGCCTTTGTGGTCTAGGAGGTCGGTGTGGGTTTTGACCAGATGAGGTCCCGGGTTTATTCCCGGGTCGGGCAATTTAAAAATGTGTTTTTTCAGTTTTGTAATAAAACTTTAGCCGAGGTTGGCCATTAGAAAAAGTGCCCGGTTGACGATAGGCTTGCCGCCTATCACATTGTGGGACTAAATAGTAAATACATAATATCTTCGGGTAATCGAGGGTGCACTGGTTGTACCTCTGCCTACCCCTTCGGAGATACGGGCGTGAAGATATTTTTTTTTACAATAATACGGGTGTTAGAAGTAATTAAAAGCTATCAACATATTGACCATAATATGGTGTGCAATAAACTACAGACGATCAAAGAGGATTACAGATACTTGAAAGATTACCCTCCATCTACAGTCGGAGAATAACCACCGCATGTAGTCTGCGAGGGCCCTTACACCCAAGGTTAAGGTTGCTCATTAAGATGCATTCCCAACATTGTAGCCGCGGCCGCATCGACACGCATTACACACCACTGTACTGAACGTGTAACAAACACCATGCACATTGACAACATAATACCTATATTGAAATATTTGTTTTATAATAAGCTGTCTTATTACGGTTCAGTTAACTTTGCTGGCCTGAAATCTACCGCTGTGTTCTGATGATCAACCATCCGCGCAGACGTATACACAGGACAGCCATGTCTTTTTTATGTTAGTGGCATAGGCAAACTGGCAGACGTGCCACCTGATGGTAAGTGGTCGACGTCGCCAATGAACATAAGCTAGTTTACCTGGAACTCACCCAGGTAACTCGCTTATGTGTTGCTTATCCTGAGACATAAGATGTTAAGTCTCGGTGCCAGTAATTACACTGCCTATCTTGCTCTTCTCTCCAAAACACAGCAAAGTTATTTCACGGGAGAAATAAGCAAGATGGTGGTACCCATGCAGCCGGGAGCGCGGCACAGCGCATCCCTCCCACCGGTTACCTCTGCTGGTAAAGTAACTTATTGTTATAGTACCGAACTGCTTTCAGTCAAATGTGAGGATTGTTCCGGGAACCCACAAACGCACCTACACACATGTGCATAACAAATACATTGTTGCAACATCACAATAATTATCGAGCATGCCTTGGTCTACTTCGAGGTTTGAATTTGTTAGCAAGGAAATAAATTGCTAACAATTTTGTTTAAAATTCAATTGTTTATGAATAGTTTTTGAAGTTATACTTCTTATGGCGCGTTAGGGTAAAATGATGAGAGTTAATTTTTACGACGCGCGCTCACACCGTCACGTAAAATCGACATCATGAAGTTAACTAGTCAACATTTTAGTTTTTCGAAAAAAAATGTGCATATCATTATTTTATGATATTTGAATAAAATTTATTTAACTACAGACAATATAGTACCTACTATATACTTTATAGATGATGATAATCAAACTTTCTTCCAATGTATTAAATACCTTTTTTTCTATTATTAGTATAGTTCTCTGCAAGCACAGGATAACGCGAAGAATAAAATTTTTAGAAAGAGTTTTTTCTTGTTACGCCAAATAAGTATAACTTATTACGTGCGTACATAAGTCCATGCACACTTTTTTAGTTTGCTTTCAAACAAGCAGATAACTCTCCTGATGGAAAGAGACAACCATCGCCTTAAGACACCAAATGCGTTGCTATCAGTGCACATGTTTAATTTTACAAGCTACCTTACTCTCCAAACCGGAGCACGACAGCGACAAGCACTGACACTTTTGCGGCAGGCATAGGTAAGGCGTTGGTACCAAATCCAGCCGAGAAGAGTTAATAGTCACGATGTCAGTTTTTTTTAATCATAAGATAGCGAATAAACAGATGGGTCCCTGATGGAAAGAGTCAACCATCGCCTATAGACAACAAAGATGTTAATGGTGCGTTGCTATCTGTGGCGAGGTTAATTGTCACATGTATAAGTTTACCGACTACCTTACCCTCTAAACCGGAACACGACAGCGACTAGCACTGACGCTATTGCGGCATGAATAGGAAAGGCGGTGGTACTTGGTCCGGGCGAGACAATGCAAAACCACCTAGTAGTCACGATGGTGGTAACTCGTATAGCCAATCGATCGCCTTTCACGTCCTGCCTGGCAGACCGGCATTTGGCCTATTTTTCAACGAAGCCCGGGACCAACACGGGAGTGATAGGTACTTACCTTCTCTCGCCTTTTACGAAATGCCTAGCAGTAACACAGTAGATCAACATTTCATAAAGGGGCCAGTTCAACAAAGTGTAATAAATAATGTTAATCCTGTTATAAATAATGTTGACGGGCCAACCTACTGTGAGGTATATTTATCGTATTTGGAGTTTGTGAGATTGAGCGATAAATTTAACGTGACAAACAAACTCCCAGGCACATTGAAAGCGTAACACGATAAAATACCCGAATGACCTTCAATAAAATGTTGCGCAATCGAACACAAAATGACATGAATGAGCTAGGTAAAGTCCGGCCACATGACGCAGCATTTCCTAGCAGGCCTGCGAGTGCGCGCTACTCACTCGTTGGACCACATGTGCCGCTATAGCAAATTACTCACTATTGTGTGCACGGAAATTATTCTTCTGATCACATAACTCCAGTGTGTGGAGCATTCTGAATGGCACATGAAAGTAAACAGCAACATATAGAGAGAGCGGATGGCAAGAGACAATCACTGGGACGCGCCGACTATGTGCAATAAACAAAATTAAATCCAGTGTGAGCTCAGGGCGGCAAAAGCGAAACTTTTGATTGAATTGAGAAGAAACGAAACAGAGAGATACATTAAAGGAGTCGTGGGAAAAGGTTTAACGTATTTTTAAATTTTAAAAATGCTCTTCGGTTGTACTGTTTGACGTTTGTATCTGGCTGGTTTTGGAACCACTGAATAGATGAAATTTTAAATATAAAATCCTGTGTAATACTGGGGCCGCACTTGCGTCTTTCGTCACTAAAGTTCGTGCAATGCAGCGCTGCCAATTGGCGGGTAATTACCCGCATTGTGGGTAATTTGACGATGAGCTGAAAAGGCGGGTAATTTCGCGGGTATTTGTTGTCTTGAGGGTAAAATCGGGTATTTTGTATTGTACATAATTTTAATTTGGATGCTAAGTAAAAATATAGGCATTGTCTATATTTTTACAATGTAAAAACAATGCATTGTCTATAGTGAGAGAGTCACCAAAGATTGGAACTATTTTAATTATTTCATATTGGGAAAAAAATGCTACTATGAATGTGTTTGTAAATTGTAAATGAAGGAAGTAATAGTCATATAACTTTTTCTTCTTTTTTCTAATGCATCAGTTGAAAAACCATTCAGTGATATGAAAAATATTAAAATAGACAACAAAAACTTTCTAAATACCTACCGACAGTATTGTTGCATTATGGGTTAAACGAGAAGGTATTCGAAAATCTGGTGGCATCGTAGCATTTCAACGCAATGCTGACATGCTAAAAACAAAACTGTGGTACATAAATAAGTTAGTATAGGCAAAATTGTTCATTAAGATTCAAAATTATACGCAATAATTACAAAAAAAATCGTTTTGTTAATAGTACTAAAAATAGCCTCTTTACGGGTATTTTAAATTTGAAGGCGGGTAAAAGCGGGTATTTTTATGACTGATTGCGGGTAATCTCATCATTCATGCCTGGCAGCCCTGGTACACGATAAATGCGGATGTGACCGGCTATTTTCCCGCACATTCCGGACTACGCATATACTTCGGAACGAAAGACGCAAGTACGGCCCCAGCATAATGTATCTATCTCATTCTCTCGCCGGTTCAATTCTATATATTTGAGTTTCTTTCTCTATCGGTGTCGCATTGTCGTTTCGAGTTTCAAATCACAACGATTCTAAAGTATAATTTCAAAAAGGAATGAAGTGTTGCTCTTTTCGAAGCTGGTAAGCAGAGAAGTTTTGGCAGCCGATGAGTTAGCAATAGTACCTAAGACAGGCGACTCGTGATACATTTGCAGATACATATTATATTATATCGCCTCTGTGGTCTGGTGGTTTAACGTTGGCGTCAACCACATGAGGTCCCGGGTTCGATTCCCGGGTCGGGCACTTAACAAATGTTTTTTCAGTTTTCTGATAAACACAAAGTTGCCCGGGATTGGAAAGTGCCCGGTTGGCGATAGGCTTGCCACCTATCACATTTGTGGGACCAAGTATCTACGGCTAATTGTGGGTGCACTTGTTGTACCTCTGCATAGCCCTTCGGGGATACAGGCGTGAAGATATTTTTTTTATTATTATTTTAAAGTGGTACAGTGGTGAACTTGCGATGGCACAGTTTTAACATTGGAGATTTGCTTTTTTTTAATTTTTGTTTTTTTTTTAATTTGGCATTTTAATGACAAAATTATTGTTCATTCGTAATTATTGTACTCTTAATACAAATTGATACAACAATGGATACTCAATACTTTATTGCGTCATATGTTATACATTTATAATGTAGCAATGCAGAGACGGACTGATTCACTTTTCTGAATAAAATATGTTTCTTATTAAAATTTATCATTCAAAAATTCGCTTAAGGTGTAGTAACATTTATTTATCAGTAGGTTCTTACATCGCGTAGAAACATTTTACAATTTTCTTCCGATTTAAGTTTTTCGGGTAATTTATTAAATATTTTTACAGCCATAACGTTTGGCCCTGAGCTGTGCATTTTAAGGTTTGAGATTGGTAATTCTAGGTTGTGTGTGAATCTTGTTGTAAATTTTCGTGGTTATTTTGTTTTTTAAAGAGCTGGGGATATTTTTTTAATAAATTTTAGTATTTCGAATATATAAATTGAAGGAAACGTTAATATTTTTAGTTTTTTGAAATACGGTTTACAGCTTTCTGGTTCTTTAATGTTAACAAGAATGCGGATGCACTTTTTTTGGAATATAAAAAGATCCGTTGCGTTCACACTATTGCCCCATAGTATAATGCCGTATGTTAACCACGGATAGGCATAGGCATAGTAAACAGATAAGGCTGTATGTTGGTCGGTCGCTTTTCGGAGTTCCCTTAGTGCATATGTAAAGCTTGATAGTTTGGTTTTTAATTTAGTTACATGATTTTTCCAACTTATATTAGTGTCTATATCTAAGCCTAACAACGTAAATGTATTTACACATTCTATTGTGGTATTTTTATATTTAAAATTTATGTCAAGAGTCTTTTTTTGATAAGGTCTGAATTGCATTAATTTAGTTTTTGAAAAATTTATGTCGAGATTATGGTCATTCATCCAATTAACTATATTATTAAAGATGTCAAAAAAATTTCAGTAATATTATTATTATAAGATGTCAAGATAAAAATGTCATCCGCGAATAATACACAGTAATTATTTAATATTATAGGAAGGTCATTAATATATAATAGAAATAATATACATCAGAGGACGCTTCCCTGGCGGATGGAGTTTTCGGTATATATAATTTCTGATCGTACCATACTAATTTTCCCGGTATTAAAGTCATAATTTTCCACTTCTACGAGCTGCTTACGATTGTACAGATATGATGTAAACCATTGCAAAGGTACACCTCTAATCCCTACGTCATACAGCTTCTTTAATAATATATCGAACTTTACTTTGTCATAAGCTTTTGACATGTCTAGTAAGATACCGAGGGCGTATTTTTTCTCATTTATTATGTTTAGTATTTTATCTATATATTTATAAGTAGCCAGCAAAGTTGAGCGACTTTTCCGGAAGCCGTTTTGTGAGTCATGAAAAATATCATATTTTTCACAAAGGGAATTTAAGCGTATTTGCATGGCTTTTTCAAATATTTTAGATGAGGTGGAAAGCAGCGCTATTGATCTGTAGTTGTTTGGGTCATGTTTTGATGCTTTTTTATGTAAGGGTTTGATAACTGATAATTTAAGTTGATCAGGGAAACAACCCTCTTGAAAGGATTGGTTTATTAGTGTGCAATAAGGTACGCTTAGTTCTTCGGCACAGTGTTTTATTAATACTGGCGGTAATTCGTCTGCGCCGTAGCTATATTTCGTCTTCAATTTTTTAATCTATACATATAATAAAATCGTAGAAAAGTCAAAACTGTGCATTGAATATTTTTTTAAAAGAATACTTGGGCGTGATCTACAATCGATATCGAAGCCAAAAATATACTTTTTAGAATTTTTGTCTGTTTGTCTGTATGTATGTCTGGGGTAAATTAAAAAAGTACTGCATGGACTTATTTTAAATTTTGTATGAATATTACTAATAGGTCGGGTCAACATATAGACTACATATAATCACGCTATCCACCACCGGGGAGGGGCAGTGCGGTGTAAACGAACTCCGTGCGGACAAAGTCGCTGGCAACAGCTAGTAATATTATAAAGGAGACTGATACCGTTGCATACAAACTTGGGCCCCCTTGTAATAAGATGAATATTATGTTAATTAATAGCTAGTTTAACGTTATATAAATACTGAAAATTTTACAAATTTTAGCAATCTGAGAACAGAGATATAAGATATTCACCAGAAGTAAGGTCACGGTACTACGGTATAGTTTAACTCACTATAACCGTTTACTATTATATAAACAATTTATACTTGTAATACAGGCAACTATGCTTCATGTTTATAAATTGACACAATACTAAAACACAGATTTTTGGAAAACACAAATTAAAGGATGCCTTTCTGTAGGTAGTAGGTACGTAAAATAGCGAAGAGTGAAGTCCGCGACTTGCGAGTACGACTCTTGCGAGCCGTCAGTGATGTCAGTTGTAATTGTCAATTTTAGCTGTATTAAATCCACAGACACTAAATCGTATTAAGTTTGAAGTAACGTAATCAATCGATTATATAAATTGTTTCGATTATATTTTCTATTTTTATATTATAAATGGATTGTAAAATAATGATGGTACTTCCTGTTGATTATACTAAATATTAATCAAAAATACACTTTTACATATATTTACGAGCTTATATTTCGATTAAAATTATTTACATAAATCGATTATAATTTTATCGATTATACAATTATAGTACCACAAACTTATTTTCGTGATTTCTTTTTTCTCAGAAAGCGGATTAAGCTCATATTTTGAACTTTGAAATAGAAAAATAGTATCATTTTTTTGAACCATACTTCAATCCTTTACATTTGGGCCCAAAAATCCCCCTCTCCTTTCGCGCGTATCGACTGGACTGAGATACAACGAGTTCTCACTTCTCATTACGAGTGTGCGGCGGTCGGCCAGGTGCCGTCGTCGCCCCACCACTCGTTTTTCCCACCGATGCAAAAAACTCGTTGAAGCTATTTGCAACTAACTATACTTGGGTCGGACGTTAGGTTGTTATGGATTTGTAAAGTGATATTATTTTTTGTTTTTATTATATTTTTATTTGTTCGCTCTTTGATTATTTTCCACATACATTTGGATTTGTTTTCTGAATTTTTCATTTCCCTAGCATATTGTTTACGTTTTGAATTGATTATTGTTTTTTTAATAATTTTGTATATTGTTTATAATAATTTATGATGGCTGGGTGGGAGGGATAAACATTCCTCGTATTGGTCCGGGCCCCTGTTGAAGAATGGACCATCTGCTTTCCTGCCAGGCGCCAGTTGATCGGCCAAGCATATCTTTTCCATCATGACTACTAGGTGTTGAAGTTCTAGTTACCTAGTGGTTACTAATAATAATATACAACAAACTTATCTGCCAATATCTATACGGGTGCAGTTCGCTCGAGAAGCAATCTGTTTATCAGCCAATGCGGAGCGACAGTGCAAACAATATATTGATAAAGCTCTTGATAAAGAAACGTACTTCGTTATCGAGGTCATTAACGATTTTATTCATAAGAAACGAGAAGACGTGATGCCGTTTTGCAAGACACAAAACCAACGAATGCTATGCTAAAAAACATCTGCATATAATACGTCCTTAGTTCAGTTATGAATCATACCAAGCACACAGAAGCCTCTATATGCTAAAGAAATGTAAAATAAACCAAACTACAAACGTCTGTACAAATCCAGTTTAAATACTCGAAAAGCAATCACAGCGATCGTGTTATCAGCGGGTGTGAAAAGACACATCAAACACTTTATTGGCAGAGCAAACAGTTGCTGGTGTAATATGAACAAACTTGGCGGCAAAACGTTCGCTATTATGCGTTCACTATGTTATAAAAATAAGCCATGTCTACTTATGTTCACGGAGAGATATATTGGCTAAATTGAATAAAGCACTGAATATTCTATCGATAGTAGTAGATTCAGCCTTGGCAATTTACAAACGAGTTACTAAATAACGCCATTATGCATTTATAAAAAAAAAACAAGATATTATAAAAATACTACCAAATGTGAAGGTATACCCGTTTAATAACCTAGGCTAGCATCATGCTACGATTAAAGCTGTACTGCGTTTATGCTCTACGTAAGGTAGCCGGTAACACACGCAAGTTGCCTTTGATTCCAGACAGGCACGCATCTTTAGAGTGATTGACGTCTATAGGGACAGTATCAATTACCATAAGAACACTATTCATATTAAAAAACGAAATTACAATTATTGTAGCGTGTGTGAAAAGGATATAAGTTTGATAAATTATAAATGGGCATTTCTCCACTAAATGGAAAATCGCTGTCCCAAACTAATTTTATAAATTAAATCAATATTTATCAGGTTTTTCTTCATCAATAATGACATAGTATTAGGTATTCTTGGCACGCCACAGTTTACTTAGTAGTTTAATGATATAGCACTGTAAATTTGGATATAAATAGGTGTTGATTTTTTAATATAAACTATTTCACAAATGTAATTTAAATTTTATTTATTACACAATCACTTTTAAGTTTACAGCCAACCGGTTTCGCCTTTTAAAGCATCATCAGGGCTATATCTACTTACTAATATTTTCAAATATTGTTACTACAACTAATTTAGTTATGAAAATACAACAGACATTTTTCTCCGATCTCGTGATCAACCCTTACTATTTTAGCCATAAAAGGCTAACTATAGACCAGCGAAGCAGATGTCGAGCAGAATCTCGTAAGTTTGTATAGTGCATTAATAATATGTAATTATGTATCGCGTTGACACATGGACGTTAGGAAGCTATCTAGTAACTAATAACTGCCCGCCTCCTCCAACAGTAGAGTGTAAAATGTAATCTAGTGACGAGCGTCACTCGCGTTATACGCTTTATTTCTAACCGAGAGGTCCATTGCGAGAGCTCGTGGTACGGCTATTGCTAAACATCGGCTCCAAAGACGCACCGGCTCAGTGCACCCTTGTGTGTGAGGCAAATGATCGGGCAGACAGTGGCTCACTTAGTTACACTAATTTGCCATGTTTGTTATAGCTGCTGTCAATGTAAAAGTTAACATAACGGTTCTTGTAGATAATGCCTCACTGTAATCTAAGAAAGCTTATTATGTGTTAGGACCTAATCTGAAACAGGTTGAATCGCGATCGGCTGTAAAAAGCTTTTTTGTACGTACCATTAGCGAACCAGTACCATAATCATCACTCTCTTGATTGAAAGAAATATTCACACATTCATAGACACAAAAGATTCTATTGCTGCGTTACTACATGTATGGCCGAGACGTAGCACACATGCATAAGTTTATCGGCTACCTTGCCATCCAAACCGAAAACGACAGTGATAAGCACTCCTCAGTGCTGTGATGTTCAGTTCCGTTGTCACTTACTTCACGCCGACCCATCGCCTACAGCTTAGGCGATGGGCCGGCGTGAAGTACTGCTTGATCCTGCTGAGAACCCAGCTTTCTTGAGACGAATTTTACCATGCCTCCTAACTTCCTAAGTGACCACGGAACTGAACATAAGGCATAAATCGGGCATTTTATTAATACTTAGGAGCCTTGCTCTCATTTATGGGCGAGGGTTACCCAGTACCAGCTTTTTTAAGCAAAGAGCTTATTCCTTCTTAAAAGGCTGGCATCGCAACTGCAAGACATCTTTTAATGAAGTTGTCCACAGGCGACGTGACCACTTTTCATCAGGTGAGCCTGCCTTTTAGCCTTTTTTACAAGAAAAGCTGACACCACACGCAATCAAGACGTAGTAGAACACTACCATCTAGTTGTCACTACCATAGTGCCACGTTAAGCATTCACTAGCCTTTTCCTTCCTATCAGGCAACAAGGCAGATGGTAAAAATGACGCGGACCAACAAAATCAACAGCCTAACTGCCAGGTATCCCGTAAAAAGTGAGAAAAATCCAACGCGTGTCTCTAGCATTGTGACTACTAACTGGGCGGTACCATCACCTTACATATTCCTGTCGCAATAGTGACGTTGCTTGTTACTGTTGTGTTTGAGAGTAAGGTCCTCGGTTAACTTGTTTATTAACTTGATACATGTGGCATTGAGCGCTTCTTGATTGGCCGGCCCGACACGACACCGGCACCGGCTCGAAGTGTGCACCGACACTAGTGGACGCATAATTCTATGAAATTGTACTGCACGCTGTCTCACCGGCCCAGCCCGGCACCGGCATGTCGTCGCCAGTAAGTCTCCCGCTGGTGTCGGGCCGACATATTTATGCATATGTTGTGCACTAACGCACGCTTCTGTATAGGCGTGCTAGTGGCGTGATCATTGATCACTGAAACTGTCCGCGAAATTTTCATTACTTAGTGCATGGGGAGTAATAATTATTTTTTCTATTATATTATAAGGATTAAAATTTAAAAGGAATAATTTAATCAATTAGTTTTTCAAATAAATTGTACTACTCACTTTGATAATTGGATGCACCCAAAATGGTCTCAAAACGCGTATTTTTTACGTTTTAAATATAACTAGTAAATACAATCAATTATTTTACGCTGGCATCGCGCATAGTTCTTGTCCACGTCTGGAATTGTATACAGCCGTGTCGGGTCGGAACGTGTCGGGTCGGAACGTGTCGGTGTCGGTCTAATGAAGAATGTAGCAGCCGGTGGCGTGTCGGGTCGTCGCGTCAAGTACTGTCGGTGTCGGGCCGGGGCCGGTGCCGGGCCAACCAATCAAGAAGCGCCCAATTTCCGCGACACGGACATCACCATCTTTCTCTGTTGGTTGGTTGGTTGTCTCTTTCCATCAGGATATGCGTCTGCTTGTTAGCTAAGCTAACCTATGATACAAAAAAAAACAAAGTTACAATAATACAATGCAACAGATCACTTCAACGCAATAATTTCGTCGGCGGCTGTAATCGCTGCCCATCAGCACTCTACAACTGATTGCGCATTACTTATCGAGTGAGCAGCGACACGGCGCGGCTAAGTGATATTACATTCGGTAAGAACACGTCACGATACAACTGAATTAATATTTTCCCAGTGTGTGACCCGGCCTCTTTTAAAGAATATACCTTCCTTCTTGGCAGGGAGGAAGGCATAAGAAGTGTAACATATTTGAATAATTCAAAGATACCAGAATATTCTACCACAACATGTGCAAATATTTAACATTTACAAAGTTATTGTTACAACACTTTTAAGAGGATGTTGTTTTCGAAATTATATTTTATTTACTTTTAAATATTCAGATATAACGGCATAACATTTGATCTTGACAGCAAAAAATTATCTAGTGACATTACAAGTTTTATCTAAAAGTATAATTTGCGAAATTTACTTATAAGTCATGATTAAGACTATCATGTTTATCAGAACATAATTGTATATGTACATTGATTGAGACACAATATACATTTTTATAAAGTTTTTAGTTTTATAAATATGAGTGACCAGTGTTTTCAGCAGTTATTCTAAACTAGCTGTTGCCTGCAACTTCGTCCGCGCGGACTTCGTTTACTCCGCATTGCTCCTCCCCTGTAGGTGATAGCGTGATAATATGTAGCCTATATGTTGACCCGACCTGTTAGTAATATTCATGCAAAATTTGAAGTAAATCTACTTTTTGAGTTTACCCTGGACATACATACAGACAAAAAGACAAAAATTCTAAAAACTATATTTTTGGCTTCGATATCGATTGTAGATCACGCCCCAAGTATTCTTTTAAAAAAATATTCAATGTACAGTTTTGACTTTCCTACGATTTTATTATGATCGGCTAAACATACTATTCCTGCCTCAATAGCGTCAGTGATTTTCACTGTCGTGTTCCGGTTCCGAAGGTAAAGTCAACACGTGCAGCTTTACCTCCCCGACACATAGATTGTAATACACCATTAACATGTTCGGTATCTAAAGGCGATGGTTTCTCTATCCACCGGGAGAGCCATCTGCTTATTTGCTATCCTATGATATAAGGACGAGTTTTATTTTTCTATAAATATATAGAAAAAATATAACCTGTTGTAAGCAGCAAGAACGAAGACCTTTTATACGATACACTATTTACAACTCTTAAATATTGTAGATGTTCGGTTACGAAAATTTAAAAATATGTGCAACAGGATGCGGGGGGGGGGGGGGTTTAAATAAATGAAGAGAGTCGAGTGGCCAGCGGAAGACGAACAAAACCAAGTGTTCAAAAATAGTAATAATAAGTTCACAAGTATGACAAATAAGTATATATCCATACTAACATTATAAATGCGAAAGTCTGTCTGTCTGTTACGCTTTTTTAACGACATATCCAATTTAAAATAATTAATTCAAATAATATGCAGAAAATAACCAGCATTGATCACCGATACCGAAAACATAGCGGCAGAAAAGGGAAAACGGTTATGGCGTACTAGTCACCAGTCGCCAGTCGCCACAGAACTCTACCACCTCCTGAAACACAAGCGCCGCTGACACTCGGTCGGTAGGATCAACTCTAAACAGAATTAGCTCTGATATAAATGTTACGGAACACGAAAAGGCTGGTCATCGATAGCGTATCAATGAAAATTCTGAATTTATCGATTACACTCGTGTCCGAAGATGATGACGATGATCGATGCCGATAAAGTTGCTTCGGCGATAAGCCGCCACTCCCGACTAGACCGATAGCGAAACACCAAATTCGCAAGATAACCTACATGTTCAAGGGCAAGCAAGCTCTAGACTGGTTAAGGCGTTTGTGGAACCAAGGTCAGCTGGTCGCACCGATAGCTCATAATAATGTATATTGAGAATCTCCTCGCCATTGCAAAGAGCGTAAAAGCACCGAACATGATGACTAGGCAAATGTCAACAACTAGTCATAACTATTCTATAACTAGCCATAACTAGGTACTATGTACAGCAGTGAGATCCCGTGGAAACGAATAGTCAAAACACCTCGGAGTCACACTACACAATACAATGACCTTCTTACCCTACATTAAGAGCGTTAAAAACAAAGCCAAGGTCAGCTCTATTTTCTCATAAATAAAGGTAGTAACCTGGCTTGCATTAGACTTGCATACGATACGTCATATTTATGTTATCGCATGGATGCAAACGTAACGTTTGCATCCATGTATCCGGTACACCCCGTAACCTGCATCATCTGTAGGTCGTAAAAGACCAGTTAATACGTGTAAATAAACCTGTAAGAAACTTGAGCTCCCAATATGATTGAACAAATAAATTGACAAAAGAATGTTTACGATACTTCAAGAGACTGACCAAATACACCGATGATGGCCGCAACGGACTACAATCCCCAGGATCCCCCGGTATGAGAGGCGCTGCCACGTGTTTTCATATTGCGATGATCCCAATGTCAATACCGACACAAATACACAGTTTTAACATGATATCTTTGTCGCCGCTCTCGACGAAGACCTTAATTTGTTCACACAGCGCTTATCGCGGACGCCATGACTCTTGCCTCCCTATTTTTATATATCATAAGATAGCAAACAAGCGGATGGGTCACCTGATGGAAAGAGTCAACCATCGCCTATAGACACCAAAGATGTTAATGGTGTGTTGCTATCTTGTGGCGACGTCTAATGCAAAGTTTACCGGCTACCTTACCCTCCAAACTGGGACACTTCAGTGCCAAGCGCTGACGTTATTGCGACAGGATTAGGTGAGGCGGTGGTACCAGACCCGGACGAGTCAATGCAGAACTCTACCACCTAGTAGCCACGATGGTAGTGACTCGCATAGACAATTGGTCGCCTTTTACCACCTGCCTAGCGGTACAGCAGTTGGCCTATTCTTCAAAGGAGCCCAGGACCAACACGGAGGGAAAATATTTCTACTCTCTCACAGGAGGCAGCCCTAGCGCAGCCGTTAGTAGCAAACTGATAAGTTTGCTACTAACGGCTGATACTACAGATGTGGCTACAGATTTGTAGACTCTGGCGTTGCACTCTGCTTGCCGAAAATTTCGGTGTCACAGGTGCTCTCTCTCTCTCTAACTCTTAGGGCTAACTGTAAAACTGTCATCCTGAAAAAAAGAGCGTAAACCGGTGGGATTCTTCCAAAAATTTCGTCACTTGGACACGCTTGAAGTAAGTTTCAGCCGCCGGCAAAATTTGGTCATTTTGTTGCGTGGCACATTACAAATTACAATATGGAAAGAAAAGCGTACGCCTATTGGCGTTTCTCTAAATGCGCAACCGACACTGCGGATGAGCATTGCGTAGCCTTTTATAGTAACTTATGGATCTGATACAGGCATAAATCAGAAATCAAAAGTTCTTTATTGACATAAACTTTTTAAAGTTGCTTTGACGCATTAACATTTTTAAGCTATTATCGCATCGGAAACGCAGCCACAAAAAAAAAACATCAATCATAATATTCAAGTAAACCGAGCGTTAAATATTCCTGTGAATGGCTGGGGTAAATAAGTGGTGGGAGGATCGCCCATTTCAAACTTTTGTCTACTATCGCTTTTAAGATGCGACAACCGATATCTACAACTTTTGTGTTCACCGAAAATGAAGATGTTAATATACCATCAGGACACATTACAGTTTTTAATACATTTCTAGGTAATTTTTCATTCATTTTTTGTGTCCATTAATAGTAAAAATGATAACCCAAACTAGTAATCTAAGTCTCAACAAACTATAATTGGTGTTGTCACGGCAGATGACGCAACTGCAGAGCAAATCTCACGCGCGACGGATCACGTTGAAATTGGCGAGTCACCGTGAACCGACAGTAACGACAATGCCTACAGCCAATGCGGGCTGCGCGAACAAAAGATGTGTGCGGTGAGAACGGCAGTTCGTCCGTAATTTCATTTCCTGCTTAATGGACTGGGAGCCGTCCTCGCAGCCGAGCACCGACACGATAACTCGATAGCGAATAGCAACGCGAATTGCAGAGGACAACTATTGGCGAAAGGGTTCACATCGGTCAATGTGTGTACAGGACACGGATGAGTCGACGTCACACAATGGTGGAGGAACACCTTTTAACGCCAGGCTGTAGGCAAATGCTGTCGTTAGTCTGGATGCCGATGGAATTTGAATATGTATTTTATATTTTTTTGTATATATTTAATTAATTATTATTGTTACAGGGCGACAAAAGGATCCACTTGAAATGGGGAAATTCTTGTTTAGAAATTTCTAACGTTAAATGTTGACTAGTCATATGGGTATACCATGAAGACGTCTCTGGCATGGAGCTACTAGAACTAACGTAGCACGGTAGCGCAGTGAGTTTTAAACCAACGTAACAATTAACGATCTCGCTCGCACTCGACTCTACTTGACAAACAAGGCACGTCGCCAAAATCAGAATAAATATTAAGTATGCGTTATCTCCACAAGAGTAGGCAGTGGTGCGATAATTGGTCACGTTATTATGTTAGCAATATTTCAACTCGCGATACCACATATTGTATGAAATCTAGATTTTTAAATATAAAAACTCTCAGAACTGAGTCTGATTACGGTCTCGAACATAAGACCTCATCACCTGTATGGGTGTAACACTTAAAAATGCCTGCTCCAATCCACCTCCAACAAAATGTTTCCCTGCATTTTTTCTAAGTATTTTTTCTATAAATAAAGGTATTAGTTGGAGAATGTTTTTTTTTTTTAATTAACTGTATGCCACTGCTGTTATTTCTTTTGCGGCGAATTTAATAGCAGTAAATACAGAACTACCGTCACATTGGCGTAACACGTAAGGTAACAGATTTATTCACTGAGATGACTTCTCTTATACAATAGTTATTGTAGTAACGACACGGCCAAGCCAAATATCTTGTAGATTTTATGATGTTAGGACTTGTAATCAGGGCGAAGCTTGGCTCAACATTAGATCTGGTAACTTTTTGACAATGCATGCCATATAGCACCGTCTAGGCAACAATCCACGTGACAATGTCTTTGGTGGGTTTAAAACATTTGCTAAATATAGCAGTTTCTTTAATAAAGTTTAAAAATTTAAATATATCTTAAAAAATACTCTAAAACAGGATATAAAATATTAATTAAATATATTTTGGCAACTTTATCATTTATTATACTATTTGTATTTCTTTATTTTCTCGATGACAGTTCTAATGTGATAGTTGTAGTGTTGTGACCAAATAAGTAATGATATCGATCGCATTGGGTTCTTCGACTTCCGCCGTATCGTTGTCAGTGCAATGTTATAGAACTAATATGGGCACAAATAAAAGGACACGCCGCTCGAAACCACACGCTAGTATTATGCTTTTTATTTCTTAATACTAGCGTGCGGCGATTTCATTCATAAATATCGCTCATTAAAAGTGAAAAAATTAATGAATCAACGAATAATAGTAATATAACCTATAGGAATATTATTACATAAATCGGAAACCTTGGATGGAATCAAGTATAATCGAACTTTTTGGACAAGTAGTATGGCTTTGTAGGTGCGAACAGTAAGTACCCTTGGTGCAGCCGCACTCGCCTTCTGTAAAGCATGAGTATATATATGTACCTACCTAGTCAATTTCGCAGTAGCGCCGTGCAAGGTTCATTGCCTCCGATTTCATTGAATCAAATGTAGCGTGACCTCCCCCCAAGACTCGTATAGGTTTGCAATTTGGACATCACCTGCAATATCGACACCTACGAGGGTGATGGCCGTGGTAAGTGGTGTCTTGTAGCGGCCGTATCATGTGTTGAAGTGGCTGCCGATTGTTGCTTTCTACATATTATATTTTTCATATGTGAATTGAGTCTTAGAGATTTTATAAAGTCATAGAGTTCTGCATTGTCTCGGGTCTGGCACCACCGCCTTACCTATTCCTGCCGCAATAGCGTCAGTGCTTGTCACTGTCGTAATCCGGTTTGGAGGGTAAGATAGCCGGTAAACCTCGCCACAAGTTAACATGTTTGGTGTCTATAGGCGATGGTTGCCTTTTTCGATCAGGAGACCCATCTGCTTGTTGGCTATCTTATGATATAAAAAAAGAGACGTTAAAAGGGGTATTCTGGTCGGACGTCTGGACGGTCTATGGGGCTTCGAACATGATCTTTTTCGCACATTCTTACCGTAAGTCACCCATTTTTTATCGCCCGTAATGCACTGTTTAAGAAATGATTTGGAATTGTTACGTTTCAAAAAAGAATCGCAAATGAAAACACGTTGCATTAGGTTTCTCTCAGTGAGATCATGTGGTATCCAAATGTCAAGTTTTTTCTTGTACTTTTGTAAATAACGTAAAACTGTTTTATGATCAACATCCAGTTTTTCAGCAATGTCGTAGCTACTAATGTGTCGATCTTGCTCCACTTTCTCAAAGATGGCACTGATTTTATCTGTGACAGGGCGTCCAGAGCGAACCTCATCTTTCACACTAAAATTTCCAGACTTGAAACGCTTGAACCACATTTGTGCTACTCTTATTGATACCGCGTTAGGTCCATAAATCGCACAAATTTTATTCGTGGCGTTCGTCGCCAATGTACCGAATTTATTCGTCAAATACGTTCATTTTGCTTGCTTGAAAAACAATTGAAAAATGGCGGGAACTAGTTTTTTTTATTTATTGCATCTTCAGAACATCACATTTCTAATGGTATTTAAACCAGCCAGTTACATTCAGTACAGCCAAAGAGGTTTGATTACTAACATAACATTCAAAATACGTAAATACTTTTGCCCCAACCTATTATCTCGAAGTCATACCCGTAAGCCATCGTGAGGAAAATATAATACTTTTAATAAAAAATACCAGCCACTTAAAGATAAAAATAGCAAGCATTAGGTACTGATTACACAGTAACAGGAACAGGCATGACCGTGGACGCAGAGACAAAATGGCCACAAGCTACTGTCAAGTGGGTCAAATTATTAGATGGCAAGTTCATAGACCCAAGTTATCAATCGTGTGTTAGGTGCACGAGGCTATTATTGTAATCAGTTGCAAGATTCGCGAGTGGAGAGCGGAGTCGCTTGTCGCTCACGTACTCTGATAGCGTGAACCGAGGTGATAACGGCTCCGCGGCTCTTGTCCACGATAAGTGTTTTAGAAAACTTATTCAAGATAGCACTTTGAATACAGGCGGAAACTGAAGTTATTACATAATGAGACGGGCACATTAATATCATTTTCGTCAATTAATCGGATAATGTTCTAGAAAAATCGTCTGCAACAGAATCGCGTGTGTTAACAAAACCAATCCTTTGAAAAACCAAATTATTTTATAGATCATAAATATCTCTCGAGATATAAAAGTATAGACCAAAGACCTACAAAATAGTAGTTTATTCACCAAGGCGAGAAAATGACCGATACCTTACGAGAGTGTACTTTGAGGCCCGAAGCGCAGCTGAGGGCCTCAATACACTCAAGTTAGGTACCTATGTTACGTAGTCTATATATATATATATATATATATATATATATATATATATATATATATGTATATATCATATATGTATAACAGTATATATCCTTACACATGTTATACATATATGATCTTCAAAGAAAATATAAAATTAAACATTGATATTTTCAAATGATTATATTATTATGTCATGTGTTAAGCGTTTCCCACCCCATAACCGCCACTGGTTCCGATCGCGCGATACCCGATAGAAGTAAAGATTTAGGTTAAGAGGATATAAAAACTAACAAATAAACAACAAAATATATTGGGAACAACAACAATAAATAGCGTCTATCAGAACTCAGATTTTCAAAAGTGCCAGTAAAGGTTCATTTGAATAAAACATAAAAAAACTAAACAAAGTTCGCGTTTCAATACAATGAGTAGCGTATGATCGTTATCAGATACATATCTGTTATTTTTGGAGATTTCAACATTTTTACTAGTATGACTAGTTTACACACCAAATCCATACTAATATCCATACTACATAGTAATATTATAAATTCGAAAGTAACTCTGTCTGTCTGTCTGTTACGCTTTCACGCTTAAACCACTGGACCGATTTTGATAAAATTTGGCATAAACATAGACAAGACGTTGAGAAAGGACATAGGCTACTTTTTACCGCGGGAAAATATCTTATTCCCACGGGAAATAAAATTAATCGGAAGAAAGCGTAGCTTAAAACGTAATGTAGTGCACATTAACTAGATGTCTCTGCACGAAAACACATCGCGTTAACGTATTGAAACACCTATACATGTAATTAAATCGTTGACTTAATACTGCGACCGATGAAGCCGTAACAGCCCATAAAGCTAACAGTAATTGAGCCATTCCGAAAAAAAAGACTCAATATGAATATTATTTTTTTGTTTGTTTGTTGATTAAACGCGCTAATTTCTAAAACAATAAGTTGGATTAAAAAAAAATCTACATATATATATATAAGGCTGTGTATAAGGTGTAATATTTTCAAAACTGCCTCGGCTTACATAAAAAATCATTAAAAAAAACTACGACACCTAAAATTATTTTGATTAGAACAAAACAAAGATGAAGGATCATAGAATCAGAATTTATCAAAAAAAAAAAACCGTTTCCAATCCCTTCAGGTCCCTTTTTGCGTAACCACTCACATATATATATATATATATATATATATATATATATATATATATATATATATATATATATATATATATATATATATATATATATATATATATATATATATATATATATATATATATTAGGGATGTGCCGAAATTCGTTTTACATTCGGTTTAACCGAATTTCGGCAGCTTGAACCGAACTTCGACATTCGGCCGAAATTCGGTTTAAATGCCGAACATTCGGCACTAGAAAAAAGTATCTTCTTGCACTATTTTGCTTGAAATCTACGCTAATGTTATAAAGAGGAAAGATTTGTATTCTATATTTTTATATATTGTATCATCTAAACTCAAAAACTACTAAACCGATTTGAAAAAATCTTTCACCATTAGAAAGATATTAGTCATTCCCGAGTCACATAGGCTATACTATACTTTCGAAAAAAATCCGTAAAACAGTTGACCTAGCAGGCCATCCCTGAAACATCCCGCTAAATAAAAAAACATAAAAACAAAAATGAAAAAACTTCAGCATAGATTTTTGAGTTCGAAGAGTTCAAAAAAAATGTAAAACGGTTGACCCGGCAGCTCATCCCTGAAACTTCCCGCTAGATCTATATCTATATCTTAGCATATCACAGATTTTTTTCAGAGTTCAAAAATCTTAAATTTGTTACAAACATTCGTTAGTACATAGAAGTCGTAAATGACACTAATTTCAAAATTTTTGAAATGCTATATATTTTAAAAACGATGATTGATTTTTGGCTTTCGAATGGCATTTAACGAAATTTTTGACCTATAAATTGTTTTCATAGCTACAGAATCTACAGACTCAGAAATGACGAAGCAATATAAAAAAATTCTTTTTGAATTTTCGATATTACTAAATCCCAGATAAATCGACCAATTTTGATGCAATTTGCTTATTTGACATAATTTATAGAAAGAAAAGCTGATTAGACTTTTAAGTCAATCGGTATATTAGTCTGAAAGTCATTTTAAAAATGCTAAGTTTGCTGTAAACAACAAAATATTAATATTTGAACAGCCGTAACTTTTGAAAACTTGATTTAATTTTGATTTTTAAAACTGTATTTGAAAAAAATTCGAATTTATGTCGAAAAAACATTTTTCCAAATTTTTTCGTCAACAATAACATCCGAACGGATTAACGGATTGGTCGAGTGGTTAGAGACCCTGACTACGCAATCAACGAGGCTCGGGTTCGATCCCCGACGGGGACAAGCATTTGTGTGATGAGCATAAATGTTTGTATTTCCGGGTTTGGGTGTTTATTATATATATTCTAGTATTTATATATGTATTTCTATGTATTAGTATCGTTGACTAACACCCATAACACAAGCAAATAATTTGTTTACTTTGGGGTTAGATCAGTAAGTGTAATTTGTCCCGTGAATTATTATTATTATTATTATTATTATGAATTAGACGCAGTTTTTTAAAAAAAGAGCTGATAAAATTTTATAGTCAATCGATACATTAATCTTGAAGTTATATTAAAAAAATAGGTTTCGTCAATTTTTTTGCGATTTTTTCAAAATTTCTCAAAATATTCTAGTCCAAATTGGTTAAAATTGTTGGAAAGTCTAAGTTGAGCAGAATCTAATTCAATGCCATTAACCGCGTTTCGATCGGTTAAGCCGTTCAAAAGTTATAAAATGTTTACATACACACATACATACAACCACACACTCTCTCTCACACACACACACACACATGCATACATACAGACATACTGACGTCATCGCGAAAATAGAAAATGTTCCATACTTAGCGGGAAGTTACAAATCAAAAGTTTGATATAGATGAAGATGCATATATTCTAAAACATGATGATTTAGATCTTTTTAATTGCATTCAACGTAATTTTTCCTTTAAATGGTTTTATTAGCTCCAAAACCGGTAGGTTAAAAAATGTCGAAGAAAAGGTAAAAAAATAGGTAAGTCAGTTGACCCTGCAGGCTATCCTTGAAACTTCCCGCTAAATTGAGGTATTTTAGGCTCAAAAGAACAAAAACCATACCTAGGCATTTTTATTCAAGGTTCAAAATTCTGACTTTTGTTATAAATGACAGCAATTTCATTTTTAAAAAGCTGTATATTTTGAAAACGATGATCGATTTTCATCCTTCAAATGGCATTCAACAAAATTTTTGAGCTCTTAAATGTTTTTGAGCTATATAGGATAAAATATGTCGAAGTAATATCAAAATTTTTTATCAAAAATTTTCGTTATAATAAATCCTAATAAAACGATTTTCATCCAATTGACGGTATTTGACGCTATTTATAAAGAGAAAAGTTGATTAGATTTTTTAAGCGAATCGATGTATAAGCCTAAGAGTTATTTTAAAAATATTAAGTAAGTTTTATATAATCAGCAAAATTTTATTATTCAAAAGTTATAACTTTTGAAAACTTGATTCGATTTTGATTCTTGAAACTACATTTGAAGTAATTGTTTTAAGTACCACAATATTGTAGAAGGTTTGACCTTCAAACAAGTTTTGGTCAAAAAGTCTCTTATTTTATATAAATATATTTTATATAAATAAAACACTTTTTCCTAAATTTTCGTCAACGATAACTCCCAAACGGATAAACCGGTTTTGATACAATTTACGATATTTGACGCAGATTTTTAGAAAGAAATGCTGGTTAGACTTTTAAATCAAGCAGTGTATTAGCCGGAAAGTTATTTTAAAAATATTAAGAAGTTTTCTGTAAACAACAAAATATTAATATTAAAAAAGTTGTAACTTTTGAAAACTCGATTCCATTTCGTTTCTTGAAACTAAATTTGACGTAGTTTTTTAAGCACTAAACTATTGTGGAAGGTCAAAAACAATTAGAGAAATTACCAAGTTATATCAAATTTCTAAAGTTTTTCGTCAACGATAGCTCTTGAGCGGAAAAAAACCGATGTTGATGCAGTTAATGCATTGATCGCAGTTTTTGTAGGAATAGAACTGATTAGATTCTGTACCTAATCTATACATTTATGTACTTAGATTATACAAAGTTATTTATTTATGTATGTTATTTATGTACAAAGTTATGAGATGTTTACATATACACATACACATATATACAGGCATGCTGACCTCATTGTGAAAATAGTCGGAAGAGATTTCTAGGACCTCAAAACGTGGAGATCTGGTGAAACTCGATTTTCAAAGAACGGGGCAAAATCAGTAACTTCCTTATCTATATACCTACGTAGCAGAAAGTCAAAAATAAAAATCCATGCCAAAATTGGAACAATGCAACTCAATGTATCAAAAATTTCCTGTTACGTCACTAATTCACGTGCGTTGCGAAACCCATTAACGATATCCTATATATCCATACTAAAATTATAAATGGGAAAGTGTATCTGTTTGTTTGTCCGTCTTTCACGGCAAAACAGAGCGACGAATTGACGTGATTTTTTAAGTGGAAATAGTTGAAGGGATGGAGTGACATAGCTTACATTTCTCTCTTACTTTATGCGAGCGAAGCCGCGGACAGTATAATAGCTATATTGTATTGTAGCTAGTAGTAAATAGTAAACTAAATTTTAAGCAATTTTGTAAAAAAGTCACGACGTGTCGCTTTTAAGAAAGCGCAAAAGAAAGCGCGCCAATTAAACCGAAGTTCAGCCGAAATTCGGCCGAATTTCTTATTTTCACCGAATGTTCGGCCGAAGTTCGAATTCGGTTCAAACCACATTCGGCCCATCACTAATATATATATATATATATATATATATAGGACTAACTGACCCGGCAAACGTTGTTTTGACTTACATATTAGGAATCCATAGCGAACAAACAACGTGACATGTAATTTATATAAGTCTACGGGATTGTCCTTCCACGCAGCCAAAATGGCATTAAACTTTATATGGTGGATAAGTATTACCTTCTCCTTACAATTACAAACACAACAAAAAAATTAACGAAATTGGTCCAGCCATTCAGGCGTGATGTCGTGACCCAGGAAAATAGGGATTGATTTTTATATATATATATATATATAGATTTAGGAAGGTTCCTTGCTATCAAGCATTACGTTACAATTATTCTTGGTTTAGTTAAAATATCGATATTCGTAAACTAAGTCGGAAGAAAATCACTCGAACTGCTGTAACCGCGTGCGCTGGCGTAATGGATAAGTAAACGTAAGTACAATGTACTAAAAATATATTGATTTTATGTAGATCTACAAAAAAGTCCACGACACTATGATATATCTATCTCTTATAACAACAACATAATAAGGAATTTTGAGTCGAAAAATTGTTGAAAATTAATAGATGAATTTTGAGTAGTAGGATTATTATACGCAGTACGCAGGTATATTAATCCTTAATAACGAAAAGTACCTACTTCATTAACACGAAAATCTTAGGAAGATAAACTTTGGCTCTTATACCAAGTTATTTGGATGCAAAGTTTAAGAAAAATTGTAAAATGAAAATAATTCAACAATAGTAGGTATTTACCGAAAGGTGCGAGCCGCGGCGCGCTACTTACCGCCGAACGAGAACCGAAAATTGCCGAGAAGAGCCGAACTGTGAATGCGTTGGCTTTACTATACTTTTTAAAGTTCCATGTTCAAAGTTTAAAACGGGACCCTATTACTAAGACACCACTGTCTGTCCCTGCGTTTGTCTGTCTATCTATCTGTCCGTCACCAGGCTGTATCTTATGAACCATGACAGACAGTTCAAATTTTCACAAATGATGAATTTATGTTGCCGCTATAATAACTAAAACTAAAACAGACTAAAATAAATATTTAAGGGTGACCCCCATACAACAAACGTGTTTTTTTTTTGCATTTTTAATTTTTTTTTAGTGTTTAAGAATGACAACTGGTAGACGTTTGAAATATCCACAGAATATTTAATTAAATAATCACTTTAAAAATAAATAATTAAAATAAAATAAATATTTAAGGAGGCTCTCATACAACAAACGTGATTGTTTGCCATTTTTTTACAGATGACGGAACCCTCCGTGCGCGAGTTTGACTCGCACTTAGCCGATTTTTTTAGGTACATGAGTGGAAGTATATACCTCTAACTAGAGGTGGGTCGTTTCGCGATTTTGCCGTATTAAAATAAAACTAATTTTTTTGAAAACTATTGATTACAGAATAGCGGCTTTGGCTAGCTGTTCTGATACCTGTCTCATTTCAGTGCAATACCGTTTTGAGCCCTTCCTATCCACGGATCGAGTTGAAATTTTGTGATGAAATTATTTTACGTTAAATATTACGTATTTCTTATGAATTGTATTTATAAATACCTATGTATTGTAGTTATAAATCGTACACATAATATATTTTCACTATCTATACATCTTTTATACAAATAAATAAAATTTGAGTGTCTGTTTGTAATATTAAAATAACCAGTTTTAACTAAATGCATATGGATTTACACACGGTACACATACCAAAATAACACTTTTTACGATTTTTGTCTGTCTGTTTGTCCGTCTGTCTGTCTGTCTGTCTGTTTGTTCCGGCTAATCTGTGGAACAGCTGGACCGATTTTGACGGGACTTTCACTGGTAGATAGCTGATGTAATAAGGAGTAACTTAGGCTACTTAGGCTACTTTTTAAAAAAAAATCCCACGCGGACGAAGTCGCGGGCACAGCTAGTTTTCATATAAAAACACAGCTATGTGATTCTAAGCATTATACTGAACTGTGATCGCTAAAAAATATATGCTATGTGCATCAGCCGTAATATTGACCAAAACAAATTACATATGTTTTTATTGAATATTCTCAAAAGATATAGTTTTTGCACATAGCAGATATTAATTTAACAACGATGGTATCCAAGCAGGTTTACCTGAGTAGCCCCTCCCGCTGCACCATGTACCGGAAGGTCTCCACTATGCTACCGTTGTGCGACGACCGCAGCGACTGCATCCGCGTCTGCAACCAAACATCTCATCAATCATCTTATGTAAACTTTTTTACTTACTTATTTATTCAATCATTTTAATGCAGGTAACATTGATGACCGATCTTCATACCCCTGCATCTCAATTCTCAACACACTAAATTTTATTTAAGGCCAACCTTGCGTGGCTTTCAACAACTTTAAAACTAAAGAATTACAAGACAGATTAGAAAACAGATCTATATCTGGATTAATATACAAAAACAATATTACAGATGTGCATCCTCCAGGGTAAAACATCTACTGCTACCCTTTGTTTTAACAATTACAAGAAACTGTTCAATCAGAAAGTTGGTACTTTTACACGGATGGGCGTCTACCAGGCGGTAATGCGTGACCCAGATGATATCGATTTAGTATGCGAAGTGGCAAGAGATCCATCAGCTAGTGTGAGAACAATAGAATGCAGAATCGTAATTCCAAAATCACAAGCACATCGAATACTCTGACAAGTGGGCTTTTACTCATATCACATTCGCATTCATTTATTATGTTTTATTCATTCACATCACATCACAAGATGGTCTGGTACCATCGCCTCACCTATTCCTGTCGCAATAACGTCAGCGCTTGGCACTGAAGTGTCCCAGTTTGGAGGGTAAGGTAGCCGGTAAACTTTGCATTAGACGTCGCCACAAGATAGCAACGCACCATTAACACCTTTGGTGTCTATAGGCGATGGTTGACTCTTTCCATCAGGAGACCCATCTGCTTGTCTGCTATCTTATGACATAAAAAAAATTCAAAGATTTCAACAGCTTAAGCCTACAGACTACCCGAAAAGAGCGGCGTTTTGTCAAGAAATAATGCGCCACCACGCTGAAGATGAAATTTTTTTAACACTATTTTGGGACTGATAAATCTCATTTCAAGCGATGCGGGATTTTCAACATACACAACTATCATTCTTGGAGCATTGAAAATCCACACTTGATATGTAAATCCAATTTTCAAGAGCAATTCAGCATAGACTTATGGTCAGGCATCTTAAACGGACAGCTGATTGGGCCGTTCGAACTACCTGACCGTTTGAATGGCGAGGCCTACTTGGAATTTTGAAGAAAATATGACCTCCACGTCTTACTAGAAGATGTAGATCTGTTAACGCGTAGGAACTAGGAACATGATTTTCCAAAATGATGGTGCTCCATGCCACTTTGCGACAATTGTCAGACAACATTTAACAGAAAGATTTAGAAACAGATGGATCGGCCGTGGAAGGCCCATTGCATGGTCGCCACGGTCCTCAGACTTGAATCCAATCGATTTCTTTGTCTGGGGATATTATAAAGAAATACTTAACGTTAAAAACATTAGCAACGTAAAATTGAGACAGGCAGAAGAAACAATTAAAAACAACAGAATAGCATTTATAAGACTAAAAGAAAACTTTGTGAGACGATGAAGAATATGTATCGAGCACAAAAGTCGACATTTTGAAAACTTTTTATAATAAATAATTTTAAGACGATTACTTTTCGTTTTATTTACTAAACCTAAATAACCCCCAAATGTTTATTAAACCTTAGTTTTCTGCAATCTTTTGGTTGGTTAACAAACTAATTAACCTTAAAGGAATAATAAATTGAACAAAAAAAATTTATTCAAATTGGTAATTTTAAGATTTTTCCACCTTGATGTCTTTGAAGGCAAATTTTAGCAAAAGTAACCCCATTAAGTACAACTTTTTTATGATTATGAAAGCTTAGACTCAGGAAAAGTTTTAAGCCCTACTTAGAACACATAAAATTGCCTGTTTAGATTTTTAAATTTAAGTTAAAAATTAAAGTCATAGTTCTCAGAACGTAATATTTTCACTTTACACTTAGACTTTCATAATTTCCATCAAAGTTAAGAAGCTGAATCTTTTAAGTGGTAAGGTACAACTCATGACATTGTATTATAGCCTAGTCAGAAGCCTTTTGGAATATTGCAGTGTCGTATGACCTCATTATGCGACACATACGCTAAGATTAGAAAGGGTGCAAAAGTGTTTTCTGTGGCACATTTTTTATAGTACTGGCATGGCGAAAAATTATAAATGTAACAAATCAAGATTAAAAAAAATTAATATGCAGAAATCATTTTGTTGGCTACATATACCGGATTGTCACATCTTAGTAAATTGTTAATGTTGCTATCCTTTAGGGAATTTAGAGCATTTTCCAGATTAATTACAGTTTTTTTGTAGTAATTAGAATTCTCGTTTCGTATTATAGTGGTCGTTAATTTTAGATCTATCATTTTGTGATCTGTAATAGTTGTATTAAAGACTATGATAGAACAAGAGGATTTCTTTTCCAACATTATAAAATGATCTAGACAATTAAGCTCCCGTGTAGATAACGTATGTCCTGGTAAAAGACCGTGAGTCGCCAGCATGTTGAGATAGGTTAAATGGTTTTGACGATCATACAGTTGTTCATTTGTTTTATCTATGATATTAATATTAATGTCTCCAGTTATTCTAATGTTTTTATGTGATTTTAGTGAATCTAGATAGGTATTTAGAGAGTTAATAAATTTGTGTGCATTATTGTTACTAGGAGACCGATATATGCACAAAAATGTATTATTTTGTAATTTTACTTGTAAACATGATGCATGTATTAGTTTAATTTCTTTTACATTAATTTTATAGGTACTTCACACTGGTTTACATGGTTTGTTGTATAGAACGAAGTATAATTATTAATTTTTGGTATAGGTTTGTTACGATCAAGTCGACATCAGGTCAATGGGAGTTTTAAATTGTGCCAGTGTAATGTTAAGATCTTCGAAATTTTTATAAATGCTTTGTATTGTATTGTATTGTAAAATTTTAAATTGTGCGCACATTTTTGAAGGACGTTTTTGAGACACTGATTGTGTATCTTGGGTTTTTTACATCAATGGCTGTATTTGAGACTATAAGTTTTTTTGTGATGAGGTGAAAATTGTAATTTACTAGTAGGGATGTTTGTTAATTGACCATTGATTCTGGTAATCGATTGTTCATTGATGTGTATGTGTAGTTGTGTATGGGTGTATGTAAAGTGGTAAAAATATATAAACAAAACGAATATGTTAAATGTATACAATAATTTGGAAAAATATTTACATTTTGTAGTCCTAAGAAGAAAAAGTGATTGAAAAACGCTTAGCATCTAGTCATCTTCCTTGAAGTAGATTTTGAATTTGAGATTAGTTACTAATTGTTATAATCGGTGCTTTGTCATGTTCTCTTAAATAAATACACCCATATGTGGTCCAGCAATATTTAAAGCTTTTTGATTTTGCTAGGTCACGTGCTAAGAAGAATAGTTGGGCACCTTTTATAGTCAGCTGTCGAGGGACAAATATGGGAGTATCCTCATTCTTTTTGTAGCTTAGGTATTTAGCACACAGCTTATGTTTGTGTTTTTTGTTGTAAGATTTACAACTTTTTAAGAAGTCTGTCTTTACTATTGGTGAGGACAATTAGACGATGATAGGAGGGCTCTCAGCTAATTTTCCTTTTCCTTTGATCCTGTAGAATCATATCTGTAAGACTTTCTTTGGGTTCATCTGCTAGTCTAGTTCTATATTTTTCATTACAATATTACACTTACGGATTTCTCTTTGTAAGGTCTCAAACTTATTTTCTAGAATGACTATGTCTTCTTTGCTCTTCATATTCTGCACTTCTAGAAACTCAATCTTCTTTTTTAATTCTTCATTTTGCGTGGCTAAGAAAGAAATAGTACTCTCTATATTCTCGTTAGTTTTTTTTATTTCAATCAAAGTGGGATTTATTTTCTTTATTTCAGTTTCCTGAGTTTGGAACATTGATTGAATCAAAATTCTCATTTCTTCTTGAAAAGCTTCAAACCTGTCGACTCCTTGATCTCCATTATTGTGTTTCCTTTTTTGACAAATTAGGCGGCGTTTTGTCCACCTGGGCAATTAGATTCAACTCGGACTCTTCTAATGAACTATTATTCATTTTGATTAAGTATATAGATTATAATTTTGTATATGTGTGTTCTCAATTTAAACGAGTTCAATGATGGCTTCTATTACTAAAATGGCAAAATGGCGTAAACTGTGCGTGCGTGCAGATTTTGTACAACAGAAGTAGGCAGGATTGAATGCAGAATAAAATATGGCGCACCTGATAGTCGTGGCTTATTCCAATGTACTAGAGTCTCACGAAGAATCCTCCATATTGACTGCAATACGGCGTTATCTTTATGTTTATGCACTCCGAATATTTCACTTTAAAAAATTTTACGAAATAAATTATTCAAAAACTGTATTTAAAGAAATATGGGTTTTAGAGAACATTAGCACCTTGCGGTGGTCCGGGGAAAAGAGCAAAAAGAAGAAAAGAAATAAACATTGTCTATAGACACATAAGAGCCTAATGGTTGGGATGTGACATACATAAGTTTACCGGCTACCTTACCCTCCAAATCGGAACACAACAGCAGCAACAAAAATGCCACGCTATTGTAGAAGTCAATTACCTAATTAGAGACCACAATGTGAGTTAGCCTCTCACATTTTACGAGATGTCTAGCAGAGAGGTAATAGATCTATTTTTCAAAAGGGGCCCATACATACAAAGGATATGCGCCTGATTTGTTTTCAAATTTGACTGAATGATGCAGTCTGCACTTGCTATACCTGGACAAGGTTATCCATGTCTAGTGTAAAAACAGATACATAATTGAAGGCATGCTGAATGAATGAATGGTAACTCTTTATTGTGCACATAATTACAGTAAAAATACATACTTAGTACAAATACTTTAAAAACAATTTAAAGAAAGTACACAAAGGGGTCTTATCGCCAAAGAGCGATCTCTACCAGAAAAACCTTTGTTGATAAGAATAACATTTTAAGGTAGAGTAGGATATCCGTAAAATATGTACTATTACACTTACAATAACTTTAGACTGTACATATATGCTATATCTATACATAACAATTCTGCTCTCACACATAAACAAAACAAAAAGCATAATAATACAAACACATTAAAATTTAAATATATATATATAAAGAAATTTACAGAAAAATGACCTTGAGAGAAATATATTAATCTAATCTGTAGAACAAGAATTTAAATAATGCATTTTAACTAATTTTTTAAAAATTTTTAACGATTTTGCAAGTCTAATGTTAGCAAGGAGTTTATTCCATAGCTTAACAGCTGAAACAGTGAAAGAGTGTTTATAAAAACGTGAATTATGCACAGGCATACGCAAGGAAAGATTTTCACTTGAACGCAGTTTCATACCATCACTTTCGAAAAATTCAAATCTTTCCTTTAAGTAACCTGGAGTCATTGGATCATAAAGCACATTGTATAACAAGAAGAGTATATGAGCATCACAGCGAAGTTTAATAGGAAGCCACTAGAGTTGAGAACGAAACTTGGACACATGATCATATTTGCGTAAACCAAATATGAATCTAATACAAATATTTTGGAGACGCTCAAGTTTATTTAGCTGATCTTTGGTTAGATCAATAAAGCAAATGTCCGCATAATCTAGTATTGGAAGTAATAGAGATTCAGCAAGCGTAATTTTAGTAGGTATAGGTAACTCTTTAAACGTCTTAAAGAACTCCAGGATGCAAATATTTTTTTACTGAGTTGAGTACTTGAGTCCACGAAAAAGTGCTATCAAAAAATACACCTAAATATTTTACAAAATTAGTATATGGTATATTAATTCCATTTAGTGTAACAGCTGGTAAACTACTCCAACCAACTCTATCAATGAGTTTCGGGCTACCAATTATGATAACTTGAGATTTATTGGGGTTTATATTTAAGCCAAAATTTTTACTTCAATCACAAATGGTAGCCAGATCGACATTGATGTTGTCGATTGCATTATGCAGGTATTCAAAAACAGTGTGTGTATAAATTTGGAGATCGTCGGCATACATATGGTAGAGAGAAGACAAATGATGAGTAATAGAACTACTAAAGAAGGAAAATAATATGTTTTTACATTACAAATCTACATCTAAACCAAATTAGGTATAAGGAGGAAAGATTTGATTTTTTTTTTTTGTTTGTTTGTTAAGATTTCATTCAATAACTACTTGAACAATTTAAAAATTCTTTCACCTTTAGAAAGCTACATTATCCAGGAATAACAAAGGCTACTTTTTTACCGGACTGAGCACAGGGAAGTAATAATTTTTATAACGCAAACCAAGTCGTGAGTAACGGTTAGTATTGTATACTCTTGATGAAGCAGACAATAGCATCAACTACGCAGCATGTCATTTGTTACATAACTACAACTTAAGAGTCAAAACTATAATTTCTTCAGATGAGTTGAACATTTAAAATAACAGTTTGCATGACAAATTGAAACATTGTACAAACAAGATTTTTTAATAATCACTACAGAACCGTGAAGTGTGTAATTTAGGAAGTAAGCACATTTGTTAAATACAGATGAGGTCGGCAGTGACATTGAAATGTACATTTATATATATAGTACAAGTCACTTCAAAAAAGGTTTATTTTCTGAACGCAAACAAAATGGAAGTTGGAATTTTGTATATTATATTTGCTCTGCTAGTAGTTGGAACATCTGCTTTTAATGATGAAATGGCAGAATTAGCGAAGATGTTACGAGAAAACTGTGTTGAAGAGACAGGTGTGGATAACGGGTTATTAGACCAGGTTAATGCTGGAGCAGATCTAATGCCAGACCCTAAATTAAAATGCTACATTAAATGTGTTATGGAAACAGCAGGAATGATGTCAGAGGGTGTCATGGATGTGGATGCTATAGTCGCTATTTTGCCTGAAGATTTCAAAGCCAAGAATGAAGGTAATCTACGAGCGTGCGGGACGCAGAAAGGTTCTGATGATTGTGATACAGCATTCCTCACTCAATCTTGCTGGCAAAAAGCTAATAAAGCTGACTTTTTCCTTGTATAGAATTAGCTTGTAATGTCAAGTAACAGTAATATGAACAGAATATTTCTATTGAAAGCCATTGATATAATACCTGTAATTTTGATTAAAAAATAACATGTCTTTATCAGTGTTCACAGATTAATTTACTCCTGAAGTAATTTATTTATAACAGTGATATAGGTAGGTACTTTGTTTTCAGTTAGAATAAAATGTCATTACTGAATTATACTGTTATATCACACATTGTGCTAACTATGTGATTGGCCAAGGTTTTATATTGTAAATTATTACTGTTATTATACTTAACCAAAATGTCAGTGGTCAATTTTTTTATACTTGAAGTTACAACCGGACTGTTAATTCTAATAAAATTAAGACATAATCCATCATGCACATGTTCAGATATGTTTGATGTTTAATATATATAATAATATATATAATATGATATTTAACTGACTTTTAATGCATAATACTCAATGTATATTACATAATGCCCAAACTGTTTGAATTTTACCACTGATGAATTTGATGAATAAACAATTACATTTAAAGTAACATACCTGGATTATATTATATATTTATACAATAATACGCCCCTTTATAGTTTGAGATCATAAGAAAATAGTGTTAAATTGTCGAGTATAGTTATTACATTATTTTGTTATTTGTGTAAGTCATAAATAAATATTTTCTGTATACATTATTTATGGGGTTACGTAAATGTAAACAAAATCAAGTAATTATTGTGTATTAAGCAAACACCAATGAAAATAAATTCGATAATATCATGTTCCTTTTATTGAGGCACAAGCCATGCTCACTGGCAACAGCTTATACCTTGCTTAAGCCTATGCTGAAGTTTATATCTTTTTCAAATATGTATACTTGTAATAAGGGGGCATCCACAAATTACGTGAGATGTTTAAGGGGGAGAGGGGGTCGAGTCAAATCTCATCTAATCTTACGTTGGAGAGAGGGGGTGTCTCGGCAAATATCACGCAATTTGTTTTCTGATTAAAACAAAAATTCATTCGAAAGAAAATAATTTGATCTATACTTTGAAATTATACAGTCTTAACTAGTCGTAAATAAAAGCACGAAGCATTTTTTTTCTTATTACAATAACAATCAAATGCGTTTACATATTTAAGAAACTCACAATTTGAAAAATCTCATGTGAGATTAGGGGATGGGGAGGGGGTTGAATAAAATCTCACATCACCAGGGGGGGAGGTAGGGACAGAAAATTAAAAAAACACGTAATTTATTTATATAGGATTTGAATTTGTAACCTCTACCAAATTGAGCTACTGTGAACTGGTTCAAAGTGGTGAAATTTTTCTTTACTTTGTGATCTATTCCATCAATTGTACTGATCTCTAGACATACTATACAATATTGTATTTATTATATAGAGGTGTACTCTCATGCAGCAACTTGGTAATTTCTTTTGTCTTTGTTTTTAGCAGATTAAAGGGTAGAGGTACTATTGGTGCAGGACCTACAGTTACCACCTTAGACTCTTTTTTCACTAACTCATTGGCAATGTCATTCCCTAAAGAGCCACTGTGATCTTTAATCCATTGTACAGTGACCTTGAATGATGTCCCTAGTTATTGAAGCAGTTTTTTTACATTCGAGTACTAGGCTGTTACAGTGGGATGGTCATACATATACAACGAGTAACAATAACACTGTCTCATTATCAAAGGCATTATTTGGTAACTTAAAACAACCATATACAATAGGGTGGTCGTTAAAAATTAATTTTTTTGTGGCACCCCCTAAAAAGCTTCTTTATGATGAAAAAACACTGAGATAATATTTGGGAATAAACATCTTTTTGGGGAATTTTTCAGGGAAAATATAATTTTATTCGAAATATAAAAAGTTATAGAAAACAAATCAATAAAAATAACAATATTTGATCAAAATAACAATAACCAAAAATCCAAATTCAAAAATTTTCAAAGTATTTTCTGAAAACGAGTTTCAGATTTGTGCTTTTAACTACGTGCCATTTTTTCAATTTTTATTTTCATTTTAGTTCCGGCCATAACTATACTTACACTAATTTAAAATCCATCTTTTTTTTAAATTTCAGATCAGTGGGAAAGATCAATCTTACCCCGCCAGTCAGGTCCATTTTTTTAGGAGAGGGGAACTTCAGTGCCATTTTTCTAATTTAAAAAAAAAAATGTCTTAGTTTTCATTTTTATGTAGTTGATAAGTAATAGAATAAGTGTAAAAAAAATTAGAAAGGATTAGTCATTATCTTCGTATAGAAATAAAATTATTAAAATAGCTTAAATTTTAGACCGCTAGACCACTCGGTCATCAGACATCAGAAATCAGAAATACTTTATTCAATAAAATTTTTTACAAGTTATTTTGACACGTCAACATATTTTTTTTAAAAACTACTACCGGTTGGAAACGCGGCCACAAACTGAGAAGATCCGGCGGAAGAAACTCAGAGGACCCCCCTCAGAAGGTCCCCTTAATAGACCAAAATCAACGGGGAAAATTTTTGAATTTGGATTTTTGGTTATTGTCATTTTGATCAAATATTGTTATTTTTAATGATTTGTGTTCTATAACTTTTTGTATTTTGAATAAAATTATATTTTACCTGAAAAATTCCCCAAAAAGATGATTATACCCAAAAATTAACTTAGATTGTGTAGAGGCATGTGTTGTTTTGAATTGAAAAAAAATTCCCAGTGTTTTTTCATCATAAAGAAGCTATTTAGGGGGTGCCGCAAAAAAATTGATTTTTAACGACCACCCTAATATACAATGTGTCATTATTCTGTGGATGTGATAGATACATTTTCCAATCAACATTATATTAAATATTATTCTTAAATATTATCTATGGAACCACACAAAGTAACAGATTTAGTTTGAGTAAAACAACTGAAGCAAAGAAGTAGCCACTGCACACACAATGTAGTGACATACACTTTAAGTTAGTAGCTAAACTTTAGTAAAATTGAAGGATAAATAAAAGAATTTTAAAATACTAGTTGCAAACACAAAATGCCCAACAAAAATGGCAACAAACACAGACACAACTATGAGGCGGTGCCCGCTTACTTGATGGAAATATATGTAATACTTGATGGAAAATATTTTGAAATATTGAAGTATGAGATGTGAAATATCTAAAGTCAATTAGGAGGAATTTAAAATACCACAACATTTTTATAAATAAAATCATTTCATTATTGTTTCTGATAATGTCATAGACATACTTATATAGGTACCCCTTTCGGATCAGACAAGGTTTTTTTTTTACATACTGTATACATGTTAGCATTCTATCTTTGTAGATGTACAATAAACAGTAAATAAAATGACATTTAAAAAAAATTACCAAAAGCCACCGCAATGTGATTTTTTTAATCGAACAGTTCAATAAAACTTTTTTTGTATCTTGTGAACTACAACGTTTTCACTTTCCGGCAGCAATATATTTATTACAAAATAATTTGAGATTAATATTTTAAGTGTTTGCATACATTTTGACGTTTGGTTAGTTTTACAACTATAAAATTTTTTTTATAAACGTTTCCACATGGGGAGGAGAGGGGGGGGGGGAGGGAGGAGGCAAATGTTACTGGGGACACTGACTTCCCCCACAGCCCCAAATTTTATAATTACTAGTACTAAAAATACAATAGTAATCTGCAATTTTCCACACATTATATTGTTATAGGCTCGAGTCAAAGGTAAAGCAATAATTAATTTACAGTACAGAAAAAATTGGTAATGTTTACAGTACTGACAAATGGTTTGTTACTTTGCCAAACAACTGGAACTCAAATAATTTAAAAAATATATATTATTAGTGAATATTAATTTTAAGCACTCTTCCAAATAAGTTCTGTTTTACTATTTTCAAAATTTATTTCTTTCTAGACATTCGGTAAAATTTTCTTATTTACACAATTCATTGTTATTGAGGTGATTATGAGAGAAAAAACATTGTGTATCTGAATATGTAAAATGTATTTTGATGTTACGATGTCTTCTAAATATTCAATATCAATTGGCAAGAAAAGAAAGTGTTTTATGTAACCCCAATCTTCAAGACGGTGGCGTAACGAGGCTAAATGCAACCCGTCAGAACTATGATTAGCCAGATTAGGTTAGGTTGTCAAAGTCGCAAAAATTATGAGTAAATATTACAGCGGCATGTTTTTAACGTATCCGAAATGGACTTACCTTGACAGAATCAAGCGGGTACATTACGCAATGCTCCATCACCCCTGCTATTGCTCCTGCAGTCATGTGGGTGATGGAGTTTTGGGTCGGAAGGGTTTCATAGTCTTCAAAGTTCATAATACTCACTAAATCAGCACTTTATAAGAAAATACACAAATAGTTTGTTATATATGTAAATGGTTTTGTTTTTACGAAATTAGTGTCATTTTCACTGCACTATTTTTGTCACAGTTGTTTTAAATTTACATTTGTACGGGACAATAAAAAAAATTTGAAGAAGTGCGGTCCCATCAACCAACACCGAACAGCCGAACACGCGCGACAACCTACGTCTACGTCAAATTTTGAGTTGTCATTTCAAATATGTCAAATTCCAACTTCTTCTTGATAAAACCTGCGATACGTAATATGTCATTTTTATGTAGATACGGGCGGCCGAAATCAATGACGACGTAACTATGCAGTTCTTTTTTTGCCACTGGAACATTTTTTTAAAATTTATTATTGAATAAATAAACAACAGTACATTTAATTAATAGTGGTATTAAAAACCACATAGGTTTATATTGGGCAATACTACATATTAATTTTAAAATAACATTATAACATTGAAGGTTGTTTCACCACAATTACTAAACTTTGTAAGCACATCTGATATAAATAATCCTTAGATTAAGGAAATACTAGATATGAAATAACTAAGAAAAAAAGTGTATTTTCCTTCCGAGTAATGACAAACAGTACACGTTGCCTCAGCTCTTGAGTGACCAACCGGCCATTGATAAAATTTTATAGGAAACGTTTTTTTTCGCTTCTCGATTTTAATTATGAGAAAAATATGTAATGTTATCATGATAATAGATTGATATGTACATATATTTATATGATTATCTATATGTCATTTTAATATAGAAAGCCTAAAATAGGGTAATTTTTACAATCATTTGTGGATGTTGAACAAAACGGCTACGATAAAATTTAGAAAATGGAGATTGGGCATAGTGACTTAGAGATAGCCCATAAAAAATATTTGATGGTTCAATGCTTGTATATCCAAACGATCATCATTTACTCTATACATCATGTTCATGTACGTTATTTATAAAGTTAACTTCAATCAAATAGATTATAGGCAATTAAGCAAAATATCTAAAAATAGAACAAACTAGAATTTAGAAATGAGGGTTACTTTTAAGGATTTTATTATAACAATATGAAATTTTATGTCTTGTTTAGAAAATAAATAGTAAATACTATTTTAACTATTAGGTACATGATTTTTGGTATTAGAATCTAAAAGTATTGGCAAAAAATTATTAGGTAAATATTTATACCTGACTGCTCAAAAGGAGGCTAATGTTTTTCGAGTGTATATTTGTACATATATAAGTATGTATGTCTTTGAATGCCATATGTCTAACTCTTTGTTTCCCTTTACATAGCCTTAACGGCGGAACAGATTTTAATGTATTACATGTAATTAGGATTGGTTTTCATTTCCTGAGTTATACTAGACATACATAGACATATCATAGACTATGTTATGAACAGCCAGTGGATTTACTATTAGGTACTACATCACTAAATATGTGAAATGAAAGGTTTTAAGCCGATTGCCCAAAAGGAGGGTAATACTTTTCAAGTGTATGTTTGTATTCTTGTATGCATGTACGTATGTCTAACTTTTTGTAACTCTCACAAAAATAATTGCATTCCGCGGTTTTACTCATTGTGCTATAGCGCTAAATAGATAGAATGCAGTCAGGTTTTTCTTCGGATAATATTATACGTAGTTTTTTACTTATAATATAGTTGTTTTCAAAATTAGGACTTCAGTAAATATAGGAGAAACATTCAGTAAAAAATATTTTCATAGAAATTTAATATTAGTGTTATTATAAGATTAACTTCATTAGGGTAAACAAATGTATATGACGTGGAGGTGACAAAGACTGATATTTTAGTGATATTTTTTGTAAAAAAAAGACTCTTGGTGCGGCTTCTTGAGTGGGACAATGCTGCAAATCTGTTTGATTTTTATTGTTTTAGTTGAATAGTCCTTTCGTACCGTGTATCGATTGCTTAAAATATTTATGGATTAACTATAATAAAAGTTGTCATCCGTCTGTCTGTTTTACAGAAATTGGACAAAAATACAAAAAAAAAAACATCATAATATCAAAACATGGCGCACTGGTATTTTTTTAATTTTTTTTTTATTATGTCTTATGATGATTTATTAGCATGTCTTATGATAACACTGGATAACACTCTTACGTAGTATTGTATACTCTTTGGATGACACTGAGAAGTTATTAAAAAAAAATATGTATTTTAATTACGTTTAATTTTTCTCTTCTTGTTGTTATTTGTGATAGTTTAAAAGAATTACTCTGTTTTCCTAAGTTATATTATGTCTTAAGTTTAAGAGTTTAATTTAATAATAACATTATAAACTATGCCCACTTAATTTTTTTATCAGTGATTAATAAAATGATTGTATTCCTAGCCCCTATCGCCTGTAACACAGGTCAACCTAGTTCAGGCAGATACATGTTAAGTTAGATCGTAAGATAGTTTTTAGGTATTTTATTATTCAGTGTAATGTACAATTTATTAATCTGAATGAATATATTTTGATTTGATTTGATTTTATTTTATAACAATAATGTACAGAGTTTCTTATAATTTGTATGTGCCAAACTGTAAGCCAGTTTTTCGGCATCATCCAATACAGTTCTCGTGAATCTGCTCATTACACATTCTTGTATTCTTATAAATATTTTTTTTATTCCTAACGTTAAAATTATTATATTTGCATTTATATTTTTTGATATATAAATCGCGATGGTATGGAACCCTCCGTGCGCAAGTTCGTCTCGTACTTAGCCGGTTTTTTAAGGTACATGAGTGGAAGTATATACCTCTAACTAGAGGTGGGTCGTTTCGCGATTTTGCCGTATCAAAATGAAACTATTTATCGCCACGCGATAGCGGTTTCTGAAACTATTTATTTTGAAAACTATTGATTACAGAATAGCGGCTTTGGCTAGCTGTTCTGATACCTGTCTCATTTCCGTGCTGTACCGTTTTGAGCCCTTCCTATCGACGGATCGAGTTGAAATTTTGTGATGAAATTATTTTACGTTAAATATTACGTATTTCTTATGTATTGTATTTATTAATACCTATGTATTGTAGTCATAAATCGTACATATAATATATTTACACTATCTATACATCTTTTATACAGATAAATAAAATTGGTGTGCCTGTTTGTAATATTAAAATAACCGTTTTTAACTAAATGCATATGGATGTATACACATACCAAAATAACACTTTTTAAGATTTTTGTCTGTCTGTGTCTGTTTGTTCCGGCTAATCTCTGAAACGGCTGGACCGATTTTGACGGGACTTTCGCTGGTAGATAGCTGATGTAATAAGGAGTAACTTAGGCTAATTAAAAAAAAACCCACGCAGACGAAGTCGCGGGCACAGCTAGTATATATATATATATGCTTGTGTCGTATGATATAAGCACAAGTTGTTCTAAAATAACAATTTGTATAAACATGTCCTAACGTTATTAACTTCGCTATGCCTCCGAAGTGAAATATTCAACACGTGTACTAACCTAACAATTCAATTGGGTGATGAATATCCGGTCCGACATTACGAGGCAGATATTCTTGACTTTCGAGCCGCCATTAACTCCTCTAATGTTTCAATCATAATTAGTTTGGTACGGTAATCATGATGGGATCATTACCGAGACCTCTCTACTATTGAAATGGTCGTGGTATGAACTTTTGCATAATAGCTACTTAGAATTTTCACTGTCATGGCGTCGTACAGTTACACGACAACATCAGTCACAACAAAAACCAATTCAGATAATGAAGTTTTCTATTTGTGTCCATATTTTATTTGCATTTTATGTTACCTACGGTGAGTGAGTATTCCATATTACACCATTGTCACAAAAGCGCCTTTGTTAGTGTCTCAGTATCAGTAGTAAGTGCCCGAAGTTTTGGGTTCGTGTCCTAGCTCATGCAATTTGTACGAATAAATAAATTTTATTCGTACTTGGCAATATGTAAATATGTCAAAAGGATGGTCGTCTATCATCGTAGGATGGTTATTTGATTGGCCCTAATTTGAAGCAAAAGATGCACCTCCGGGTTTGGGTGTACGAATAATATTTGCTTACGTTTATAAAGAGATACCTGAATACTTGTAACGGTATACGATACACTTGAGAATTTGATGTGCAAAAAAAAATATTTTAACAAATTTTCTGTGTGATAAATAATTTTCCCGACATAATTTCCGTTCCTAAAAGGTTCCGTTCTAAAAGGTCTTCCTTTTTAAGGTTCCGTTTCTAAAAGATCTATCTGTCCATGTGTCTGTCACCAGGCTGTATCTCATAAGCCGTGATAGTTAGAAAGCCGAAATTTTCACAAATTATGTATTTCCGTTGCCGCTATAACAACAAATACTAAAAATAAGGTGGGGGGAGGTTGGTCAATGTACATACCTACAAGTAATATTAATACCTATGGTTCGGGACAGTTTGCTCCAGAACATATTGTCCCGAACCATATTCATAATTAATATTACTTGTATGTACAAAAAGTCTCTAGTATTCTATAGTGACACCGATTGGTTGATTGACTATAACTATGTATGTATTAGATGTGTATTTAGATACAAATCACATGTGGATTAAATATGTAGGTTAATGTTTTGTAATACCATCTTAGAAAATTTTGATTTATTATCATCTAAAAAATAAATTCCTCTATAAAAACAAAAAAAAAAGTTAATAACAAAAGGTTTACCCAACAAAATAAAACCTTCCAAATAGTATCCGAACAGTTCGGATTTTAGATGGTATAGAAGATACGGAAAATGTGTGAATGTTTTAGGGAATTTCCGACCATTTGGCCTTGTAACCGGTCAGTACTTTGAAAACCCAAAGTTTTTCTTCGAGAAGATGACCTTCGACCAAAAGCACCGCGGCAGTTTCAATAATTCCGAGTGCACTCAACGTTTCATCAATTGCATGGAGGTTGTCAGGTAGGTACGTGTATTTAGAGAGACAGGGGCGAGGCTACCGCCGTATCTGCCGTGTCAATTCTTCCCAAAGGGCAAAAGTAAAAAAAAGCATCTTCTTTTTTTTTTCAAAAAAGGCAAGGAGAGTGTATATTTAATTTGAATAGTTGTAAAAAATTTGGAAAAGTGACAAATAGATAATTAGGATGACACTGACACAATGTAGCAGTTCCGCTGCTGTGTTTCATTTGTTTTGTGAGAGTCCCAGGCCTTGAGTACTCTGAGAAGTGAGACAGGCCGCATCGCAATGAAAAATGCAGCCTAGCACATTAGGACGGGACGAGATTGAGCGCGCCTTATTCACCAAAATCCGCCGCCATGCTGCCCGTTATGCCCTGACGTAGTGCGCGATACTTCATATAAAATAATATATGAAAGCGACCTCGGCGGATTTCTGCGATGCGGCCCGAGCGGTGGAGGCGCGCCTCAGTGTGTATGGTCCTACAGACAGCAGTCATTACACGCAGCACTCCAGCAGGACCCTTTGCAGCAGCAGCTAGAAGCTCCCTTTAGCCCTTGTTGGTCCGGTCCCCCCTTTGAAGAATACACCATCCGACATTCTGTCAAGCAGTTTGTAAATCGCGAACGATTGGCTACACGTGTCACTACCATCGTGATTACTAGAGGTGATTAAATTTCTTAATAATTCCGTAAAATTGGCAACGTCTCGTCGGGGTGTATGGCACCACCGCCTTACATATTCCTGTCGCATAAGCGTCACATAGCGTCGTTGCTTGTCGCTGTCTTGTTTCCTTTTAGAGGGTACAAAGATGGCGTAGCATTAGGGAAGATTTGCTTGAGGGCATAAGGGACATAGGTGAGGAACAAAAAGGGATAATAGAGTTAAGAAAATACTATATTAGAAAAATATTCGGACTTACCTGGGACCGACAAGATGACGTTTTCAAATACTGCATTAATTTACCACAGCTACATCACCTAGTAACGAAAAGAAAAGTTATGTCGGATATGACGTGTTTGTTTTATCCGCTTATCTGGATTTCACGTGTAATAATTGTAGCTAAAATATTCATTCAACAATTGTGGATCTCTGGAATAGACTGGGATGATAAATTACCTGCACTATTTTTGAATGAATGGATGAGATATATGGCAAACTTAAATTTACTTACCAACTTTCAATTACTTAGATGGATACAGACTAAAACAAATGATTTTCTATTTGAATTGCATGGTTTCATTGACGCTGCCAACAACTCTCACGTCGCAGTCGTATATGCCCGGATGGTTAATACTAATGGTAATTTTTATACCTACCTTATTGCTGATAACACTAAAGTTGCTCCTGTGGAATTCTTTTGTCACTTTATTCAACCCCGTGCACCCATTGGAGTTGTATGTTTATGCAGGTGCCGCTGCCATCACACCACGCGGATAGCAATGCATCATTACCATCTTTGATGTCTACATATAGGCGATGGTTTCTCTTTGCATCAGGAGAGCGATCGATTTGCTTGCTATCTAATGATGTAAAAAAATGTATAGACAGACCTTACAGTTTAGGACAAACAATTTATATGCAGTGTACCGACCTACCGCAAGATACTAAAGCTTAATAAAGTACATAGTATAGTTTGTTATTGGTAATAGCGAAATTGAAATCTGTTTCATCCCACATTTCATCAGGTGTTCTCAAATAATAAAAACAATTTTCATCAAAATTGATCGAGCATTTTTTGAATTATAACGAAGCACACAGACAGATACCGTCGGCGGTTGTCGCCGCTGTGCTCCGCTCCGGCTGCCAGAGTGAGCTCTCTGACGTAAGCTACAAGGTATCTAGTTCATATGCTTTACAATCGAGAGATCATTTTCATTGCCACGGTCTTATAGTTTGAGGGTTGAGAGGCTCGACACAAAATAAACACACCAACCACCGACATCTTTTCGCAGCGATTTTTGAAGCACTTCGAAATCAATTTTTTCAATCTATTTAGCTTGCAAATTACCATAACTTTAACCATAAATATTGAAAATATGCAGAAATATTTTATTATTTTAACGTTTAAATATCCTTTTTTATTAATTTAAATAGTTTTCGCATGCCATTTTGGCGCAGTTGGTGCATCACAGTTTCAGATAAAGCGAAAGGAACTCCGTTCCAGCCGTTCTCATTTTTTTTTAATTTTATTAAGTAGGACAACATACGTACAAGATGTGCTAGTTGTGTGTGTGACGCGTGTCGTGTGGCAGGCCGGACGCGATCTGCGTGGCGTGGTACGTGTACTACGAGTCGGTGTGCGGCGTGCTGCGCGAGCACTGCAACGACAGGCAGGGCGACTACACCTACTGTGAGTTGTTTCACCGACACACACACACACACACACACACACACACAGGAGCCCGATTCACGGAACAAAAAGTTAATCGAGTTGAAATTTTAAGGACTCTTACCTGTTAGGAAAGTAGAATTCTATTGTTTATCAAATGCTGTTAGGAGAAGAGCGATCGAGACTTCATGTAAGTAAATGCATTCATGTATTTGAGGTAAGGTAGTCTACAGGCTACCTTACCCTCCAACCGGAACACGACAGTAAAAAGCATTGGCCGCAGTAATAAGTAAGGCGGTGGCACTATATACTCAGGCGTTGCAAAAAAAACCTAGCAGTTACGATGATAGTGACACGTATAGCCAATTATTCGCTTTTTTCAAACTGCCTGGCAGAATGACAGATAGTCTGTTCTTCAAAAAGGGGCCAAGTCAGTACCAGGAAAATGGCTAAATTAAATTAAAAAATTCGACTTGGCTTGATTACGTGTCACACCTGTGAGACCAAAGTTTGATAGAGGAGATATACAATCAGAACTGACGAATTGTATCAGAATCCAGTTGTTTGCTTATGCACCCATCGCCGCATTGTATATATCTGGCTCTTCAGAATAAATTGTGTTTCAGATCAAAACGCTTTCCCGCTGTTTGAGTCCCTCTGCCTGTCCTGGCGGCACTCGAGGGAAACATAGAACACGAGACACCGCAGGGCACAGACATCTCAGACGGTAGACATAACATACATTTACCAGATAAATAACGTAGGAATATGTCGCAGACCTGAGAATGTGTCCCGAAGTGCAGATTGCAGAAACAACAGAACTCGTATTTTACTCGTGCACCTCAGCAATCGCGTTTGCCGTTAGTACATATAAATTGTAAATAGGTACATTAAACAATTTTAAAAGTTAGATTGCTGAGGCGCACTCAAGACACGATTAGAAATTATTGACCGCCCGTTGGTCGAGTGGTTAGCGACCCTGACTAGCATTTGTGTGATGAGCATAAATGTTTGTATTTCCGGGTTTGGGTGTTTATTATGTATGTAAAAGTATTTACATACGTATTAGTATCGTTGACTAACACCCATAACACAAGCAAATAATTTGCTTACTTTGGGGTTAGATCAGTAGTGTAATTTGTCCCGTGAATATTTATTTATTTAACATTAAAATAAATATTTAAAAGACAGTAAATTAGCTTTTATTTGTAAAAAGTGAATGACTAATAAAAAGATTAATTGAATATTACTGAGATGATTTCTTCAATTCTTCACCTTCCACTGACCATGGCATGGCTTTGATTTCTCCCACCGTCGCCACTACCCGGCCAGGAAAACAAATATAACAATAATAAACATGTGAGGTGTGGACTCAGTAATTAGTGTCCTCGTAGTCGTTTCCGTAAACGGTCTTGTAGCGACGAGCCTCGACCAACATCAACGGAGACTCTTACTATAAAACTGGATCAAGGGCTAGATACAGAAGGCGGCAGTGTTGAGAACGGCACGTATTGTGAGGAGGTTTCTTTCTCTGTCGCCCTGACCACCGGCGGCTTAGCTGGAAGGATCACGCCGGCGTAAAATCTATTTTTTCAGGTTCGGCGGCTCATAAGAGGCGAACGATTGTTATACGAGTCTTGCCCAGATTTGGTACTGTAACACCCGTCCGGCGATCTATCAGCCGGCCGTGTTATTCCACCAATCGTACCGCCTTTTCCTAGGGGTTTTTCTTTGACTCGCTTGGCTGCTCGAGGATCCGAAGATCGACAGGATTTTTCAGGATTTTCAATAATATAAACTCTCGTTTTATATCTTCGTTTATTTCTCGGGGATCTGTCTATTCCCCACCGAATCAAAAGGAACACTCTTATTCTAAAACATTTTTTCATCTAAACAAAACAGTTCTACATTTGAAAGTAGACAAAGCTGTCAGTGTATATGTAACACCATAAAGGTATTACATCAGCTACCCCCCAAGGTAGGAGCAGCTGAAACTGGAGAGGCATTTGTCTCCTCTCATATGACCTACCTATTTCTATCCCGATTGCCCTACCTACGAGAGGAAGGTACATTTTGGTGGGACTGTCTTTTCCTAAAAGATAGTCTGCCCCATGTGTGGTTCTGACTATTACCACCACACCATGTCACAAACTTTGGTCTACCAAAACCTCTCTAAAAGACAGACCACATTCCCCTCACCTAACCTATCCTACCGCAAACATTTATTATTTTATTAAACTTTTGCCTGAAGGGCTCTAGCTGTATAAGAGATAATAAGAGACGGAAAGGCATAACAATTCAAACTTCTTTTCTTTGGTGGACCAAAAGAAAAAAGATTGAAGTATTACTTCCTCTCAACATCGAGCTCGCCCCAATATATATATCACGATCATAAATATTCCTTACTCTGAACCATACTAAACCATCATTGCAATATCTCCCATAACTATCCGAGTTCATGTATATCCTATACAGATATCCTTTGTGTCGACTATGTCGTACTACAAAGTTGAACTCCCCTTCATAAGACTTTCAACCCTTAACCTATACTGACTCTTTCGACTTCATACTAAGGCGGCTCTGTCCCTAGTATACATTATACCCCATAAGACTTTATTATTGAACAGAAGAACTTGAGAGGAATACATTTCGACTGAAAACATAAGCACATACTTTTCTTTTTAGCTTCGGTCCATCATCATAGCATTGGTTGAGCCCCGTCATATTACATGAAACAAATACAAATATTAGTATTCTCATATACAAGCTCAAACAAAAGTAATGGTCTAACATGTAACAATTATTTATTACAATGAATGACTATAAAGTACACTATATATTTTTTACATACGTACATGAAATGCTTTCAACCTATTTATATGTACAATATCTCTATATCTCCTATTGTTTAACTTCGTAATTACATAATTTACATTAGATATTCTTTCCACTATTCTGAACGGCCCTTTATAACCTACATAATTTCAAACTCCTATTGTCCACCCGTCTTACTGTCCCGGTCCACCCGTCTAACTGTCCCGGTGAAAAGTCCTTTACTTTAGCCCTTTTGTCAAAATATCTCTTTTGCCTAACTTGTGCCCTCCTAATGTTTTGTACTGCCTTCCGAACTAACGCACCTTGTAAATTATGTCTCTCGGCATAATTTATTTCTCGGTTTTGACTATCCCTATTTACCCCCATGTCGCTTTGGAATATCGGTTCCCTAGCGTACATCATCATATATGGTGAAATCTTAGTGGTTGATTGTTTACTAGTGTTATATGCATGACATACTAATGGTACAAATCTACACCAGTCTCGTTGGTCCCTGGCAACATACATCGATAACATTTGAACCAGCGTTTTATTGAACCGCTCTACTAACCCATTCGTTTCTGGCCTAAATGCCGTACTAAATCGCGATTTTGCCCCAAATCGATTCACAGTTTCTCTCACTAGGTGTGAAGTGAATACTGCTCCCCTATCAGAAATTACCTCCTTAACACCTCCGTACCTACAAAACACCTCTTCAATCAAAAATTCACTCACTTTTTCTGCCGTTACCCTTTGTACTGGTTTACATATCGCATATTTCGACACATATTCAACACATACTATAATATATTTATTCCCGTTCAAAGATTTTCTAAAAGGCCCTAAGATATAGATTTCTACCTTTTGCATCATATGGGTCACAGTTATAGGCTGTAGTTCAGCTACTTGTTTGACCTTTTTTCTCTCTTGACACAACCTACACGTTTTTACATACTTCTCGATCTCCCTCTCAGCATTCTCGCAATAATATTTATCTCTGAACTTACATAATGTTTTTGCTAAACCCAAGTGACCACCTGACCATGGGTCGTCATGCAAATCATGTAAGATCTCATGTAATAAACCCTTTGGTATAACTACAAGATCTTTCATAATATTCCCTCACTTTACTCTCTTACACAATATTCCATCATTCAATTTATACCCCTTATATATTTCGGTATCGCTCATCCTTACTCGAGATAACCAACGCCTACATGACTCATCTATCCCTTGCTCTTCTTGGACCTTAACTACCTCTAATTTATATACTTTCAAACCATCCTCTTGTTCTTTCTGAGCATCCTCGACTGTACTCTACACATGCAACGGGTTTCTACTTAAAAAGTCGGCAACTACATTCTCTCTGCCTGCACAATGCACAATATGGAAATCATATGCTTGTATGCTCAGTGACCATCTCGCCAACCTTCCATTCATATCCTTCCTATCTCTAAGCCAACATAACGCCTTGTGATCGGTTACGACTTGGAACTTCAATCCCCATAAAAAATGCCTAAAATAATTCAATGCCCATACTAGACCTAAACATTCTTTCTCAGTAGTAGAATATTTCTTTTCTGCCTCACTCAATTTCCTCGATGCATACGATATCGGATGCATTTTTATTTTTCCTTGCATTAGACAACATCCCAGAGCTTCTCCACTAGCATCTACATACAATCTAGTTAAAACATCCTTATCACTAGAATAATGACTTAAAATAGGCGGGTTACACATTCGATCTAACTCTCGTTTTATATCTTCGTTTATTTCTCGGGGATCTGTCTATTCCCCACCGAATCAAAAGGAACACTCTTATTCTAAAACATTTTTTCATCTAAACAAAACAGTTCTACATTTGAAAGTAGACAAAGCTGCCAGTGTATATGTAACACCATAAAGGTTTACAGTACCACCGCCTTAACTATTCCTGCCGCAATAGCGTCAGTGTTTGTCACTGTCGTGTTCCGGTTTGGAGGGTAAACGGAAGCCAGAAATTTTTTGCAAATGACATTAAAACCCGGCCACTCGGATAGCAACGCACCATTAACACCTTTGGTGTCTATAGACGATGGTTGTATCTTTCCACCAGGAATGTTATCTGCTTCTTTGCTCTTATGATATATAAAAAATGTATGAGTCTCGGGACGCCCGACTGAAGTGATAACATAAACCAATCTAAGTTGAACTATTTAATATTTAAATTGTTTTGGAATTGGAATACATTCACGCGAAGAGAGGAGAGAGAAGCTTCTGTCCGTCTGAATATTTAAAAAAAACTGTGAGCGCCTCCCACACTGTAGAAGTGTAAATTCAGAGTACTGCATTTCGAGAGATGCTCTATCTCTCAGAGAGAGATCACCGCGGAAGGATAATAAACAATAGGATATAAAACGCTCGGAGTAGAGCAATTATTATTTAAATATTAAACGTGTAGGTACTATACCTGCTGACTGTACATCTTCTCTCTCGGCTCGAATCATCAATGCAGTGGCGTAGCTATCGTAGGGCTAGCAGGCGCAGTGCAGCCCTCATGCTACACCTATTAGCTAGCTATTCAAATTCAAACGGAGGAGCACCGCCCATGGACAGCCGCAGCACCAGAGGTCTTCAACCTGCGCTGCCAGCCTTTTAAGAACGAGTAAGCTCTTTTCTTGAGAATTTGGAGTTGAATCCGTTACGAAACATGCCGGTAATTGATTCCACAGTGCAGTAGTGCATGGTAAAAAGCGCCGAACAGTTCGTCGAAACACTCTATGATAGATGGGATGAAAGATGCAGAGGGAAACTCCATCTCTGCGTCATACCAAGAAATCAAGCAAATTAGAAATAACCTAGTTGTTAGCGATTTGAACCGCTCTACACTGAATGCGATCAATAGGAAGACGCTGATACTGCAGAACTCCCGTCCAGAGAACAGTATTCTATGTGAAATGGAATTTATAAAATATTTAACTTCCGTTTTTTGCTTATCGATGCCTTGTAGTGAAAAATTAATAACTCATGGTGAAATAGTTTTGCACTTTCAAAATAGATACTTAGCTTAATTTAAACAGGGCCCAAACAGTTCATTACTGCCGCAGGGCCCGTGCATATCTACGTCACTGCTTCGAAGCACTGTCCTGTATTATGTATTCTATCTCATTCCCTCACGGGCTAAGCCCTATAAGTGTATGCGTTTGTCTCTTTTTCAATTCAAGCGCAGAGAGTTTCCACGACACATCTTCAGTAGGTAAGTACATAGTAGGACTAACTTCTGTTTACACGTTCCAATTACGTGTAAACAGAAGTTACGGTTCACGACGGCTGTACGGGTACCGACGGCTACGTACGGACTCCGCGATCGCGTCGTGATCGAGTCGCCTCCGTCACCTGCGTCGGAGTCCGTTCGGAGCCGACCGGCCGTCGCGGAATGCGAATAGTCAATAGAGCAGTGTTGCCAATTACAGATAGTCAAATATATAACATGACACAGCTCAAAAGTAACATTTTCGAGAGAAAAGTAACATTTCCTTAATTTATGCGGAATATGACACTAATGCTATAATATGACATTTTATTACACAAAAACTAAAAAGTTTTCTATCCCATTAGTTAAACTTCGAAAGGATTGTAATAATTTTTATATATCTAACTAAAGATAACTAACTAATCAGTTTACAAAAAAAAAGCCATCTTCGATCTCATCAATTTTATCTGCTGGAAAATATTTAACTACCTATTTTTATTATCCTAAGAGTAACATTTTGAGTCGTGTGATATGTAAGTAAAATGAGAGGATCAAAAGTAACGCAAAATGTTACAAAATTAACATTCTGGCATCACTTCAATAGAGAGCAGCGGCCAGCGAGTCGAGTGACGAGTCGTTCAAGGAAGTGCAGCTGCCGCGGGGGGCACAGACCACACGAATACTCAGACACGCCATTGGGAAATAAACTTGTCGCCGCGCATATGAGTAAACGCTCCTATCACTGTCAATAGTTTCATACATTTGTAAATATATTATATCGTGAAAAATAGAAATAAACCATGTTGTAGGTATTGTTTTATCGTACCGAATGAGATGACAAGGTTTCAAAATTACCCTTGAACTGATTTTATTTCATCGGTTCACTACTTACCTGTACTAAACTCTGTATTTCTGTGTCATGTTGGTTCCAGGCTTCTTTGAAGAATATACCAACTGCTGTTTGCCAGGCAGGTCGTAAAAGGCGACCGATTGGGTATGTGAGTTACTACCATCGTGACTACTAGGTAGTAGAGTTCTGCATTGTCTCGCCCGGCTCTGGTACCACGGTCTTACCTATTCCTGCCACAATAGCGTCAAGGCTAGTCACTGTCGTGTTCCGGTTTGGAGGGTAAGGTAGCCGGTAAACTTATGCATGTGGCATTAGACCTCGCCACAAGATAGCAACGCACTATTAGCATCTTTGGTGTCTATAGGCGATGGATGACTCTTTCCTTCTGGAGACCAATCTGCTTGTTTGCTATCTTATAAAAAAAGCTACACTGACAAACTAAGAAATCGTCTTGAAAGGCGTATCCATTTATTCCGTGGTGTGATTCGTATTTAAAATGTCAGTGGGTGTATGATAACAATACACGGTTTTCTATCTCTGAAGTGCCCGAGTCACTCAAAGTGCTGAAACGAACACCACGGACATGATCTACGTCAATAGTAAAACTTCTTTTATTAGATGCAAAACTTAAAAAAAAATATATCGTTTTCAATGAAAATAAATAGATGACTAGTGCAATATTTCACCCAAAACACCAACGGCCAAACAGGAAATGGATGAAACGCCCCATCTGCTACAAATCGGTTAACAGAGATCTTGAACGAAATAAATTTGCAGGGACAGTTATCCGTTGCACTCAATGATCTCTGTGTTTTAGGTCAATGGACGCGCTAGTGTAACATAGCACGAGACTATACTTACAATATTCCACCACCACCACTTCCACTTTAAAAAAATAAAGCTATATCCGATCCAAACGGTCGTAGCAGTCACAACCATTTGTTACGCTTGTGGTCGGGCTGTAGGTACACACCTACCATTCAAATGAGTCAGCGATAAATTGCGCATACCACTGTAGTTTTTGTAAATATTATGCAATTATATATTGACAAAAACTACGTTGTCCGGGATTGGAAAGTGTCCGGTTGGCGAAAGGTTTGCCACCTATCACGCTGTGGGCCGAATGGCCAATTGCACTTGTTAGTGTCTTAGCTTAGAACAATCTTAAAAGTGACAGCATACTATTTAGGATTGTCCTAGGATAAAACTATGTTACTGCAGTTGGCCACTAGTATCTTCGGCTAGTTGTGGGTGCACTGGTTGTACCACTACCTACCACTTCGGGGATACGAGAGTGAAGATACTTTTTTCTATATATTATATTGACTGCCTCGTTGTCCAGGGGACAGCGTATATTCGGCTCAGATCATGAGGTCCCAGGTTCTATCCCCGGGTTGGGCAAGTGTAAGAGGTTTTTATCGAAAATTCAACATGTCAGTAGCAGCTCGACGTCTGACGAGCGGTGTGTTACCGCTCCCGTGCCTCGAACAAGCACGTAAAGCCGACGGTGCCGGTTATCGCTGGAAATAGTCAATATAATCGTTATCAAGTCTGTAAAATGCGGCGCTCGGGATCACCACTCATCTCGCCAACCGACAAACCGGTGACCCGTGGTGTACTGGAAACTCTATAGACGTTCGGTTTGCTCTGCCTAATTCGCCGGACCGGGCGTGATGATTTCTTTAGGTTTACTGTTTTTCGATTTACTGTTTGTTATTTTTAAGATAGCAGTAAATTATATTAGTATTTATAGAACACTAGCCGCGCCCTGCAACCCGCTACATTACAAACAGTTTGTGGTGAATGCCGCGGAAACTACTTATTTTTCCGGGATAAAAAGTACCCTATGTGCTATTCCAGGTCATCTACCTGTGTGCCAAATTTCACTTAAATCGGTCCAGCTGTTTTTGCGTGATTGAGTACGAAACATCCGAACATACAAACTTCCACATACTTAAATAAAATATGTGATTTACATGTAGGTTATCATGAATAAAGTAAATGAAACACATTCATTAATAAGTCTAGTTATAATTTCGTTATTCATTTATTTTTATTTATTAAGCTACTTTTAATTATTGAAAACTTAATTGTTTTATTTAACGCATAATAGGTTTCTAACACTGTCGATAAAAAAGTGGTACATCACTACTCACGTCCAAAAGACCGATAAGTGCAAGGGAGTGGGCAATATGCGCTATCCCGCTCTCATATTTTATAGCTTCGCGTGCCAGCCGCGTGTACAGAGTATTAGAGATGCAACAATGCTCATAAAAAACATCGATATTTTCTAGAGTAAAACATCGATGTTAAAAACATCGGAGTTTATGAACGATACATCGATGTCTATTATGGTCGATGTTTTGCCATACAAGTTACTTGTATTTAATAGCTTGTTGGAGTACTTGAGAGCGAGGGAAGAAGGTACTATGATAAAACATCGTCACAAAATATCGCTCATGAAGAACGATGTATCGTCGATGTTTAGGGTTTCAACATCGATGTTAAAACATCGAGGTTAATGAACGATATATCGATGTTTAAAAAATCGATGTATAGTTTGTATCCCTACAGAGTTTAGGCTCTTAGCTCTGTGTTTACAAAATAGCATGCACCTGTCTGAATGCCAAATATTCTTCACGCCACCTGCTGCTGTGTTTAAAGTGTATAGGTGATAAATGAAAAACAAAATGTAGTTGGAAATGCAATTTATATTACTTTAAGCATATTCTTCACTTACAAATGACGACAACAGTGTCAGTCCGCGGGGCGCCCCGGCACCGCTGTGACGTCACACCCGACACCGACGCGAGCGCCACTACTGACCACTCTCATGTAACGCTACATACGATACTACAATGCACCACTGATCTTATCAGAAACTCATTTATTTATATAAGCATCAAATATTTATTGCTTTTTTGTTATTTGGATAGGTCAGAAAATTAATAACATTTATTTAGGCAATCGTCGCCATTTTTAAATTAACTAATGTGTATGTCAATGAGGCCGAGATACCGGAGGCGCGGTTGGCAAGACTAGTGCTGGCTGTTTATTAATTAAAAACTTTGCTATTTATATAATTTAGTGTTGTGACATGAATAGAGTCACGTGACATATAGAGAGGTCTGTAGATGCACACGCGTCTTACAACTGAAAATTGTGCTCGACAGAGCGTAGCTGCTACAGGAGAGACACGGCGACCAGCGCTCATTGCCGACTGTTTAGTGATACAGACATTTTAATGGCTTTATTGTAAGGCTTCAAGGACGACAAAGGCAAGGCAGTATTGAAATAATACTTCTGTAACATGGCATGGTTGCTTTATTGCTTAAACAAATCAGGGATCTTACACATCAGATGTAAAAGCATAGCCGAGGTTTAAGACAGCACTTTATAAACACACGTGCGGGGTGACTTTCCCGTTTGGCGGTGCAATTACAACATTTAACGGTATAGTTATAAAAATCGAAAACTCATCGGATCCTAGTGAAAGGGATTTCATTCCCTAAAGCCCGGCTATTCGTGTTACGAAAACGGTTAAATTAGCGCACTCGTATGAGGATAGAAACGGAACTGCGGTGGATGCATGATTATAAAAAGAAACAAATTTTGTCGCGAAATACGTGTGATTATGATATTTGAGAATTAAATAGGTTTGATGGGGTCTAGGTTACCGAAATAATAAATAAAATTATTTACTCTAGAATAAGCTTCCAAGACCTGATTCCTGAACTATTATTATCTGAACATACTGGTTTTGTCATCCTTGTCGCTTGGCAAATACACTAGTATAGGGATCGCAGTACTCTCACAAATTACTTTATAGGTACATGATCGTTCATTAGTATAGCATCGTAAGTCGATGTCTGCTCGGCCGGAGCGCTCAGTGCGAGGCGAGCTGAGCACTGGCCACCGCGGGCTCGGCGGCGCTGGCCATTAGACAGGACAACCCACAACACACACCGCACTCACTACTTCCTTGGTCAGGGTGGACAGAGTGCAGTGTGAACGAGCCAGGGGCAGCGCCGGCCCACGTATCGCCACAGAATACTGGACACTAACAGAAGTCAATCTACATGCAAGTTATATTGGAGCAACGCTCACAGACACCTCTCACGGACGCGATATCTCGGAGTGGTTCGGGACAGTTTGTTCCGCACCAATCCGAGATGTCGCGTCCGTGAGAGGTGTCCGTGTGCTATGCTCGAATATTACTTGTACGTAACATTGACTCCTGTTAGTTAGTCTCCAGTATTCTGTGGTATCGCGACCGTGCTCGCGTGTGTACTGTGTATGCATGTTTGTGTTTGCCAAGTGTTGCAGTTCGGCTTCATCTTGTGAATTGTCTTATCTATTGGCAACAGAGGAATTATACAACATTTTACAGAAACCTAAACTTATCACTAAGTATTCAGGATAGAATTTAGACTTACAAAATCGTTAATAATATAATTTATTTAATAAAAATGGTACTTTCCAGGAGGATTTAAAGATTTACTGTCGTTTAGAGTACAGAATAAACACGATCTATAGGTTTCTAATCACAATGCTGCAGTCAATGTGTCAACTGTAGTATAACAATATTACTCTGTGTCCTTTTATATATTATCACGGCATCACTATTTGTTAAGCTAAATCTATTCACATTATGAGCACCTAAATTAAAACAACCAATAATATCTCAATAATAATCCAATAAAGATATGATTGGTCGTGTTAAAGTTACACATCCGTCCTGCGGGCCACTCACAATGTGATGTCACCCGAACGGAAATCAGTTCAGCAATCCCAGTAGGTGCTTTGAACAATTAGTATCGATGTAAGCTGTGTAATGGTAACGATTAGGCGTTTTAAGCTATCCCTTAACATTACTACCGATTGCGTCGTAAGCAAATAAAAAAATACATCTTACACCTATATTGCAACCGAACGTCTGGCTTCAATAAAATTAAAAACAAAATGGACGCGCGCACACGCACCAACATTCATGTACATACACACACACACACACACTAGGAACATCGCGCGCGTCGGTGACGTCACTCGTCTCGCGCCAAACATACACACACATTTACACCACAAACAAAAAACATAAAATATAAATATATATAGTTTACGAGCAACTTTATAAGCACCCATATTGTAAAATACGATAGTAATCTATCTATTACCATTGTAAAATATTTCGTTGGCGCGGAGACGAGTCGATGCGGACAACTTTTATATGCGATTCAAGTCGCGCGACATCTGCTGCGACAACCGACGATACAATTGCCACAACAAAAATCGCGTGCATCGCTTACACACAGCCTTAGGACAAGATATCAATAGACCGCAAGTCAGATGTATCTCGTGTATATAGACTGCAATAAATAAAACTTTAAAACATTGCCAAGCCGTTACAGCATCTAATGCGATGCGCGACATGGGCGACATTCGGATACACTCCTGTACCAGCTGTAAACCTAACTCTTTCATACAAATATATTTGGTTCTCACTAATGCACCTACACACAGACACACAAGGCATCCCTCGGTGGTAGCGAGCTGGGAATACTATTGGATATACATATGTCGGGCATAACAACATCCTTTATAATAAAATTTACACAAAATCTATGTACCGCCGTCTTTCTCATATTAACGTGTTGGAATCCAGAAATACTCCCAGCGCGCTAGAAACACACAATACATTTACGTACAAACTACTCCAAACTTTTAATCAAAACTGAAAATAAAAATCTGCTTCACAACTAAAAAAAAAATAATGAAACCGCGTGCATTTTTATACGAGCACAAATATACACAGAGAGGAAACATTTATGTATGGAAGCTGTCAACAACTAGAATTCCTTTAAATCAACTTCAAACACTAGTGAAACATAACCTAAGTTACGAATTCTGTTTTATATGCTTCAAATTGAGAATTTTCTCTAAAACACCGTAATAGATTTTTTTGCAAAGTATATTTTTATAATTTCTTGACGTATTTACGTATTTATGTAACTTGACTTCTGTTTAGTCTCATGAGTGGTCTGATAATAATATTAATATTAATGTTCAGTCTATGGACTAATGATTTGTAAATAACGTAGATACGCATCATATGTCACACTCTGATGTAAGCAAGTGGATGCGTTTATGCCTTAAGGAGTAAGGGCATTACGAAAAATTCGAAAAAAAATCCTTTGAATCAAATCTTAGGTCAAAATTTAAACACATAACTTGGAAGGACCTAAAACATGATAGCTAAGAGACGACTTAACGGTTTCAACGAAATATGTAATATTTTACCGGGGGCAATATATCAAATGTATCAACTTGACTTTTATGCCGCCTTTTGGGTGAGACCATAAAACTTATTTTGTTAGCTAACAAGACGTGCCATATGTAGAAAAGAAAATTTTGGTTACCAACAGCTAAGAACTTATGGCCAGAAATGAGGCCCAGGTAGATCACCTCTGTCTCATTTTTGGGAATATTCGTTTTCGCTCTATTAGGCAGAGCAGAGCTCAGTCATCCAGGTAATAACAATAAATTAACAACTCACAAAAAATTCTATATATTTACAAACATTGGATTTAATATTTACATAGTCTATTGAATAAAAAGTTTAGAGTAGTTGTGTCTTAGGCGAATCGAGATTAGATTGAGTTAAACCAATTTGATTCAGCCTCATGTTTAGTAATTTTTGAAATACGCGATAGTTAATGGCGCATGGTTGACTTCGATATAGACACTAATAAGAAAATGTAAAAATCATAAACATGTGTACACGAAATACTGTCCACCATTACATTAACTGTCACGCAGTTCAAAATTAAAGTTCTATGAACTCGTCTATCAAAAAATCCCACCGCATCCTTATAAATATTATTTATGTGAAAAGTTATAATATCAATATATTAATATGTAAATACAACGTAAAGCGATGCCTTAGCGGCACAGCCTAGTGGAACTTAACGTCAAACTCGTGAAATTATGCGCACGAAATACTACTGCATACGAAACACGAATAAATAAAATTTCTGTCAACATTAAAACAGCGCCTATACGAGCTCGGTGACTTCGTGGTTCAGAGAATACGGCTCACGTATTCTTCGATCATTTAAGAAAACTTTGTGAAAGTCCTTGTAAATAAATACAGAAAGTTGGATATAATCATACAAATAAGAAAAAAATTAGTGTCATATCGTACTTTCGATTTTGATGCGTTTCGTCCCAAACTATTTTGACAAAGATTTCTTTGAGAAAACCAAGACATTGGTTTTAATTTTAACAGTCGAAATACAAGTAGATTCGATAGGACACTAATATTTTTAAGATGCAAAATGATTTGTTTAAGATTTTCGTTGGAATTCTAATTAACCCTCTTATAAATAATATTACAACGTTATAGCTAAGATCGAAGAACGTTTTCGGAGATCGTCTCACGTGCAGTGATGTGGCCTTAGAAGAGCCTGGCGCGACGCTTGAGCTCGTTGCGGCGCCACTGCGGCAGGCGATAGAACTCCTGCCTTCCCATCTGCAGGATGGCCTCGAACTCCGCCTCCGACAGGTGCCGCTGCGTCACAACACTCATCACTACACACCCCACACACCCGCACTCTCACACGTCTACACTGCGGCAGTAGAACTCCTGCCGCCCCACCTGCAGGATGGCCTCGAACTCCGCCTCCGACAGGTGCCACTGCGTCACAACACTCATCACTACACACCCCACACACCCGCACTCTCACACGTCTACACTGCGGCAGTAGAACTCCTGCCGCCCCACCTGCAGGATGGCCTCGAACTCCGCCTCCGACAGGTGCCACTGCGTCACAACACTCATCACTACACACCCCACACACCCGCACTCTCACACGTCTACACTGCGGCAGTAGAACTCCTGCCGCCCCACCTGCAGGATGGCCTCGAACTCCGCCTCCGACAGGTGCCACTGCGTCACAACACTCATCACTACACACCCCACACACCCGCACTCTCACACGTCTACACTGCGGCAGTAGAACTCCTGCCGCCCCACCTGCAGGATGGCCTCGAACTCCGCCTCCGACAGGTGCCACTGCGTCACAACACTCATCACTACACACCCCACACACCCGCACTCTCACACGTCTACACTGCGGCAGTAGAACTCCTGCCGCCCCACCTGCAGGATGGCCTCGAACTCCGCCTCCGACAGGTGCCACTGCGTCACAACACTCATCACTACACACCCCACACACCCGCACTCTCACACGTCTACACTGCGGCAGTAGAACTCCTGCCGCCCCACCTGCAGGATGGCCTCGAACTCCGCCTCCGACAGGTGCCGCTGCGTCACAACACTCATCACTACACACCCCACACACCCGCACTCTCACACGTCTACACTGCGGCAGTAGAACTCCTGCCGCCCCACCTGCAGGATGGCCTCGAACTCCGCCTCCGACAGGTGCCGCTGCGTCACAACACTCATCACTACACACCCCACACACCCGCACTCTCACACGTCTACACTGCGGCAGTAGAACTCCTGCCGCCCCACCTGCAGGATGGCCTCGAACTCCGCCTCCGACAGGTGCCGCTGCGTCACAACACTCATCACTACACACCCCACACACCCGCACTCTCACACGTCTACACTGCGGCAGTAGAACTCCTGCCGCCCCACCTGCAGGATGGCCTCGAACTCCGCCTCCGACAGGTGCCACTGCGTCACAACACTCATCACTACACACCCCACACACCCGCACTCTCACACGTCTACACTGCGGCAGTAGAACTCCTGCCGCCCCACCTGCAGGATGGCCTCGAACTCCGCCTCCGACAGGTGCCACTGCGTCACAACACTCATCACTACACACCCCACACACCCGCACTCTCACACGTCTACACTGCGGCAGTAGAACTCCTGCCGCCCCACCTGCAGGATGGCCTCGAACTCCGCCTCCGACAGGTGCCGCTGCGTCACAACACTCATCACTACACACCCCACACACCCGCACTCTCACACGTCTACACTGCGGCAGTAGAACTCCTGCCGCCCCACCTGCAGGATGGCCTCGAACTCCGCCTCCGACAGGTGCCGCTGCGTCACAACACTCATCACTACACACCCCACACACCCGCACTCTCACACGTCTACACTGCGGCAGTAGAACTCCTGCCGCCCCACCTGCAGGATGGCCTCGAACTCCGCCTCCGACAGGTGCCGCTGCGTCACAACACTCATCACTACACACCCCACACACCCGCACTCTCACACGTCTACACTGCGGCAGTAGAACTCCTGCCGCCCCACCTGCAGGATGGCCTCGAACTCCGCCTCCGACAGGTGCCACTGCGTCACAACACTCATCACTACACACCCCACACACCCGCACTCTCACACGTCTACACTGCGGCAGTAGAACTCCTGCCGCCCCACCTGCAGGATGGCCTCGAACTCCGCCTCCGACAGGTGCCACTGCGTCACAACACTCATCACTACACACCCCACACACCCGCACTCTCACACGTCTACACTGCGGCAGTAGAACTCCTGCCGCCCCACCTGCAGGATGGCCTCGAACTCCGCCTCCGACAGGTGCCGCTGCGTCACAACACTCATCACTACACACCCCACACACCCGCACTCTCACACGTCTACACTGCGGCAGTAGAACTCCTGCCGCCCCACCTGCAGGATGGCCTCGAACTCCGCCTCCGACAGGTGCCGCTGCGTCACAACACTCATCACTACACACCCCACACACCCGCACTCTCACACGTCTACACTGCGGCAGTAGAACTCCTGCCGCCCCACCTGCAGGATGGCCTCGAACTCCGCCTCCGACAGGTGCCGCTGCGTCACAACACTCATCACTACACACCCCACACACCCGCACTCTCACACGTCTACACTGCGGCAGTAGAACTCCTGCCGCCCCACCTGCAGGATGGCCTCGAACTCCGCCTCCGACAGGTACCGCTGCGTCACAACACTCATCACTACACACCCCACACACCCGCACTCTCACACGTCTACACTGCGGCAGTAGAACTCCTGCCGCCCCACCTGCAGGATGGCCTCGAACTCCGCCTCCGACAGGTGCCACTGCGTCACAACACTCATCACTACACACCCCACACACCCGCACTCTCACACGTCTACACTGCGGCAGTAGAACTCCTGCCGCCCCACCTGCAGGATGGCCTCGAACTCCGCCTCCGACAGGTGCCGCTGCGTCACAACACTCATCACTACACACCCCACACACCCGCACTCTCACACGTCTACACTGCGGCAGTAGAACTCCTGCCGCCCCACCTGCAGGATGGCCTCGAACTCCGCCTCCGACAGGTGCCGCTGCGTCACAACACTCATCACTACACACCCCACACACCCGCACTCTCACACGTCTACACTGCGGCAGTAGAACTCCTGCCGCCCCACCTGCAGGATGGCCTCGAACTCCGCCTCCGACAGGTGCCGCTGCGTCACAACACTCATCACTACACACCCCACACACCCGCACTCTCACACGTCTACACTGCGGCAGTAGAACTCCTGCCGCCCCACCTGCAGGATGGCCTCGAACTCCGCCTCCGACAGGTGCCGCTGCGTCACAACACTCATCACTACACACCCCACACACCCGCACTCTCACACGTCTACACTGCGGCAGTAGAACTCCTGCCGCCCCACCTGCAGGATGGCCTCGAACTCCGCCTCCGACAGGTGCCACTGCGTCACAACACTCATCACTACACACCCCACACACCCGCACTCTCACACGTCTACACTGCGGCAGTAGAACTCCTGCCGCCCCACCTGCAGGATGGCCTCGAACTCCGCCTCCGACAGGTGCCACTGCGTCACAACACTCATCACTACACACCCCACACACCCGCACTCTCACACGTCTACACTGCGGCAGTAGAACTCCTGCCGCCCCACCTGCAGGATGGCCTCGAACTCCGCCTCCGACAGGTGCCGCTGCGTCACAACACTCATCACTACACACCCCACACACCCGCACTCTCACACGTCTACACTGCGGCAGTAGAACTCCTGCCGCCCCACCTGCAGGATGGCCTCGAACTCCGCCTCCGACAGGTGCCGCTGCGTCACAACACTCATCACTACACACCCCACACACCCGCACTCTCACACGTCTACACTGCGGCAGTAGAACTCCTGCCGCCCCACCTGCAGGATGGCCTCGAACTCCGCCTCCGACAGGTGCCGCTGCGTCACAACACTCATCACTACACACCCCACACACCCGCACTCTCACACGTCTACACTGCGGCAGTAGAACTCCTGCCGCCCCACCTGCAGGATGGCCTCGAACTCCGCCTCCGACAGGTACCGCTGCGTCACAACACTCATCACTACACACCCCACACACCCGCACTCTCACACGTCTACACTGCGGCAGTAGAACTCCTGCCGCCCCACCTGCAGGATGGCCTCGAACTCCGCCTCCGACAGGTGCCACTGCGTCACAACACTCATCACTACACACCCCACACACCCGCACTCTCACACGTCTACACTGCGGCAGTAGAACTCCTGCCGCCCCACCTGCAGGATGGCCTCGAACTCCGCCTCCGACAGGTACCGCTGCGTCACAACACTCATCACTACACACCCCACACACCCGCACTCTCACACGTCTACACTGCGGCAGTAGAACTCCTGCCGCCCCACCTGCAGGATGGCCTCGAACTCCGCCTCCGACAGGTACCGCTGCGTCACAACACTCATCACTACACACCCCACACACCCGCACTCTCACACGTCTACACTGCGGCAGTAGAACTCCTGCCGCCCCACCTGCAGGATGGCCTCGAACTCAGCCTCCGACAGGTGCCGCTGCGTCACAACACTCATCACTACACACCCCACACACCCGCACTCTTACACGTCCACATTTTATGCTCATTATACAAATGACACCTTACAAAAACAATATGTTTCTCGAACAACAAGCAAGCTAACTAATAACTTACAATAGCTAAACTCACTTTGAATCTGTGTACGTTCCGGCTCGTTTCGGAGCTATATCTTGAAGTTTTTTGTCAGGGTGAGTTGGACGGGTTCGCGGTCGCGTCCCATCTGACCCCGCGCGCGCATTTACAGCGCTTTAGGTGTTTAAGTGTTTAAGGGAGCACAACATTTAATCACAATATCTACTACTACACAACCATCACAATTATTTTTTTCCGCAGCGAATTCAACAACACAAGGTTCTAAGTAGGCAGTAGAAACCTTGACCCTATTTCAATTAGGACGACGGTCAATATCGATGGCTTCTACGAGATTGCGTGACACAATTTTTTTTCTAATACATCCCAAAATTGGAGAATGCCTTTTAATTTTTCGTCAGTAGTCAAACATATCTTTTAAATGTATTTTATTCAGAGAGCCCAAAAGTTGCGTAAAACCTCGTCTGGTAATTATGGCTAACCAAATCGCCTACATATCTCCACCACTGTCTCGGTTTTAACTTGGACTCCTCAACGCTTCTTCCTTACTTTCATTACTCCTTTCATTTCCTCTCGCCCGGGGGAAATAACAACTCATAAGTCAAAACACTATCAGTCCTAGGCACTCCATAGGCAATTTGTTAATGGTTAACTGTTGTTTTATTATAGGATTGCTTCTACTAGTACATTGGAGAGTAAAGACGCCGCATCGAAACTGAGCATTACCTTATCGATGAGCATTTTGATTATTACTAGTATTTTTTTTGTCAAGTTTGCTGCCATTTGACGAACTTTAAGTCGACTGGAGTCACATTCGGACATAGAGGCCATTTCGGTGTATGTATGTTTAATAGTCCATTTAGGAGGTGTTTGGTTCAAGGAACACAAACATTTTTTCGCTCTATCTGACAGCGTAAGAGTTAGTTAAATAAAAAAGATACTCCATTTGTAGAATTGTAGTTTATCTTTTTATAAATACCGGTTTCTCAAACAAGTTGTGTAACTTTTTATTCATGCTTCACCGTATCCACTAAAACAGTTACATTAATCGTGTCTGCCTTTAACACGATAACATCCAGATTGCTGCGTAAATACTGTTTATTCTGCACATCAATGACATGTTGCGAATTAGTAACATTCATTGCTATGTAGGTGACAGTACTGGTGTTGCTTCGTACTCCGGTCATAGCGGTATTTCTCGGGAACTAGTCAATAAGAATCGGGACAAGCTATTGTCTGAAATCGAGACTCAGATCGACAAAATCTCAGAATGGGGTCGACTTAAGTTAGTTCAACTTAATCCCAGGGAGACACAGCTGTGTGCGTTCACCGCTAAAAAGCAACCCTTTTTCGTATCACCTCATTTTGAGAGCTCCCTCCTGGCAGCCTCAGCCAATATTGGAATTCTTGGCGTTGATATATCGAACAAAGTTCAGTTCTTTGATTACTTGGAAGGAAAGGCTTAACTGGCCTCAAAAAAGCTCGGTGTGCTCAGTAGAGCGAGACAGTACTTCCTCCCGGCTCATCGCCTGCAACTTTACAAAGGGCAAATTCGCCTTCACATCGAATACTGTTCTCATCTCTGGGCGGTGGCTCCGTAGTATCAACTTCTTCCTCTTGATCGTCAGCAGAGAGCATTCGAATCGTTGACGACCAAGTTGTCTCAAATCGGCTTGACTCCTTGGCCTTACGCAGAGATGTAAGTTCGCTTAGCATCTTTTACCGCATCTATCATGGAGAGTGTTTAAACTTTTTGGATGGATTCCTGCTGCTGAATTTCATCATCAGACATCGCGGCAAAAGACAAAATTCCATCCTCCACCTCGATGTCTGGAAATCCACAACCGTGAGATTCTCTAGGCATTTTTTACCTCGCACTACTCTGTACAATCAATTACCGGCAGGTGTGTTTCCAAACGCATACGACTTAGGGACCTTCAAGACAAGAGCATACTCCTTCTTAAAAGGCCGGCAACGCAATTGCAAGACCTATGGTGCAATGGCTGTATATGGCCGGTGGTAATCACTTACCATTAGGTGAACCTCCTGCTCGTTTGCCCCTTTTTTATATAAAAAAGACATCACTGTCTGATGCTCTTGCCTAGGTATATAAGCTAAAGGTTACAATTTACAAAATAGTTTTCAATTTTTCAGGTTACTGACTGTACCGGTACTTTGTTTGAAGCGCTTTCTGAGCTTCAAGTGACAATAGATTTTGTTCTCCGGCGTGAGCAAAGTCGTATTTTAACAGTAACTGTAAGTTTACACATTAGTTTTCGTTGATGAGTTCTATTTGCATTCAACTTAATTTCATAAACGTCATCGCAACTACACGCTGCCATACATTCATACCAACAACTCGAGACAATTCCATATGTAACCTAAAAACATCTTTATTTATATACACGATATTAGGTCGGTCATATAGGTCCGAAACTAGCCGAACACTACTTCGATTGAACGTGAGGTAAGCCGTCTTCACCATAATATAAATAAATAATATCTGTCGAGAGTTTCGATAATTTAACAATTTCGTTGTTTAAGAAACGTGCCAAATTTTCACGTCCCGCTGGACTGATTACGAATGTGTCGAGGTATCATGTACGTGTCGCCACTGGAGGCAGCACGTGGATGGAATGTATATCATTCAAAGTCTTCTATATAATAAAATAAAAAATAAGACAGGAAATATTTCCTGATGGTGAGAAACAGCCGCGCCCTTTACATCACAAAGATGTCGATTGTGAGTTGCTATTCCCTTGGCAGAAACATAAGCTACCTCACTCTCCAGTAACAGTGAAAAATGAGGCAATTTGTCTCAAAACTAACATCTAAACTATTTACATCGTAGCTAGGTGCGGGTGATAGATGTTAAAATCATTGAATAGGGAAGTGGCAACATTCAATCAAGTTTTATCGATAAGTTATCGGTGTAAAAGTATCGATCAACAATTAACTTAGTAAATCTTTTCATCAAATACTACAAACCGTCTTGGTAACAATATATATTTTCTATGTGTGTTAATACAAATTGAGTTAAAATAAATACACAAATTATATGAATATAATTAACATTTTATAATGATTTTTAAAAAGGATTTTAATGGTAGGTCATATGAAGCATGCAATATTTAAAAAAAAGTTTTCAGATGTCAACATTTTTACACTATGCCATTGACCGCCATTTTGCTATCTCACGCTCCGGCATCCATTCAGCACAAAAGCTAGCGCCATGTAGTGTTATGTAAATACTGTTATTTCGTTGTTAACTTTTGTTATTTGATTGTTTTTTTTTTCAAAGTATTTTAAACACGCCCAAGCGCACCAAATGAACTGTTTTGGGAAGTCAGGCAAGAGAATTAGTTGTTCGCCTACGCGACTAATAAGAAAGAGAACAAAAAAATGGCGGAGCATAGTTACTACTGAATCAAGCAGGCGAACGTTGGCGATGCTCTAGAGTCTAGATAATGGCCGCAATATTGCTTCACGTATAACAATACAAATATTTTAAATAAAATACTTTTCCTCTGTAACAGTATATTGCGTGTCGACAATCTACGGAGCGACATTTCCCATCACTATAGCGCTATGTTGCACGCATGTGTTACGCGTATTTTTTGCTCATTTTATTACATTTAAATTTATTTTATACATAATAATAATAAATACACGCTAATTTTATTGAGGGTACATGTGAGATATGATAATATGTAGAACGCAGTGCAATGTCACCCGCACCTTGCCAGATGTCTACAGTGTGTGTGTGTGCGTGTGTGTGTGCGTTACCTCGAGGTTGAGTCTGTCGACGTCGGGCGGCAGGCGGTAGTTGGTGATGAGCAGCAGGTGGTAGGGGTAGAGCTTGGCGGGCTCGTGCAGCAGGTGCGAGGTGGCCATGTTGGGCAGCGAGCGGCGCACGCCCCCGCCCCCGCCCGCCCCGCGGGCGCCGGGCGCCGCGCCCAGCACCGACCCCGCGCCCGCGCGCACCACCACGCCGCCCTCCGTCGTCTAACACGCGACACTTTTTATTTTCACATCATCATATTTTACTTAAAATTGTAAACGCATCAACAATATTCATGTTCTTAAAAACTTGTTTGGAGGATAGGTATGGCATGCTCAAACATTACGCTTTGTTGATCGCACTGAGTCATATAAATTAGTTACAGTGATCGCTGTGTCCGAAACGTAATAATTACAAGGCTCTATTTTAAACTCACATAAACAATAAAAACCTTAAATTTAAATACAGTAACTTTATAACTTACGTTATTTAAAAAATACACATTATTACACAAATAGTGTGTATTTTTTAGATATGCGTTAGACACGATTTTGTTTAATGAAAAATTGTATTAATAAAGCTTAAAAAATATATGCGAGGTAAATATCTACAATGGACTTAGTCCCTTATAGAACGATCTGTATAACAATACGTGGATAAGCACGGGAGTACCACAAGGAATAATTTTGCAATCTTTACTTTTTTATTCATTTAATTTTTTTATAATAACATTATTTTTATTTATAACAACATTAGTCGTGTAATATTAACCTGTAACAATTGTCCTAATTGTAGTAAAGAAATCAATTCAAACTTTAAGCCAAGTCTCTGAATAATTAAAAATAACAATTTAAAAGTCAACGTTGGTAAAAGAAAAGAAGTTGAATATAGTGATAAGAATGATAGAAAAAAAACCTTGAATTTTATTATTAATAAACACAAATATTCGAATAATTGTTTTTCTTCTCTACAAAAAAAGACATTCATTTTAACATAATCGTTAAATTAAGTCAGTCAGTAGAACGAAAAAATTTACACAAATATGGAAAACATGAATTTTTAAACTAACGCGTTCTACTATCATTGTAAAAAATATATAAACGGGTCAAAATCTCGTACATATAAAGAACTTACTTATAAAGCTCGACGTTTACCTACACACAACACTGACCCTATTTAGAACTTTGTTAATTTGAAAGTTCAAGATACAGTTAGTATTGTGTGTAGGTTAAATTCGCAAAAACAAGACCACGGGATAGACGAAAATCGATCCCAATGTGATCGATAGAGGAATCTCGCTGCTCCAGTCCGCTCGTGACCACGGTCAATGTAACTTGATCGAAACGTCGAGCTTTACAAGTAAGTTCTATACATGTATGCGTTTTTAACCCGTTTATGTATTTTTAGATATGGAAAACATTTTTTCTTGGATCGCAAAATTTTTGCATCATTTAAGATTGTAAGTCAACATGCTGGGTGCTGCTTACTAAACCTAAATCTAGTAAGTAGCATCCATAAGTAACTTCCAATTTTATCTGTATCACTGTAATGAATCGTCAAAATGTATTGCCACTCACCACAGCACTCCTGTCCACGTCCGTGATGGAACCGGCAGATACTGAAATAAACAGATTATCGGTCAATACATTTGCCTCAACTGAACATGTCTCTGTTGAGTAACTACTGTACACTGGTGATATTATGTCTTTCTACATATACGCTACTGGTAACACCTATCAATAACCACTTTTGAAATTAAAGTTTTAACTCTGCCTTGGTGTCTAAAATCTATTTACTACTAGTATTTCAACATCCAGTCTGTTTTGCCCCTTATCTTAATTTGGCACATGGCGTTTGACAGAAAGCAGTGAAGTTTAAACTATCAGACGTAAAGATTTTATCGTCGTTAGTTATCAAAACAAGACACCGTTGACATGCTCACAACTTAAATTAAAAAATATATTATGTTGCGAGAGCTGTTTTGGAACTCATGTTATGTGAAGTTTCCACCAGCAGCGAATATATAGATTTTAATCTAGGTATGTAAGCTAAGCGATCATGCCAGTAGGCTGCAGCGTACTTTAAGCTAAGTATTATATTAATGATATACGGATATATGCGAATTCTGGTGAATGTGATGAGCTGGTGAAAATGTAGATACGTAAGGCAAATACAATAAAAATATCATTTTGAAAAATTACAATAAAATTCTTGCATCTAACGCGAGTGTGACCTGTGCATGCGTACTTGCTCTACGCACACACATTCAATTCAACGTATTGTGAACAAAGGTATTTAGACTGCTCATATATTGCATTCTTCATAAAATCAAAAAGGGAGATTCCATGGATTTTTCAAAAATTGCGTTTTTACACAAATTTAAAATGTATTGCGAGTGATATTTTTAATTAACATGGAACAAATCCATTTAATGAGGTTAAAATAACAATTGTACAGTAGGAATTAAATTGTGATGATTGAATAACTTTTAATATAAAGTGATGTTGACACGTGAACGGTGAAAAGTGATGCAGCTGTTATGTGATCGCGTTACGCGATAACACCTCAGTAACAGATCATGTTTCAGAACTTTGTGAAATGCTACTGATATGACAATTCTATATTATGACTGCATTAATAATATTCGTATGATTTTTGCTTTTGAAAGGTTTAAAGTCAGGAATGCAAGTATTTTATTGTAATGTAAGCGTACAACGTAAAAAAGTAATTGGATCCATGAATTCTATAGCGTGTCACTCATAGAAATAACTAGCGATGCAATATTCGGTTTAATTAAACACATTTAAATTTTTGTACAATAACCAGCTCAGCTGGACAGATCTGCGGGAAATTTGATTTTCAGGTGGTTTGAAATACTTTATAAGGCAGGCATGATGACTGCCATACTACCCGTGCAGATAAAGAATGGGATTAGAAATGGCGGTCAATTATGCCTGTACCATCAGTATATATGGATCTATAGCGACAACCGCTTACAACGATAGTTTTATATAGCGGTGTAATATGTATTAAAGTAGTAAATTGAACAAATAGGACTTCCGTTTACTATTTAAGAGATTGCGTAATATATGACGTTATTAAGAGCTGTTGCCCTTAAACGGGGAGAATAAAAGAGGCTTATTTATAAAGAATTTTCATCAAAACCCTAAGATATTCACTCACTCGCCATATTTACAGTTTGAAATTTTGTGAACATCCACAGTAAGGAGAGCTACGTTTGAGCAACTAAATATATGCCCATAATACATATTGTTACACAACTAAGTATAGACAGTGCATAGCAACCTAAAGTTAATGTAGTAATTGAGGTAAACATGCGTCATTTAATCACAATAAACAAAAAGAACCAATTTCTTAGAATCTTTGGTACGCATGAAACCAACAGTCGAGATAAATAATGACAACAGACAATTGAGCAACAAAAGAAGTTGTTTTTAATTTTTGAACTACTAGCTGTGCCCGCGACTTCGTCCGCATAGAAAATGTCTAAAATAAGTAGCCTAAATTATTCATATTACCGTGGTTTAAAAGATAAATAGTCACGGGGCTAATAAAAAATATTTGATCGAATTTTCCTGTGTTTAAATTAATTAAAAGTATTCAAATAGTTTGGTGCAAGCAATACAGGTGGGTAAACTAAGTTTATACATTCTTTCTCAATTCGTGTGATGGTATTCTTTGCCAATCCTGTTGCCATTAGTGCTCTTGCATTATTATACTGCAATACAGGATTTTACGTGTCACTATTTAACTATTTCCGGCATTTATACTCCTTATTTAACAAACGGCGTAACAATGAAAAAACACTAAATAACGAACAACATTTAACAATATTATAACAAATAAACTCTAACAACAATATTAACAAAAAATAAATAAATAATAATAATTACGAAAAAACTCTCAGAACGCGTCAAGCTCTCTCATATAGCGATAATGGACTGATGCACAATATGAGGATTTTTTGGTTGTCCGTACCGTGGAGTGTGAGTATAGATAGCGAGAGTGTGCGAGTGAGAGGTGAACAGAGGCGACGCCATTTGCAATCCCATTCTTTAAGCGCACGGGTAGTACACCTTTGCTCTTTCTTAGCAACATTAAGTTCAGTATTTGTATGTTTGTGCTGGGATTACAATCGTTGCTTTATTAAATTATCATATCATAAGGTGTCAGTAATATTCTGTCATCATATTAGTCATTAGAGTTCTGCAACATTTCGCCTGGGTTTATCTTTCGCAATAAAGTAATTGTTTTCACTGTTGCATTTAATTTTAGAGGATAAAAGAGCTGGTAAATTTGTACGTTACATCCACTGCATATACTTTATAATGCACCGTAAACATATTTTGTCCCTATATGTAATTTACCTAGTATATATAACCTTTTCCATTTAAAAAGCCATCTGCTTGTTCCCTATCCTATGATACAAAAATACTTGAATTTCGAAATATTAAAATTGGCTATTCTCAAGAGAATTTCCACAATATTGTAATAATGTCATTTGACTTTAGCACAGCATATGATGTAACTCTGTATATATTCCAAACAGCCTCCCGAGAATGCTTAAAAATAAAATGTACGCCCTATATTCCGAACTCTGCACATAGCATCGATGACGTAAAATATGAGTTTCTAGTGTCGCAAAAGGGACATAAAGCTTGCCACATCTTTAAATCTATTAAACGACAGTGGCAGAAAGCGTGAGTTGTGAGAGTGTCGATATCGAGTATTTATAAATAGTCGCAACACTACAGTATGGATACTTTTGACACTACGGAGAAAATTCACTAAATTACAACCAATATCAAAATATTTCAACATATTTTAGGTATATTAGGACATTTGACACAAGGATAATGAACAAATGATCGCTTATGCAGTATCTAGTGTAAGCGTCCTATCCCGTAAGCGAGGCGCACGCGTTACTTACTGCAGAGGTCCGTCCGCACGGAGCGCACTGAACAACAACACCGCGTCAATACACCGCACCATACCAACACACATACGGACAAACTGCCCCACAATTCACATAATACATAGGTAACAAAGCGGCGTAAACACTACACATTGCATATAGTGTCTCAGTTACTGTTTATTATTGCTGAACGTAACATTATTTTATTATTATAAATATTAAAAAAAAATCAAAGTCAAGGCCTAGATACCTTATTCATATCACCTTAGGTATAGTTATAGCTCAGTGAATATACTAAGCTAGCAGGCGCCGACTCATTTTGGTTATTGTGTACATTGTTCGTAAATATAGTTTTATGGAGAAAATACTCAATTCCTAGTAGCAGCAGCACGGCAATTATTAAGCTCACCGTTTTTGTACAGAAAAATGTAACAAAGTATAGTTTTTTTAAATTGTCAAATGCGAATATTTACTGTTCACAAAACAAGCAACGTTCATTACGAAAATATTAGCATTGATAAAAGATTTTAGTAAAAGCTTTAGTAACTTTAAATATAAATAAGTAAACTTTATCTTTAATCGCCATATAAAAAGATGAGACTGTATGTTAAAAAAATGCTCGTAAAACAAATAACATTACATTTAAAAACTGTTTAGTATTTTTACTCGACTGTCAAAACATACAGAAAAACATAATATTATATAAGAAATTTTAGATTTTAAACGTATTAAAGATCTACCCACGCAACACTTATGTTGGTAACGTATTTATGAAAATCCGAGCTATTAAAACAAACAAGAGACATCGACAAATAGTATTTGTTATTGTGTACTTAATCTGATATTGTTATAAAAAATGAATGTAAACTGAAGTTCTTCAAGAAGAGATGTAATCAGAATTTGAAGGGACACAAGCAGGCACAAGAGATGGGCCGGTACTTACTGTCTGACTTGCCGCTGCTGAAGTCTGTGCTGTGTGTCTTGTCTCCGAGGCCGCTGAATGTGAAGTCACCCTGAAGCACGCACGTGAATACACATTATAATTACACAACCGGACAACCCCGTCTAACGGTTATTCTGGCATTGAGTGTCAACTAACGCCTGTAGAGATCTGCAGCACGACTTTATTAAATATAATTCCTGAATATTTTTTATAGTAACTTTCCATCGATATATCAGGAGTGCCACTAATGCGGTGCCAGTCAAACAGCAAAAGTATTCAGGGTTAGGAACCTGTTTCAGCTTAACAATGTGCTGCACGTCGATAGTACTACGTGCTAGAGTATTTTCAGCGAACATGTAATAAACAACGAACTTGTTCTAATTGATGCACTGACATTTTTATCGTTGAAGCAGTGAGTAATGTCGCAGGTAATATTGTAAAATTGGTCTGGAATGTTGAAAACAGAAAATATATTGGAAATAAACAAATCGAGACGTGTCATTGAAATCACGTGCCATAGTTTCTAAATCAGGTAACTAAGAAAAGTTGTTTGCTCCATAGCGAGATTAAAGTTTTTTTGAATTAAACGGATCAAAATTTCGGCCAAATCGATTCAACTGATTTTGACTAATTGAGTAACAAAGATGTAAAGATGATAAAGATAAAGTGACCTTTTAAATGTCAAGAGGCTCACCTGATGTTAAGTGATCACCACCGCCCGTGAACAGCTGCAACACCGAAGGTACTGCAGATGCGTTGCGGGCCTTTTAAGAATGAGTACGCTCTTTTCTTGAAGGCCCCTAAGTCGTATCGGTTCGGAAACATATCCGCTTCTAATTAATTTCATAGAGCAATTGTGTGTGGCAAAAAATGTCTTGAAAATCGCACTGCAGTGAACTTGCAGACATCCAAATGGTGAGGGAGGAATTTAGAATTTGGGCGTGATGTCCGATGGTGGAAATCAGCGGGTGGTATTAAGTCAAACAAAAAAGTGATGGAAGATGGAGAGAGAACCAACATCTCTTCTTAACGACAAAGGTCGGCGGGTGTGAAGTACTGTTTCACCCTGTTCAGAAAACCAGTTTTCTTTAACGCCAGCTTTGCTTTACCTTTCAAATAACCACGAAACTGGACAATACTCGATATGTCCATACCAAGAATCCCTCTATAATAGTCGCCTCTGTGGTCAAGGTCCCATGTCAAAGTTGACCACATGAGGTTCCTGGTTCGATTCCCGGGTCAGGCAATTCAAAAATGTGTTTTTTCTGTTTTCTGACAAAAACAACGTTGCCGGGGATTGGAAAAAGTGCCCGGTTGGCGACAAGCTGGCCACATATCACATTGTGGGACTAAGTATATCTTCGGCTAATCGTGGGTGCAGTTGATGTACCTCTGCCTACCTCTTCGGGGATACGGACGTGAAGATACTTTTTAAGAATTCCAATGATGGCTGAGGCAGTCAAAGGAGTATTCTCAAAATGGGCACCTCAAAAGGTGTATTCTTAGCGGTAAACGCACAAACTTGTGTCTTGTTTGGGTTGTATGGGATAGATTTAGTCGACCCCATTCCGAAACTTTAGTCAAGAAATTCTCGAATTCAGACACAAGTTTTGCCCGCACTCGTCGGCATATTCCCAAAAAATGTTAGCGCGGCCGGAATATACAGCATCTCCTATACTGTCGTCCGCATAACAATGAATACCGCTAATTTGCAACTGCAAGCTGCAGCAAAATGCTGGTGATCCAGTTGCAAAATTTATCGGGAAGTCCATAAGATGGAAGTTTTGCAAGGAGTGCTTTATGCCACACCCTATCAAAGGCCTTCACTATGTCCAAACTAACAGCCAGCTCTTCCCCATTAGTCTCAACTGCCCTCGCCCATCTGTGAATAAGGTAGGCCAAAAGGTCACCAGCCGAACGACAGCGACGGAAACCGTACTGGCGGTCACATATCAGCAGATGCTCTTCTAGGTACCTTAAGATCTGGCAGTTGACAATGGATTCCATTATCTCTAAGAACAATGAGGTGATAGCTATGGACCGATAATTGGACGGATCTGAGCGATCGCCTTTCTTAGGTATTGGGTGCACTAAAGCTGTCTTCCAGGAATTTGGTACGACGCCTAAATTACACGAGAACCGGACAATTCGCGTCAACACCGGAGCCAACTCATGAGCACACGTTCTGACACTTCAAGACAATTGGTGAAATAACGTCAGGCCCACTCGACTTATTTCGAACAGAGGTTTGAAGGAATTTAACCCCTTGCATTCAACTATCACATACTGAGATGGTGGTGAATTCTCATGGTTATCCAAAGTCGAGTTCTTGCAAAAAGAGAGCCTAAACGATCAGTTTTCTCTTTTGCAGTGTGCGCCAAAAAGACATTATTATTGTGCAGAGATGGAAGGGAAGGCTAGCAGAAATTCCCTAAAACAGTTTTGGCGAGGGACTAGAATGCATATGTTCCCAAGGGAAAGAGAACGAAGTTCTAGCCAATTCTTTGCCTTTGCAATGACTCTTTTGAAGGACCTAGATGCAAAATTGTACTTCTTTCTAAGTAAATTGGTTTTTTCATCACAAGCCACTGATGCATTTGCCCAGGCTTGGTAGCACTCTTGCTTATGACTAAAGCCAATTTGCATTGACAACCAAACCAGGGCTGGGATTTGCCACCGATTGGTACCATAGAGGATGGAATAAAGAGTTCCATACCCTGTAACACCATTTCAGTGACAGAGTCAGCAACAGCACTTCAGCACAACAGCAGGATCACCCATAGATAGGATACAAAGAAGGACCAAATCCCGTCCCAATCTGCTGATCTGTAGTGCCACACGCGTCTACAGCCTGCAAAGCGAAGCTTTGCATGACGCATATTTGGCACTACGGACCAAACAGTGATCTGACGAACCAAGCGGGTCTTCGACGCAAACCTGGTAGTCGTCTGGATGACTGGTCAGCAGTAGGTCCAACGAAGAAGGTATTAGATCTTCCACATCTGGGATTCGTGTAGACGAAAACACCAGCTGTGACAGTCCATATGCCAAGGCAAAGTCGTGAACAGATCTCCCCGCATTTTTTTTATATCATAAGATAGCAAACAAGCAGATGGGTCTCCGGATGGAAAGAGTCAACCATCGCCTATAGACAGCAAAGATGTTAATGGTGCGTTGCTATCTTGTGGCGAAGTCTAATGCTACATGCATAAGTTTACCGGCTACCTTACCCTCCAAACCGGAACACGACAGTGACAAGCATTGACGCTATTGTGGCAGGAATAGGTAAGGCGGTGGTACCAGACCCGGGCGAGACAATGCTGAAATCTACCACCTAGTAGCCACGATGATAGTGACTTGTATTACCAATCGGTCGCCTTTTACGATCTGCCTGCCAGCCTGCCGCATAATCGGTTGTGCGTGAGGCAAGCCAGTCGGCATGGTGGGCGATAAATTCGCAAAGAATCATGATGCTCAATTAGTCAGTCAGTTTCGACATTACCATTATGGAACCTGTATAGGCACGCATAGATGCAGGGGTGGTCGTTGCTGTCAATGCGTAACCAGAGAGCGGAAGGGTCTACGCCCTCAAGATTGCTCAGGCGTCGAGAACAGATATCCTCTCTGACATAGGCGTAAACTCCAGCGCGTGGTGTAAAGGAATGCTCTAATTTGTACTCCTGGTAAGAGAGATAGGAGGTATCAGTCGGAGAAGATATCTGTGTCTCAGTTGGGAAAAGCAATGCCGGCTTTGCTGTTTCAAGATGATAGTGGACGGCATTTAGGTTAGAGTGAGGATTCATTCAGGGGATCCTTGATGTTGCAGAACTCCACAGTAAGCGTGGAGTTGCCTTAGGGCTAATGCTCAGTTTGCCACGAGCAGATTTGGGATCGAGCGCATTTTCGCATACTGCCAAACAAAAAGTCAGATAGTAAGCATTCTTTGAAAGGCTTTGAACAGTACGAGGAAATATTCCTTTCAAAATATTCAAAGTGTAGTAACTTATTGTCACCTTCAAACGCTGACCTTCAAAACTTAAGACTACACTTTTAACATTGCAATTTCTACAGAACTATAGAAATTAAGAGTTTTAAAATAAAAATAAAAGCTTAAGTTAGGTACCTAAGTAGGTAACATTTTTTATTTAAAAAAAGGAAAACTAAAATATGACGGCTTTGAGTTTGTTTGGTGAGGTACGTACCCCGGTGCTGGAGGAGAAGGTGTGCGAGCGCGCCGCCAGCCCGTAGCCCGGCCGCGGCGCCGCGCGCAGCGACGACACCACTGCAACACGCGCACCTCAGCCCACCGCGCTCACACTCGCCCGCAACATACCCACACACTCCGCCTTGTGTTGCCTAATGCCATCTCCAATGGCGGACCCGCAATACGATTCATATAGAGTTGCCGCTATCGACGCCAGTTGTCAAGTGAGTAGAGACGTTTTCCTAATGCTAATGTCGAATACGTACTGATCACCGAGCAGCAACGCTACGTAAATCGAATGATGTGTGGGGTGTAAGGTGTATGGAGTATGGAGTGTGGCGTACTCACGTTGTGTCGCAGGCCGGAGGGCAGCGTGCTGGCGCGGTACCCGGGCCCCGGCCGCGCCGCGTAACACACTACCGACACACACACACACGCTACTGCACCGCACACACACGCGCGCCGAACGCATGCACTACCCGCCTCAAACATTACCGCTCAACGAACTGTGCTCCGACACTAACACCGAGGCGGCTCCCACACGACACCGCGCACACCGCGACGACCGGTCAACGTTTAAATCGGCTTCTATGGAATCCGCCAATACCTAGCACGCGAATATCGCCTGACCGCATGGACGAACGGCTATAGCATCCTTCACGATTTTGTGCAGTGCCGTGTGAAAACCGCCTAACGTGTCTACACGAGAACAAAATATAAATTAAGCATAAGTATTTTTTCTCCATAATATATTATTTTATTCTCCCACAGTATAATTTCTTAAACAAATTTCCTACAAATTATGTTTTCCGAGTAATACTTTCTTAATAAAATATCAATCATTAAAATCGAAAAGTTTCCAAAATTTTAATCAAACACTCGAATTTACTATATATAAGAATACAACTAAGAAGTATACCGTATAAGAATACAGCTGCAAAAAAAATCAGTTTTGAATCAACTGCTTCAAAAGATTACTACTTGTTGTATGTCAAAGTGATTAAATATAGACCATTAGATATTGTCGCATATCTGTACTCTGTACTAATATTATAAATGCGAAAGTTTGGATGTTTGGATGGTTGTTTGTTACTCAATCACGCAAAAACTACTGAACGGATTTGAATGAAATTTGTCACACAAGCAGATGGTAACCTGGAATAGCATATAGGCTACTTTTTATCCTGAAAAAATGAGGTGATCCCGCGGGATCCGCCAAAAACTGTTATAATGCAGCCGGCTGCACGCTGAAGCTAGTTTTTTCATATTTTGTGATTTCATAAAAGAATCAAAACCTATTCGATACTTCCCGTTGACGTAAAATCATGAAATGTGGCAAAAATTGTGTCTTATAGCACATGGAAAGGTAAAAAATTGAAAATATGTAATTTAAAACACAAATGAAGGATGTAGGTACCGGAGAAGACCAAGACTGACATATCATGATCAGATTGATCGAGTACTGTCCGAAGGTGGTGTTAAGAGTCTTCGCAACCGGCGTGTGCGTAAGAAGAGAGTGATGAATGTGGAAAAAGCGAGACAAGCCTGCAAGGATCGTGATGTATAGCACTCGGTTCTCTCTGCTTACCCCGTAAGGGATATGGCGTGAAGATATATATGTATGTAAAACACAAAAGCAAATTTAATGTTACAAACTTATTATTTGCAGTTGGTCCTATATCGTGTCTAGGCATCGAACGGCAAAGTTAAGTTTGTCCTTTGAACTAGTTAGGCTTGTACTCGGATTTCGAGCATTAATGTTACAAGCCTCCCTCATTACGCAAATTCAACTTGCACTTGATCTTTTTATTAACGTATTTCCTAACACGAACATATTAAATCAGGGATGGAGAAACTACGGCCCGCGGGCCATCTATGACCCGCAAAGCATATAAATCCGGCCAAACACCATCAAAAAAAATCATTCATCCATCAAAAAAATTGAAATTTCTTTCTTTTTCTAATAGTTATTTTTTAATATTGCATAGTAAATTCGTGTTTCAGAAAACATATATCAATATTTTTATTTCATTGATTAAATCAGGGATGGGGAAAATTTTTCGTTATAAATATAGCCAAAAATGCAACAACTGTAAATATTGGCACGCGAACGAAAAAGTTTCCCCATCCCTGTATTAGATAGTAAACCTTGACGGCCCTAAATAAGCAGGTATTATTATTAAAACTTAGACGTCTTGTCCACTTGGCGATGGTTTCTATCAATATTGTAGGATTTTGATAAAGATAATGCACAGAACATTTCACGTAATATTTGATCCCCTCTTAATTGGTGCACAAACGTTTCAAAGCACTAAGTTCGGCGCAGGTGTGTTTAAACAAATACAAATAAATATTGAAATATTTACCAACAGCTTGCGACATTAGCAAACACTTAGTTCAAAGTGTTCACGATTCAATATTAGTGTTTTTTTCAGGCACCCGGATAACTTAAAAATCAGGCGCCATTTTATGACACGCCTTAAGTAGTCATTTGTGTACAATGAGTATATATTGAAGTATTGTGCCTTCCCACGACATACTTTTTGGCCAATGAATTACAATCAGAAATTCTTTATTCAATCAAACTTCAATAAGGCTTTTTGACGCGTTGACAATTTTTTAAGCTATTATCAGATTTGAAGCGAATCAACGCACTGAGAAGATCCGGAAGAATAAAATTACCGACTTTTCGTTTGTATTTTTATTAATTTTTTAAAAGTTTCATGTGACTTGCAATGATGAGGCGACAAAAACACCCTAGTCTTTTAGTCATTAGAACCATCATCAGTTAGCGTACGGCACTCTAGTTCACGTTAAAATGGCGCTGATTTTTTGTGAAATATTTCTTTATAAAAACACTTTTCTAAACAAAATTACACACATAAAATATGTATCTTTTTAAACCGAATAACGCTTTGCTGGTAAATATATTTCAATATTTTGGATAAAACACCACACAATTACAAAACACATAAGATAATTAAAAGTAATATTTTGTAATCATGTGATGACATACGACATGCTGTACAATACGTAACATCAGCGACAAAATACATCTAATAATACTAAATATAATAATTGTTTCACAAATTATATTTATACCATTTGTACAATCAAATATAATTAGTGAAATAATTTGGACATCACATTTTATAAGCAATATAATATAATACAATAATAAAACATCACATCGTACATCGACATGTTTGTAATAACGTAATAACACTAACAGTGTAGTAAGAATAGAACCGGCACCATAGAACACATTTAAAATGGCATACAGAAAAGTAATTGTAAAAGCATATATTGTTAAAATTGACGTGGTGAGAGTAACACTGTTCTACAAAAGATGCTGTGCGGTTACATCATTACAACTATACAAAAAATAATTTAAAATGTATATTATCGCGCGGCTTCCCCTTCGAGGAAATCAAACCGGACATCCAATACCACGACTTCTCGGTTTGTCGGCTGGTGAGATGGGTGGCGATCGCCATGTTGTGTTTTTGCCATTTTCAATACTTATCAATTATTACTTGTTAGGTATAACTAGATGCAAGAACTTTGCGTGCATTTTCGAGACACGTGGGTACTACCAAACCGGCATCAGATAATCATACTTAAGAGACCACCAGTTTAAATCACGTTGGGGCAATTATACTGGGATAAGTCCCAAAGCATACCATATATCCATTTCGAGCGAAAACAACGCTAACAATATATGAATGTATGAAAATGAAGTTTATTTAAATCTTCCTGTCGGTGGGTCAAAAATGAGGTTTAGGAATAAAGAATCTTCTATACATTTTCTTATTTGATGTGAACTTAACAGCGAACGAAGTATGATCTAGTGTGACTGTAACTGACAAACCGGGGGACGGAAAGTAGCAGTCGGAAACATTAGTGAAAACAGGTTTGACCCTCACTCAAATAACCATACGTTTGTGTAAAACAGTGTTTTCGAGTTTGCGTCAGTGTTGACAAACGGTACATCACCCAAAACTACGTCCGATGCAGCAGGAACACGTAATGACAGATAAACAGTATAACAAATACATGCACATTAACCATGCAAATGTTCTAACGCATACACGCTTCATCTACATGAGATAAATTTGAATATAGTGAAATACTGTTTTTACTAAATTAGGGTTTGATACTAAGAATTTTCTACATAGACAAAAAACAATATTTTTATGCTCAACACAGCAATCGAACTCTGGATTCATAATTTCTGAATAATAGACTACCACCTTAAACTCCTTCAATCACTAAAGGTGAAAGGTGTATGCTTTATGAGTTTCAAACGAAGCGACGTGTACGTGAGAAGAAATTACATATGAAATACATAGATCTGTATGGAGCATGCAAAGCGGTCGGTGTGTAGAGTGTGTAGAGTGTGTAGTGTGTAGAGTGTGTAGAGTGTGTAGAGTGTGTAGTGTGTAGTGTGTAGAGTGTGTAGAGTGCGGTGTGAGGCGCGCCCTCCGGCCCCTCCACTACATCACTTCATCCTTTGGTCCCAGGTCCCAATCATATCCGACATCGAGTTATATAACACACGTGACGCCGATGAGTGGCCAGTGTATTATACCATTTCATGAGGTTTATCAGAAAAGTATCTAGTCATTCATGATAAATAAATTTTCATCATAGACAAAGTACTACTTGATTTGATTTGTACACATACGAGTATTAACTCTGAAATTAATTCAGAAGTTCTACTAATATATTCAGGTAATAATAAGTTAGCTAATAGTAGAGCTGGCCTGTAAATAGACAAGGAGTGAAACGGTACAATACAGGGTGTGTATTATTAGATGATTTATTTTAGTATCACTTAATTTAATAGTTATATCATGGAAACAGTTATTTGAAATTGATACCTTAGAACAATTTAAAAGTTAATATTATTTTGAAATTAAAACCATTATAAATAAATATGATAATGCAAGATTTCATGCTCGTCCTGTCACTCTAATCAATGTAAACGACAAGAATAAGAGCACAAAGCCTAGACCAATACACGAGTAAGATTGAATTACTCCACTTATGTGACTAAACCTAGTCAGTAAGCTCCGCAACTGTATTCCCATAATATAACTATATGGTTTCCAACAAATTCAAAGACCGATCTGAGATATTGGATAGTTCGAAAATGAATAATATTGTACAGACGTACTACTCAGAACAATGTCATTACCATTCTAGTAGAGGATTTCACTAACTTTAATATAATCACTGTCATCCACGCATCCTTCGTTTTCATATGATTTTATAGAAAAAAACTTTCACGTCAATCAATCATATGAAAACGAAGAAGTCTTTTTGTATAAATATAAAGTTTCTTTTTTTTTGAGTATTGCCATTTAGCAATACTCTAAAAGATATTTATCACTGGTAGAATATTGTACTACTGTCTACTATTCTAACAGACGTTATGCAATCGCTGTAGCAGCAATGCTTTAATGTTACTTTGTGTTTGACATATTTATTTAACGTAATAAACATGTCAAAGTCAAAATAGTACTGAAATAATACTGTTATAAATATCTATCACAATTATATTCAGATTGGCCTCTGAGACACATATTTATCGTTAAATACAAGATCAACCCTGTTTATAGTGACGATAACAGGTCGTTAGGCGCATGAGATGATCGCGATGACCGACAAAGCATGGACATACATTACTATGTGCGATGAAATGAAATGATAGACATATTTAAACCTTTTCCCCAACATAATAAGGACTCACCATCGTTTAATTCGTACGTAAATACTGAAAGGAAATACGGGTGACACGTCAGTCTACGCTCTGTTGGAACATCGCCTTATAAGTACTGAGATTCATTCGTTACACTCTATGTTCAAGTATCGTTTACTTTATGCAACATTAACTTTATTTACATCTTTGCACTGTCTTCAATAAAAACACTTTTTATATTATCACAGCCCTTGAGACAAAGCTATCCGATTGGACGAAAAACGTTTTATCTCCAGAATCACTATTTTGGGCAAAGTACTTTAAGGTTTGAAAACTGATTACCTAAATATAATCAGTGTTAAATTCTTCAGATACATGTTTCTTGCGCGCAGATTAATACAAGTTTTTTTTGAATCATTATAAAAATAAATTGACACAATTATTCAAACCAACCACCAAATTTTGCTTCAGTAGCTTCTAATGCCATAAATGTAAAATATATAAGCACAGCGACATTAATTTTTCACTAGAATTTAAAAAGTTTGTTTCAGTTATCTAGGGTCTAGGACTCCTTGATTTAACATTTATTTAACAGGAAAGTTGAAACTAAATGAGCGAAGCTGTGCCAGATCCTTCCCTAATATAATAAACCGTGAGAAATAATATCCTCCGTTTAGTCGATCGTAGAACATTTTAAATATTTAAGCGTGTGTTAATGAATTTTAGTACTTAATTTTATTATTAGTCACAATTTCTTATCTCATAGCAATAACATCAAATGAAATTGATTAAATGGTGTTGTCATTAACTAGAAATATGGCCGGCATCAAGGGACTTGTGTACTAATTCACCTTTTATATGTAAAATGATCATCAAAGGATGTAATATTTTTTCCTCTCGATCATACTCAATTTGTCCAGCGATATTATTATTTTCATTCATAATATGCCATCCTTAATGAGGTGAAATTGAGAATGATTCTGTACCGATCACATATTTGAGACAACGACAACTTCCATATATTATAAATTAATAATGAATGATGTTAAGTAGCCACAGCTGTAATCATAGTTATTTGAATACAGGTACGGTGATGGACGCTGTGGCTGTGAAACAGACCAAGGGTCCTAAAATGTGTCTAAAACAAGAAGTTTTGAATGTGTGTGTAATGTGCAGGTTTTTGTTATTAATACACTATTATAGTGATCAATGAAATATGTTTCGATTTTACCACTTAATAGGAAATAATTTGTGTAAACTTGTTATATCGTAAGAACGCGTAGTTCTTGTGAGGGCCGTATGCGAACTGTCACATTTTATGCATTAAGATAATATTGAACAATGCGTTACGTGTAAAATGGTGAATTACAGTACTGTATAGTCTTATCGTACTGATACCGCAATGGACACTGAGGCTATGAAATAGACCAATGGTCGTAAATGTGTCTAAAATTAAGAAGTCTTGAAATAGAGTGTGACGACTTGCATAAAATACAACTAAATGGTTTAGGAAATTGAGCAGGCGGGAGTCAGGCGGGCATGTGGACAGTGCAACATGTGTTCGAGTGTCGTGTCTGTAGCTCGCGTACAGTGTCAAGTCGTTTCACCGTTTACTCGAGTGCCATGTTATTAACTGACAAAAAGAATATAATATATATTTTAGTGTATTAATGCACAAGATTTTATTAATGCATGTGTGCTGAGCCTCTGTATAGGGTGTGGTGCGTGTGTGTGTGCGGTGGCACTGACCGTTGTAGGGAGGCGCGCGGCGGTCGAGCGAGCGCGAGGGCGAGGAGTGGTGTGGGTGTGTATAGGGTGTGGTGCGTGTGTGTGCGGTGGCACTGACCGTTGTAGGGAGGCGCGCGGCGGTCGAGCGAGCGCGAGGGCGAGGAGTAGTGTGGGTGTGTATAGGGTGTGGTGCGTGTGTGTGCGGTGGCACTGACCGTTGTAGGGAGGCGCGCGGCGGTCGAGCGAGCGCGAGGGCGAGGAGTAGTGTGGGTGTGTATAGGGTGTGGTGCGTGTGTGTGCGGTGGCACTGACCGTTGTAGGGAGGCGCGCGGCGGTCGAGCGAGCGCGAGGGCGAGGAGTAGTGTGGGTGTGTATAGGGTGTGGTGCGTGTGTGTGCGGTGGCACTGACCGTTGTAGGGAGGCGCGCGGCGGTCGAGCGAGCGCGAGGGCGAGGAGTAGTGTGGGTGTGTATAGGGTGTGGTGCGTGTGTGTGCGGTGGCACTGACCGTTGTAGGGAGGCGCGCGGCGGTCGAGCGAGCGCGAGGGCGAGGAGTAGTGAGGGTGTGTATAGGGTGTGGTGCGTGTGTGTGCGGTGGCACTGACCGTTGTAGGGAGGCGCGCGGCGGTCGAGCGAGCGCGAGGGCGAGGAGTAGTGTGGGTGTGTATAGGGTGTGGTGCGTGTGTGTGCGGTGGCACTGACCGTTGTAGGGAGGCGCGCGGCGGTCGAGCGAGCGCGAGGGCGAGGAGTAGTGAGGGTGTGTATAGGGTGTGGTGCGTGTGTGTGCGGTGGCACTGACCGTTGTAGGGAGGCGCGCGGCGGTCGAGCGAGCGCGAGGGCGAGGAGTAGTGTGGGTGTGTATAGGGTGTGGTGCGTGTGTGTGCGGTGGCACTGACCGTAGTAGGGAGGCGCGCGGCGGTCGAGCGAGCGCGAGGGCGAGGAGTAGTGTGGGTGTGTATAGGGTGTGGTGCGTGTGTGTGCGGTGGCACTGACCGTTGTAGGGAGGCGCGCGGCGGTCGAGCGAGCGCGAGGGCGAGGAGTAGTGTGGGTGTGTATAGGGTGTGGTGCGTGTGTGTACGGTGGCACAGACCGTTGTAGGGAGGCGCGCGGCGGTCGAGCGAGCGCGAGGGCGAGGAGTAGTGTGGGTGTGTATAGGTTGTGGTGCGTGTGTGTGCGGTGGCACTGACCGTTGTAGGGAGGCGCGCGGCGGTCGAGCGAGTGCGAGGGCGAGGAGTAGTGTGGGTGTGTATAGGGTGTGGTGCGTGTGTGTGCGGTGGCACTGACCTTTGTAGGGAGGCGCGCGGCGGTCAAGCGAGCGCGAGGGCAAGGAGTAGTGTGGGTGTGTATAGGTTGTGGTGCGTGTGTGTGCGGTGGCACTGACCGTTGTAGGGAGGCGCGCGGCGGTCGAGCGAGCGCGAGGGCGAGGAGTAGTGTGGGTGTGTATAGGGTGTGGTGCGTGTGTGTGCGGTGGCACTGACCGTTGTAGGGAGGCGCGCGGCGGTCGAGCGAGCGCGAGGGCGAGGAGTAGTGTGGGTGTGTATAGGGTGTGGTGCGTGTGTGTGCGGTGGCACTGACCGTTGTAGGGAGGCGCGCGGCGGTCGAGCGAGCGCGAGGGCGAGGAGTGGTGTGGGTGTGTATAGGGTGTGGTGCGTGTGTGTGCGGTGGCACTGACCGTTGTAGGGAGGCGCGCGGCGGTCGAGCGAGCGCGAGGGCGAGGAGTAGTGTGGGTGTGTATAGGGTGTGGTGCGTGTGTGTGCGGTGGCACTGACCGTTGTAGGGAGGCGCGCGGCGGTCGAGCGAGCGCGAGGGCGAGGAGTAGTGTGGGTGTGTATAGGGTGTGGTGCGTGTGTGTGCGGTGGCACTGACCGTTGTAGGGAGGCGCGCGGCGGTCGAGCGAGCGCGAGGGCGAGGAGTAGTGTGGGTGTGTATAGGGTGTGGTGCGTGTGTGTGCGGTGGCACTGACCGTTGTAGGGAGGCGCGCGGCGGTCGAGCGAGCGCGAGGGCGAGGAGTGGTGTGGGTGTGTATAGGGTGTGGTGCGTGTGTGTGCGGTGGCACTGACCGTTGTAGGGAGGCGCGCGGCGGTCGAGCGAGCGCGAGGGCGAGGAGTAGTGTGGGTGTGTATAGGGTGTGGTGCGTGTGTGTGCGGTGGCACTGACCGTTGTAGGGAGGCGCGCGGCGGTCGAGCGAGCGCGAGGGCGAGGAGTAGTGTGGGTGTGTATAGGGTGTGGTGCGTGTGTGTGCGGTGGCACTGACCGTTGTAGGGAGGCGCGCGGCGGTCGAGCGAGCGCGAGGGCGAGGCGCCGACCGGCGAGGAGTAGCGCAGCCGCGAGCCCGCCTCACGAGCCGCCGACGGAGTCCTGTCACAGACACACACGTCAGTGCTACCACCAGACCACAGCCCCCGTGAGGAAGCGTGGGCGGGTTGTAACACTAAAAGACTAACTATTGTTTAAACAGTCAACCACTTAAATATTTTAAACTGAGTAAGAAATGTGACAGACGGTACTTTTCCTACCTATTCCTATAACATTCGACAGCAAACAACCTGATTGCTCTTCTGATTCAAGCCGATTTCAGCTACAGCGACTACTGGGTAGGCTCAGCATCTGGAGTCTTGTAGTCCGCGCAGTCGGATGCTCTGATATGGTTGCTGTGACTTATATTGGGCTAAATAGTCACTGAGCGCTTCGGTCATATGCATACGCCACCACTGTAATGGTATATTTTAGCCGTTAGTGGTTTGGATTTTAGCTCATCTCTTTTAGCGTTGAGTTTGTCTATTGCGTACGTATTCAAAGACTGCGATATTCTACCTTACAAGACGTCTCCATTCCGGATGATTTGCTGCTGCACACGAGAAAGGGTTAATACTGAAATTTTTCATATGCCTTTTGAGCACATCCTTGTATTGCAAAAGTCATCCACTGCGCTTAAGCTTGCCTTCTTGAAGCTCACATTAAAACGCGCACTTCACACGTGGCCGCTTTTCAGCAACCGGAGCTGTTTTAAAAAATGTTGACGTGTCAAAATAACTTGTAAAAAGTTTTATTGAATAAAGTTCTTGTGATTTATGATTACTATGCGCTCATCTGACATGCGGAACACATAACCACACACGCACAGCTTATGCCTCATCAGACATGCTTCAATCTTCTTCGCGTGTCGGAGGATTAGTTTCTGATGTTCTGTTTAGTGGATATTCATGATAACCTGTAGACATTACAGATTAAAGTGGTTTAACGCCTTTATGTGTCTACGGTAGGCAGTCTCTGAGCAGTATAATAAATTTGATAAGACAACGGCTCTGCAAGCTGCGATTTTTGTAGTCCGTCTGAGATTATGAGAACAAAAGACCTTTGATCGAAGTTTGCCAAGAGAGGCCGAAGTAGTACCAATTCTGATATTTATTTCGGCGTCAAAGTCACACTGCGACGTTATTGTGCTTCTAGGTACTTGTACTTTAGGATATATTGACCGAAACAGATTTTCAGAAGCTCAGTTGTTAAAACGCCTGAAGTCATTACTTCCGTGTTACTAAATCGTATCTTAAAATCGTACTTGGTGTACGCTTTGTCAAAACGAGGCATCAGCTGTTGAGAAGTTAAGGAGTCAGCTAAAATAAAGCATAAATCATCCACGTACATAATATCTGTGCCCACTTTATAAGACTTTTTCTCCGTACGAGCCTTCAGCCCAGCTAGGTTGAAGAGCATACCATCAGTTTGGAAGCGAATGTTGATGCCCTAGATACTTTTTGTAATTTTTCGCTGACCACAGCTGCAAAATAGATGATAAGTAGTATAGGAGCAAGAACACAGCTTTGCTTAACCCTACAACTGAACGGAAAGAAATCTGATTGTTCCTCATTTGCAGATACACAACAAGTCCAACTCAACGTATTGTAGTCGAATTAACGTATACATTTTACCGGGCATCACACCTTCTCAGAGCAATTGAGGCCCTTACGAGAAATACAATCAAAAACCTTTCCAGGTCGGTAAAACCAAGGAATAATGGTCGACCCAGTTCACGCTTTTCAGTTGTAGCAGAAGACATCCTCATAGCCTCCTCGCCCAGAACGGAAGCCGAACTAGGTTTCTAAAAGTATTTTTTCAGAAAATTAAGTCAGACGGTTGAGACGAATCTTGGCAAAAACTGTTTCGGGCGGAGAGAGGAACGAAATGCCACGGCAAGAATTACACTTAAACCTGTCACCTTTATTCTTATACAGTGAACAGATACGCAAGATCTTAAATTCACAAGGAAATTGCTCAACGCACCACATTTAAATGAAAATCTTCTATATCATATCATAAAGATTCTCTCCTTCGTAATTTAAATTTATCAGAGATACCATCGACGCCAACCGCCTTATTGTTTTGTTGACTCTACTATCACTTCCTGCAGTGTGGGTGATTCATCAACTCTGGGCCTTTGTGGGAGAGTAGTTATCTTTTTTTGCTGAATATCAACTAATCGATCAACATTAAGCAACTCCGCGCTCAACCCAACGATTCAACACGTCCGCGATTAGACTTCATCACCGTCGTGCCGTCACATGACCTCAGAGGCACATTTATCCGCTGAGTCATCCCAGTGAGCATTCTGATCTTGCCGAAGAATGCACCAAGTTGATTTATACCTGAGAGCCGCTGCTAATACTCCGATTTTTGTAGCCACCATTTACCTTTAACATCCCTTGTCATCTTTCTAAGGTCAGTGCTACTTTGTCTGATTCTTTTCGATATATCTGTCTGACCGTTTGTTGCTGACGGAGAGAAATGCGTTGTTGTTCAAGCGCTTTACTGAATTTCAATAATCTTGTTACTGGTTGTATTTATAGATAAGCTTTTTACAACATAAAGCTTGCTTTCCAGTTTCAGTGCTCCAATTGGTAGAAAGATCATCGCCGTCGACGTTAAACTATAACGTACTGATTTTTCGCGCTTGCGATTTTTCGCGCGGCACGAACGGCGGAGCGTCTGGCGTCTGAAACAAATGTATGGGGGAAGTACTAAACATGCCACGCGGCGCGGAGACTGGCGGAGCGACGGACCAATTTTGACGAGCAAATCAAGCACGCGGTGTGAGACGCGGCGAGGGAGTGAGACAAATATATGAATCACCACAGAGCATGGCGGTGGCCTTTGTGAATAGTCTAGGAACCAGAATGGTTGAGTTGTAGTTGCCGAGAAAATACACTATGAACATTCTAACTTTAATTGCCAAATACTTACTAGGCCAGTAATTTGTAAGTCTGGTCACCACATCATAAGTATAAACAAAGTCCAGAAATACAATTTTTTTTATTCGCACATGTTTAATATTCAAAAGAATATAAGTAGTGTCGCCAAAAAATCGATAGTTTTAATCTAGAAACGCCATAACGTCGATAGTATCGATAGCATTGAACGCTACAAATAAATAAACTATCGATTGCGTCAATAGTATCAACCATTGGAGATAAACAAAGGTATCGATTCTATCAATCGTATTGTTAGACAATATTGCATTGACTATCGATATATTCGATACTATCGATAGTTTGTACAATCGATAACATCGGTCAGTATTAGAATAAAGTTGACTATTGATAGTTTTGATAGTATCGATACTATCGATAGTAATTGTGATTAATGAAATATTAAATAGCAATACTACCGATAGTATCGATACTTTTGATATTTTATTTTTTTAATCATGAATATTATCGATGCTATCGATTGTATTGCTGTTTATTGATAGTATTGTACTTATTGACGTAATCCTATCGATACTGGACTATCAAGCGGCAACACTATAAACCAAAGGTTTCGAGTTTCGACACTCATTCCAAAAATTTATCTTGATATAGTATGTATTTTTCATACTTTTTGTGAAATTCAACGTCTATACTATACCCCGATTCTTATTTAAATCATGCACACATTCTCTTCCAAGTAGTAAGTGTTGAAGTACTAAACTATTCCCCTCCGCACAATACAGAGATAAAGATGAAAATTCATCAGTCGCGGCGGAGGAGGCAAGTCCCCGCGGCTCGGCCGGTCCCGCGGCCGGAAATTTATAGCAAAAAATACGCTGGTACTCCGTCCACGCCTCTTTGTCCGCGTTAATTGCGGAGAGTTTTGCTTTGCAGCAAGACCGGCGAAGTAGATGCAGTCGGAGCCTAAGTTTTGTGACTATAAGTTGATGATCTGACCAGCAGTTAAGCACGTGTGATATGACTTAGGTGATATGTTTTTATCTAACGATCGCGTAACCAATAACGTCAATATTTTGACTTCAGATGCATACAGGTTGTTTTATACTTTGCTAGTAAACGGAAGCGTGTATTGGTGACGATTAGCAATAATTGACAATTACTGTTCATATTGGCAATCCCATGTCTCCCTCAGACCACTGGCTAAGCTTTATAATCACATCTCCATCTCCATCATCTCAATCCATCTCGAGCATTAAAATCGCCTAGCAGTAGAATCTGTTCTCTGGCGTATGTTGGCAAGCAGGTTTTTGAGATCTTCTTAAAATTTATCTTTTGTTTGTTCATCCTAGTTCGTTGTTGGGGCATATACGCTAATAACGTTTTGATATAATATATCATGATATATAACATATTATGTCATTGTCAAGATGCAGACGCAATGATATGCCTGAGATGTATTCAGAACAGACCACCAGTTTGGTAGCAATCGGGCTCTTTATTGCGAAACTAATACCAGAGCGTCTCACTTCTTACAACCATAAACCACCGCCATGTTCTATGAGCTCTCATTTATCTGACTAGTAGATTTCGCTGAGAGCGGCTGTCCACATTGTTACGCGAAAGCTCTCTAGCCACAATATCAGTTATTCGCTCCGGACAAATGTTAGCGTCACGATCGAGAAAGGTACGGACCCTCCACGCACCTGAAGTCGTGGCAATTGTCTTCATATTTTTCTTGTAACTTCGACCACAAGGAATGGGATGCTCAGGCAGCCATGTTACCCCGAATAAGTGTAGGACAAGCTTTGTTTAGGACACCTTTTCTAGTCCCTCCCCATGTCATGTCACATGCACTAAGTCTATCGGCTACCTTACCCTCGAAACCGGAACACATTATTATGACAAGCATTGACGCTGTTGCGGCAAGAATAGTTTATCTGTTCATTTGTTATCTCACGCTTTAAATAAAATTAGTATGATGTATGAATGTAACGAAACACACTGACCTGCTGGCATTCCTGGGGTCCAGGTTCTGTTTTTTCCACTTTTCTAGTTTTTCTCGTTCCTTTACTTCTTTGAGAAATACCTGCAACATTGTTTTCGATTATATGTATACAGTATATTATCATTAATACTATATCCAAAGCAATATAAAAAAAACTTGAGAGGTGTCAAGGGACACCCAGATGGAACGAAGTTCTTTTTATTATTATTTACAAAAAACCTGTATACACTCAACAAAAATAATCGTCGTATAACCACCGACACCACACTGTTCAATGCGGAATAGAAATGAAAATATATGGCTTGCTTTCTATAAGAGAGAGAGAGAGAGAGAAACATGCGCACGCCGCACAGCTTACAATAGCTTACTATAGCAAAAAGTGTCGTGACAACTTTTCGTAAGAGTTTTTTCCGTCTAGCCTCCTTTCACAACGCGCGATAAGTAACTTCATTCCAACTTACAACGCGAATATGATATACATATTGAAACTTAAGATGATCCAATAGTGTTACGTGTACGTTACAAGCATCCGTAATAATATCATTTAATGCGTTGTAATAAAGGAAGCCTCGTGTCGGTGTAGGAGCAAGCAGGTGCAGGGGAGACGAATTATTACTGGTCCCTCAAAGCCCTTTTTGCATTTTTTTTTCAAGAACGTGTATAACGAGGGCGCGATAGAACACGCTCACACTTATCACGCACAGATACCATCGGTATTTTATCGCAACATGGTTATCAGATTTTATCACGCAGCATACACGTGAATCTCTAGTATTTAAGCTTAATGTAAACCCAGTTAAATCACAGTTAATAAAACACATTTATCAACCAATGTGTGACTATCATTTAGCCGATGTAATAACGTGTATTACGGTGGGTATTAAATAGAAAAAAATCTGCAAATCAGCACACATAACACCGATTCACAAGAAAGGATGTGGTTTAAGAAACTTTATTCTCGTTAAGAATTTAATGAATTCACTCATATGGGAAATTATCACCCTGCACCCTAATTATACTATGAGCGGACGAATACTATTATTACTATACACATCATTTTACAATAACTAGAACATTATTTATACCTAAGTTAATTTTTGTGGGTAGAAATAAAAAAGTATCGCGTCGAAAACTATAGTATGATCTCAAAACCCTACATCGTTGTGTGTGTGTGTACGGGCAACAGCTTGTCGACAGTGCCGTACATCACGTTTGGCATTGTCAGCGTATATGTCGCCACGCGTTATTATAATTTACATATTTTAACCAGTTCGCGTCAAGCCGCCAATCGGTTCGCGTGCTCACCTAACCATACTTCACCATTTTTACCATTAAACCATTTTAGTATAAGTTAAGCTTTCAATAAACATAATATTGAACTTAACTTGTATTTTACTCTGTACGGAACCAAACCACCGTACATTGTGGTCCTTCGGCCTTTTCAAACCAGTGACCAAATAGTGATTTATCCATTTTAAAGATACAAAACCATTGAGATCCTTAGAATTCCTAAACCAATAACCTAACCATTATAGTCCCACGTGTGAGCAACGTGGTCTTTCGTTCCTTGACGTAAGGAGAGACCGGCGCGCTGTGAAACCGTACACGTGTTAGTTGCGTTTTAACCACTTTAACCAATTAAGTCGCGTATGTAGTGTAACCAATTGACCAGAACCGAACCAGAGTTCTAATTTTAACCAAAGTGTTTGTGTGTGGAGTATAACCTGTTCACCAGACCAGCGACGCTACCAGCGACTACCATCGGGGACGACTTCTGAGGACAAACCAGGTCACCACGTGCCAGTCTTCAAGTAAGATCTTTCCTTTTTACCACTTTTTACCACTCTCTATTAACCATTAAAATGCCCGCAACCATGGAGGCTCTATTAACCACCCAGAACCAAAGTAACTCTAGTAGGGTAGAAGAAATGCTCCGTAAACAGAAGAGCAACTTCAAGGCGCTTTCTCGAACCATAGAGGCCGTTGACCTTGAGAGCTGCTCCGAACGCTGGGAGTTTGAAGATATTTTAAAGACTATCCAATCCAGATGGTCGGTCATCGATTCTCTTCACTGGGACATCGACAGCGAAGGGCTGCTAGACAATGAGGAATATGAGACAGCCTTCGCTGAGATGGAGAGGAAATACAACACCATGAAGAAGGCAGTGAACAGACAGATGTGGTCATCATCATATAGGGAACGTTCAACACCACAAATGGAAATACCCACTTTCACCGGAAATTACCAGGATTGGATATGTTTTAAAGATTTGTTCTCCGAAACTATACATCATAATAAGTCTCTACCAAATGCCCAAAAAATGCAGTTTTTGAAAAGCAAGCTCCGTGGAGAGGCTGAAAAATTAGTTCACCATTTACGTATTAATTCCGAAAATTACGAAGTATGTTGGGACATCTTAAACCAACGTTACAATAATACCAGGTTAATATTTAATTCCCACATACAGTTATTATTAGCTATGCCTACCATTCAGCAACAATCTGCAGCAGTCATCAAAAGGTTACATGACACCACCAACGAGTGTCTTAACTCTATAAAGGCGATGGGTATCGATATTTCCAACTGGGACCCATTAATTGTTTACATTTTGTGCCAAAAGTTAGATACCGAAACTCATCACGATTACATAGAGTCGCTTAAGAACCCAAAAGAATTGCCCAATTTGTCCGAATTTTTCAAGTTTTTAGAAATTAAATTTATATCGTTAGAAAGCTCTCGTCGTAAGCAAGATTTTAATAAGCCAGGTTCATCTCCAGTTCACCAAAACCAATACCAAAAATCATGGGTTGAAAAGCATTCAAATAACCATTTGCATAATTTTATGAACAGAAACTTCACACCAAGGCCAGCTGTAATAAATCATTTTAATACGAAACCAATGCATATTGCAACACAACGGAAATGCATGCTCTGTAAAAACTGTTGCCATGAATTGTTTAAATGCAAACAATTTCTAGAATCGTCGCCGCTGAATAGACTAAAAATTATTGAAACAAATAAGTTATGTAAAAATTGCTTAATTAACCATTACGACAATCAATGTTTTTCGGAAAAAACATGCCGTTTTTGTAACCAGCCACATAATACTTTATTGCATAATGCCCTCGTTACTTTTGCTCCCTCAACTTCTAGCAACACCAACATCGAGCAGCCTACCAGAAAATCGAAGATATGTGTTACGAATGCACCACAAGAAACAATGCCCAAATTATTAGCGACAGCTAAAATTAATATTAGGTCTGTGGATGGCTGTCACCGTACCATGCGAGCCCTTATAGACCCGTGTGCAGAGTCGTCTCTTATTACGGAAAATGCTGCTCAGCTTTTAGGCCTACCAAGAATTAAGCGCCACTGTGTGGTGGTCGGAGTTGGCGCGAAAACCAACAACAGTAGGGGAATCGTACAAATAAACGTATCTTCTCTTCACAATAATTTTACATTTAAAACCGAAGCCTACGTCATGAAGCATGTCGTCGGAAATTTACCAAACGAATCCCTTGAAAAGCCATCATGGCCGTGCTTGGATAAATTACCACTTGCCGATCCGGAATTTTATAAAAGTAAACCTATAGATTTAATTTTAAGTGTCGATGTGTACGAGTTAATTATTTTACCAGGTTTAATTCGTAATGGCACGTCACTACCAATTGCGCAGAATACCAAACTCGGTTGGATTTTAAGTGGTACCATAAAACCAAACCAAAAATATTGCAACGTCGTCACGGTCAACTTGCAAGACATTCAGCGCTTTTGGGAGATTGAGGACATCTCAGATAACGCTGTTAATATTTCTGATGAAGATAACCATTGCCTTCATCATTATCAGCAGCATACGACGCGTCAACCAAATGGACGTTACATAGTTAGATTACCACTGAAACCAGAGATTGCTGAAAAACTGGGTGACTCAAAAACCAAAGCTGTGGCTCAATTTCGGCAGTTGGAAAAAAGATTTTCAAAAAATAAAATTATCGAACAGAACTACAAACAATTTATCCATGAATATATTAATTTAAAACATATGAAGAAATGCAATAGTAATACGATACTCCAATGCTACTTGCCGCACCATTGTGTAATCCGAACGGATTCCACGACAACGGCCACGCGAGTTGTTTTTAATGCCTCTGCGAAAACATCAACAGGATTTTCGTTAAATGACCTTATGTACTCTGGACCAAATTTGCAAGAAGATTTATTTACTCTCATCCTTAAGTGGAGGCAATACAAAATAGCTTTTACAGCAGATATAGAGAAAATGTTTCGTTTTATAAATATCCATGAAGATGACCAGCAGCTCCAGAAGATCATGTGGAGGGATTCAGAACAGCAACCATTGGAAGAATATCAACTTACCACTGTCACATACGGCACCAAGGCCGCACCATTCCTAGCCATGATGACATTGAAACGTCTGGCTAAGGATGAAGGTCACCACTATCCGGAAGCAGCAGAAGCTCTAGCTACCAGGTTCTATATGGATGACCTTCTCCATGGACAGCATGACCTGGAATCTGCAAAAAAGCTAATTTCTGATCTCATTAATCTTCTAAAGTCAGGTGGATTTAATTTAAGGAAGTGGTCATCTAACAAACCGGAAGTATTACCGGATAATCAGTCACCATGTGAAGACCAAGCGTATGTTTTTAAATACCAGGAATCAACCAAGACATTAGGACTTAAGTGGCATTCAGACCAAGATTATTTTACATTTCAATTGAAATCTGAACCAGTCCTTAAGCTTACCAAAAGAAGTTTACTCTCGAATATATCAAAAATATTCGATCCGCTTGGATGGCTTTCACCAGTGACCACCAAGTTGAAATTACTTTTCCAAGAAGTTTGGCTCCTAAACCTTCATTGGGACGATGAGTTGCCAGCTGACATCAACACAAGATGGAAAAACATAGAAGCTGACATCACCAAAATTAACCAAATTTCCATACCAAGGTGGTTACAGTCTTCAAAGAACAATACTATCGAATTACATGGGTTTTGTGATTCGTCACAGAATGCCTACGCTTGTGTTGTATATTGCAGAGTAAACAATATAACTAACAACCACTCTTCTGTAATACTAGTGGCAGCGAAGTCTCGTCTCGTACCTGTAAAGAAAATTGTATCATTACCAAGATTAGAATTATGTGCAGCTGTTCTACTTACCAAGGTCAGAAAGATCACCTGTAATTGCCTATCGGATTACAACATCAAAATCTACGGTTGGTCCGACTCGACGGCGGTGTTAGGTTGGCTCAACGGCGACCCAAGTAAATGGAAACCGTTCGTGGCGAATAGGGTGAAACAGGTGACGAACATCATGCCACCAAGCAGCTGGCATTATGTCTCAACCAAGGACAACCCAGCAGACTGCGCAAGTAGAGGCATCACCACGGAACAGCTGATTAACCATTCCATGTGGTGGATGGGATCGCACTGGCTAAAATCTTTCGAGGAGTCAAAATTAACCAATTCATTTTATACAACCAAAGAAGAGTTGAAAAAACCATTATTAAATATAAATGTTGCAATTACATATGGAAACAAAGTTATTGAAAATATAATTAGCAAATACAGCGATTTTACGCGAGCTTCAAGAGTGCTTGCGTGGGTGTTGCGATTTACATCTAAGTCTAAAAATAATAAACAAAAATACTTAAGTATATTAGAAATAAGAAAAGCTAAAAACTTTATCATAAAATATGTACAGCAAGTTGAATTTTTAGAAGATATACAATGTATTAAAAATCATAACCAACCTAACCCTAAGAGTAGTTTATTAAAATTAAAACCATTTATTGATGACCAAGGACTTTTAAGGGTTGGTGGGCGATTGACCAACGCCAAAATAGAAGATAGGATGAAGCATCCGTGTATATTACCACATGACCATCTACTTACCAGTATGATTATTGACCAGGCACATAAAATGACCTTCCATGGGGGTGCACGATTAACCCTCGCGTGGTTGCGTCAAGAATATTGGATTATAGGAGGAAATAGCGCTGTCAAGAAGAGACTTCGAAGATGTGTGCTGTGCAGAAGGCACGCCCCCCTGAAACACCACCAGTTGATGGGAGATTTACCACCAGCCAGAGTCAACAGGACCCGCCCATTCTACCACACAGGGGTTGATTTCACAGGTTTTGTTGATGTTAAGGCGGCAAAGGGTAGAGGGGTGAGATGTACCAAAGGATACATCGCCGTCTTCGTGTGTATGGTGACCAAGGCCGTACACTTGGAGTTGGTCTCCGATCTCACCGCATCAGCATTTTTAGCAGCCCTTAAAAGACTTTCTGCCAGGAGAGGATCGCCCGGTCACATTTACAGCGACAACGGGACAAATTTCATAAAGACAAATAGAGTTTTGCAGGAAGAGTTCGTTAATTTAAAATCTATTCTAAACGACCAGTTTTATTCGGAAATAGCTGACATGTCGATAGAGTGGCATTTCAACGCACCATCTTGGCCTAGTGCAGGTGGTCTGTGGGAGGCGGCAGTAAAGAGTTTGAAATACCATCTGAAGCGAGTCATAGGAGAACAAAAACTCACGTACGAGGAGTTCTCCACTCTGTTAGCTCAACTAGAAGGCTGCCTTAACTCAAGACCTCTGTGCCCACTAAGCGAAGACGTAGAAGATCTGGATTTCCTTACTCCATCCCATTTTCTAGGCAGTGGACCAACATTGACCATTGTTGAGTCTGAACACGATCTGAGAACCAGATGGCAGTTAGTACAGAAAATTTACCAAGACGTGTGGAAGAGATGGAGAACTGAGTACCTTACACAGCTGAACACTAGGTCTAAGTGGCAACGTTCACAACCAAATTTAAATGAAGGAGATATTGTTATTATACACGACGCTAATCTGCCACCGGGTAAGTGGGCTCTCGGTCGAGTCGTGCAGCTACATCCGGGGCAAGATGGGCTAACTAGAGTAGTCTCTGTAAAAACTAAGAATGGCGTTATGAAACGACCAATAGTTAAGTTATCCCTTTTACCAATTAAAAATACCAGTGAAGAAGGAGACAGTAACCAAATACTTCAAAATGCCGAGCATAACCAGCCGAATAACCAGTCTAATGACAATAATTTACCAAAACCAAAACGGCGAGCTAAAAAAGGCATTTTTCATTTATTTACCATGACACTTATGTTGTTTACGTTTTTATTCTCACCAGCCACGTGTGCATACAACGCAATAAACTTTAACGATAGTCAAAATTTATATTTTGATAAAATATCTACCATGCGATTAGTTCAAGACGAGTGGAAGCTGGTAGTATATTATGATTTACGACCATATTGGCAGGGCAGTAAACTGTTATCCAAATATATAGATCATATGGAAACTCTCTGCAAACAATCACCAGTTAAAATCCATTGCGAATCCATTTTAATACAATTACGGCACAGCTATACAGAGTTAATGCATTATAATAGCATTTTGTCGACGCAGCAGTTCCCACACGGGCACGCGCGGCGCAGACGCGGCCTTATCAATGTTGTGGGTAATGTCGCACACGCTCTATTCGGTGTACTCGATGACCAATTCGCTGAACAGTATATTAAGGACATTGGTTTAATTAGAGAAAACCAAAAGCATCTTGCTGCTCTATGGAAAAACCAGACATCTGTAGTAGAGGCAGAATATAATGTATTGAAGAGGATGCAAGGCTCTATTGATAAACAACATAAGATATTTACACACTACATTAACCAATTAGAAAATACCACCTACGATGTTAAAAGTCAACTGAAAGACGTGGAAGCGACCAATGAGTTTTTGTTATGCTCCATGGCAGCTAACAGCTTGCAGTCTAATTTGAAGAATATGCAGGATGTTTTACTAGATACAGTTTCGGAAGTGTATTTTGGGAAATTCAACATTCATCTTTTGAAACCGGACCAGCTTTTAGAGGAGTTAAATCTTATTTCAGGGAAATTGTCTAATGAATTAAGGTTACCAATTGAAAATCCTCACACAGAATTTACAAAAATTTACCATTTGCTTAAGGTTAGAGCCAAGATGATGAAAGATTATTTTATTTTTGAAATTAGAATACCACTAGTGAGTAGAGATAATTTCCAAGTATATAGAATTTATTCTATCCCAAGACGGATTGACAAAACCATGGTCACCCTAGTTCCAGTTTCAGATTACATAGCGATCAACTTACGAAGAGACTCATTCATAACCATATCGCAATTAGAATTGCATAAGTGTATTAAATTAGATTTAGAAATACAACTTTGTCTTCTACAGAAACCAATCTCACATATGAGTCATGATGACATCTTGTGCTCCAAAGACCAGGAGACGAAGCGGTGCAGAACCAAAACTGCAAGGTGTCAAGACTGGTGGTCTCAGTTAAATGATGTGAACGCTTACTTTTTCTTTTGCTGCGACTCTTGTCCAGTGCGCATCATCTGTGATGAACAAATATTTTCCAAAAATCTAAATAGTAGCGGTATCACGAAGCTGGGTCCAGACTGTGTACTGAAAGGAAATGACATAACCATTTATGCTCAGAGACAGCATAATAATACTTTAACCATCAAGACAGATATACCAGCAATAGACATTCTACCCATCAACCACATTTTTAACCAGAACAGAACGTCCGTGTCGCTGAATTCGGAGCCAGCGTCAATAGCGGGTGGTTACGATCACGATCTAGACGATATAGGCGTTTTGATAAAACAAATGCGTTCAGAGAGTGGTCTAAAGAGTGGTATATCTTATCACTCGGTTCACCATTACGTCGCGATATACGTGGTGGCGGGTGTGCTGGTGGCCGGGGTAGCCGCGTACGCCACGCGGCGGTGGTGCCCGCGCCTCAGCCGCCGCCGAGACTCCAACGCGCCGGCAGCAGCTGGCTCAGCGCCAGCGCCTGCCAGGCCGGACCCACCGCGCCCTGAGTCGCGGGGTCTGGCGAACGCAGCGTTTGTGTACAGTGTTAGTGACCAGTGTGTAAGTGTAGTTGACCATGGGCAATCTAGTGTTAAGTGTAGTGGTAAAGTGAAAGACCAGTCCACTTCTCCCGTAGTGCATAAGCATAATTTTAGTGATTATTGTGATAGAGACGCTAGAGTGCCATTAGAATAAGCAAATATTGTTTATCACCTTGTCTCACGTCACTCACTAAATATTCAAACATTTATTTTTTGTACCATTTTCACCATCATTCTTCTTCTCTCGCGGTGGCAGCATGTACGGGCAACAGCTTGTCGACAGTGCCGTACATCACGTTTGGCATTGTCAGCGTATATGTCGCCACGCGTTATTATAATTTACATATTTTAACCAGTTCGCGTCAAGCCGCCAATCGGTTCGCGTGCTCACCTAACCATACTTCACCATTTTTACCATTAAACCATTTTAGTATAAGTTAAGCTTTCAATAAACATAATATTGAACTTAACTTGTATTTTACTCTGTACGGAACCAAACCACCGTACAGTGTGTGTGTGTGTGTGTGTGTGTGTGTCTCTCTCTCTCTCTCTCTCTCTCTCTCTCTCTCTCTCTCTCTCTCTCTCTCTCTCTCTCTCTCTCTCTCTTTGTGTGTGCTATGCCTCGCGATGCGAGCGTATATTGTAATGATTCTTTGATAATTTAGCTTTACTTACATTGTTTCTTACAATATTTTTAGTTTTATACATTTTCCATTTGATTTTTCTTACTTACTGCAGCAAATTTTTTCTTGTAGCGTTTGTGATTGTTTAAGCCGCTACAATACTCTCCCCTAAGAGTGAAGGTCGATCTAGTTGAACCAGTGAAGCGTATGTGCCTAGAGTGCTCGAGTCGGCGGTGCATCGAGACGAGCCGAATATGCGCGGTCCGCGGTGAGTCGGGACGAGTGCGCTCCGCTGTGGTTCGCAATGAGTCGGATCGAACGGGACAGGGTTGTTGCATGGAGATCCAATGAACGTAGGCAGTTCGAAGTGGATTCCGAAAAGCGTAGATGAGGCGTAGCTTATGAAGCTGGCTGATGCTGTTGGAAGCAGAGAGGAGATATTTGACGCTGATGGTCAGACGGCTGATGCATGTTGTTTTTGCCGAGAGTCACCACTGTGGCATGTTGATAGCTGTTAGTGGTGATGATCACGTCGGGATAACGTCACTACTAGTCCGTACCGCCGAAGGGTCATAGTGATGGAACTAGCGGGCCAGCTTCTTGTCAGTATGACGTCATGACTGTGGAGGTTGATGACGTCACATAAGGACAAGTAAGGGGGAAAGGAAGATCTTCCCAGCGAGACAAGGTGTACTGCCTGGGGACCGAAGTCCATTTGAGTTTTTTTTTCGGAATGTTTCAATTGCTGTTAGCCTTAAGGGCTGTTACAGCTTCACCGGTCGCGGTCCATTTGAGAAGCGTTGAAACTTGTATATAGTGTTACAAGATAAATAATTGTGATATCGCGATTCAGGATTTTATTTTGAATTTCATCATTTTCTATTTTTTTAATATTTTTTCTTGTAGCGTTTGTAATTGTTAGAGCCGCTACAAGATATGTCAGAGAATTATTTTCATCTTTATTTTATATAAAGATGACAATAATACTTATATTATTATAATATTTATCATCTTTGTGGTCTAGTGGGTCACCTGTGTGGTCTAGAGGTTTGGTGTCTGTTGACCGCATAAGATCCTGGGTTCGATTCCCGAGTCAAACTGACAAAAATGACCGGGTCAGGTCAAACTATTTTTTGTTCAGTTTTCTAATAAAAACAACATTGCTTGGGATTGGATATGTGCTTGGTTGACGATAGGCTGGTCACTTATCACATTATGGAACTAAGTATATTTTGCTGATTGTGGGTGCACTTGTTGTATCTCTTAGAAAGAATTACTTACTTATTTAATTACTTATTCTTCGGAGAAATGGGCGTGAAGATATATTTTTTAATTTTTTTTCGTTTCTTAATCTAAGTTTCATTTAAATTTTAAATAAGTTCGGCTTCGAATGGGGCGAGACCTGTGAAAGTCGTACGAGTTGAAACTGAGGCAGTCTACCTCTATATGTAAAGTATTGAAGTATAAACTGATGGGAGTAAAAATTCTTTGTGGGATATTTGAAAGTGTCCGATACTTGTCCGCTGTGTCGGCGCTGCGCGGTGACCGGGCGCCGGATCAGCGCACGCCTGGAGTTGATCCCTGCCCGGACTCTTCCAGGTTTATGGTTTCGTGGTAATTTATTTAGCTTCTATCATTTTTAAGGTAGATTTTTAGAGACTTTTTATACGTTTTAAAATGTCAATATTTTATTTACTCATCTCTTTCACATCACCAGTTCCTTGAGTGAGTGTGGGGGAGTCTGGTGATAGTTTTTCCTTGTGGTATGGGGGTCAGATAAAGGTCTTACGTTACAGTATGTGTGTCACCTGCGCGATGCCGCTCTCTATCTTGGCGAGCTCCTGCTCCTCGCGGCGCAGGCGCTGGTGCGCGGCGTCGTGTCCGTTGAGTCCGTTGGCGTGTCCGTTGGCGTGGCCCTCGTCCGAGTCGCTGTCGTGGACGCCGGCGTACGTGTCCGACCAGCGCCGCCGCCGCTCTGCCAACACACACTCACTGCTTCACTCAACTTATAACTGCTTCAAATGTCAATCTCTGAGAGAATTGCTGCGCATTTAGTTGTGGGGTGCGAGGATACACCTTTCGTCTATGTAAAAGCTGTACATACTAAGAAATACGAAGAGTCAAAATATACGACTTAGTTAACCACATCTCACCCTCGTAACTTTTGGCGTGCCACAAGGCAACATTTTTGGTACTAACCTCATCTTTATTTACACAAATAAGAATGACCTGTACGACCTCACTCTTTCGACACAGCACTTGCTCTTTATTTTAAAACCTGAGAGGAGACTAGCACCTTAGCTGAAAAGGTCTACAACAATGAAATATTTACACTGCTACACGGTAACAATACATCCAATATTATATACATAACACCTGTCATTAAAAGTAATAGCAAAGCGTATAATTAGTATACCATTATTAGATAAAAGTATTTATTGCGATATAATTATTATAGAATTATAAGATAAAAAAAATTATCTATGTTAGTTTATATTTTCAATAACAAATTTCAAACAGTCAATAATCAATTAAGTATATTACATCCTGAAGATGTTTTTAAATATATAAACGGGTCAATAACGCGTACATATGACAGTGGAACGCGTTGGTTTAAAAGTTCATCCTGAAGATGCTTAAAAAGTTAAATCAGTTGAGTGATATACATAAAATAAAGTTGTAAAGTGAAATTCAAATACAAGTGATTAGTCAATAGTGTAACAATAATCAAAACAATGCTGCAAAATGGGCTGGTACTTATTCCGATGTGTAAAAACTGGAATAAGGAGTAAGACGAAGAGAAGTAAGGAGGGCTTCTCTTCGACTTTTTAACCTTTACATGAATAAGTTGATCGATGAGCTCAGCAAAACATATATGTTGCCATATAGACGGAGCCTGTATAAATAATATAAGTAATGCTGATGATATAGTTTTTCTGACTCCATCGAACACTGCATATTTGTGAGGAATATGTAAAAACTCAGGGCCCCAGACATAATCTAAAAAAGTATGGTAATGGTTTTCAAAAGCAATAATAAAAAATATTCAAGTATGTCTAGTTTATACGTAGATCACACTATAAGTTTTGCGTAACTTAAAAAAACAACATGTTATAACTAAAATATTATGCTTATTGCTTTTCAAAATAATCTCCTTTACATTTTAAGCATTTTTTCATGCGACCAAACCATTATTTAAGACAGGAGAACCACAGATCTAAAGGCATGTTTTCTACGTGCTGACTGAACGCTATCACTGCCTCTTCGGAGTTGGGAAAAATAAAACCTCTCATCAAATCTTTGATTTTGGGGAAAATACAGAAATCACAGGGTACTAGGTCGGGGCTATGCGCAGGATAAGTGACGAGATGTACTTTTTCGAAAGCTAGAAATGACTTTGTTTTGTTGGCCGTGTGTGAAAAAGCGTTATCATGGTGTAGGAGAACGCGGCTTTTGGGTCGTCTTTCGCGAACTTTTTCTAACACCCTGGGTAAACAAATGGTAGCATACCACTCGGCATTAACACTCTTTTGATCTTCAAGTGGAATTGTACAGATGGGACCCGTAGCTGAGAAAAAAAAAACGCGATCATTTTTTTACCAACATTTCTCGCTAGTCTCACTTTTGTTGGCCTGTTCTCATTTTCAAACACCCATTCACAAGATTGCTGTTTTTTTTCGGGTTCAAAACAATAAATACACGTTTCTCTCCTGTGACAATGTCATAAACAGCATTAGAATGTCCGTGGTCGTACTTCAGTAGCATCTGTAAGCACCATTCCACGCGAGCCCGCTTCTGCTCCGTTGTCAGTTCATGAGGGATCCAACGACAACAAAGTTTCCGAACTTTCAATTCTTCGTGTCAAATTTTATGAATTTGGCTCATACCAATCCCCAATAGTCCTCGAATTGTCTCATAGGTAACCCGGGGGCTTTCTTCAATTAACCGCTTAACAGTAGCCACATTATTTTCGTTGACGGCAGTTGAAGGCCGCTCTTCACGAAATTCGTCATGTAAAGAAACTCGACCTCCCTCAAATTCAGCAAACCATCGCCTCAAGGTGCTCAAACAAGGTGCTTCTCTCCCAAAAGCATTTTGAAGACGAGCGGCACAGTCTTGCGGAGAAAGAGAACTTTTAAAATCATAAAAAATCATCGCTCTAGAATCTTTTCGACTTAATTCCATTTTCGTTGCGTACGTAGAACTTTGATGTGATAAAAAAAACAATTGACAAATAATTTCCCGCCAATTGGTTTTTTTATTACTAAGGTTGCAACGTTTTAAAAACATAACATTCGAAATTCAAATAGTTCCGATTAGATAGAAGTGCAAAACTTTTAGTGTGCCCCATGTATTTAGGTAATCAGTTTTCAGGAATTTCACCAAGTGCCCACGATGGAAAGTATAGAATATAAATATAAAACATTTAAGAGATCAAACGAGAAAAAATAAAAAAATTAAAACTAAAGAGTTTGGTTTGTTTTCTATGACAGTTGTCAGACAGTTTTCATTGTATTACACAGCATTTATTTCGGTTCGTACCGCCTTCGCAGACAGCTAGTAACCTAGATAAATTACTTAAAATTACTTGTTCAAAATAATAAGTTTGTTGTATTGTATTGTGGCATGGCACATACATGCACTAACCTGGGTCTGTGTATGGGTACGGCGGTGCGGGAAAGTCGTCTCTCTCTATCTTGGGCTGCGTCCCGGGCGGCGGCTTATAGGCTGATGGGTATTGCGACATCTCGATGGGCTCCTGAAATATAATAGCTCATTTTTTTACTGGCTGCAAGTGCTAGTTTACCGCCTATTTTACCCTCCAAACCGATTACAAAATTTAAACAGATAAACTCAATAAATATAAACTACTGACTGAATAAATATGTTGCAGATGGGACAGGTCCTTCGAGCCGGATTTGAATGAGTGTTCAGAAAGTAACCGTACGGTAAAGTATTGTTATTGTTTACGGTGCAAAAAGTACGAAAACTAAAAGTGATAAAACAAAACATTTTATTTATTATCTGAAATATTTTTATTTATAAAAAATTGTAAGCTTTAGACAATCAATGTAAAGGAAAAGTGACATTATACCTTATGTTTGTGAGGTGGCATTATTCATAAAATTGCATTTTCTTAAGTTTGCCTTAAGATTATGTTTCAAAGTTTTAGAAAGATTTTTTTTTGAAAAATTTAAATAATTACACTTAAAAATCCGTAAACGGTGTCCTTATTCCAGTGCGAATAACAGTAAATAAACAAACTGTATTGTATAGCAGATTGATTTTAACCTGAATTATAGACATAAATTTATATACAGGTTGTTTTTAGCCGTGGGACCTATTAAGTAGTGTATTTAGTATTCGATTCTGAGCCCAAATATCTATAAAATATATAACATTAAATTTGACCTAATTATCCCAAAAACTAATTCAATTATAGATACGGCGCCACTTGAATCAATTGAATCAATAAACTACAAGATTACATAAGAGTTACTGTGGCGTGAGCGCCGGTCGCAGAGCACCGCGTATTTTTGTGAGTGTTTGACTAATAATAACAATGATAATTTATCAGTGTTTCAATGAAAATTGGGATATGGGACGAGCCTATGAGTTACGTAACTATTATGTGTCCCAAAACGCCAAATACAGAGAAAAATATTTCAGCAATTGAGATTCTTGTAAAACGTTAATAATTAATTAAGTAAAGTTCAATCATTTTGAAGAGGATGATTCCGTTTACGCCAGAGATACTGAGGTAAATATTAGCTATGTCTTACGCTCTTATTTGTGTTTAGGTTATTTTTTAAATTAGAACACGCTTAATTATTTCTTTCTTATTACTTAGTGCCTAGGTATTTTTGTCTGTCCTTCCTTACAAAACCAGGAACAAAGTATGAAGGGAAAATGAATTTTTAAAATAGTTTAAAATGGGTAGGTAGATTACATTTACATTATCTACAAGTAGCGGCACGTAAGTCTAGCGCTGAGTAAAATGTGGAGGGGATAGCTGCGCATTGGTACAGTCGTGCACGCAATACAAATATTACTGTAATTAAATTAATAGCAAGATAATGACATATTTTAATATACTGTATGTGAAATAGTAAATCTAGCCCAAAACGGAACGTAGAGAATTGCTACGCATGTACAATATTGTTAATGTTAAAGTGTACCAAAGTCTGAAACAGGCTGTTCTACCATTCAAGTAAACAATTTTTTTTTTATGAACAAAAGTAACAAAATGAAAAAAAAATAAGACTTCAACCAACGGTAGTTTTGGGCAGTGATCAGTTTATAGGGAACAGAAAAAAAATAAAAGCATTATAGAATTTGGTAATTTTTATTTTAGATATAATAAAAGTTGGAGATGGACAAAATAATAAGAACATCTATACAATAAACCTAATTACACACATTTACACAACCCCCGTGTTGGTTCAGAGCTCCTTTGAAGAATAGACCAACTGCCGTTCTGCCAGGCAGGTCGTAAAAGGGGACCGATTGGCTCTGCAAGTCACTACCATCGTGGCTACTAGGTGGTAGAGTTCTGCGTTGTCTCGCCCGGGTCTGGTACCACCGCCTTACCTATCCTGCCGCAATAGCGTCAGTGCTTGTCGCTGTCGTGTTCCGGTTTGGAGGGTAAGGTAGCCGGTAAACTTATGCATGTGGCATTAGACCTCGCCACAAGATAGCAATGCACCATTAACATCTTTGGTGTCTATAGGCGATGGTTGACTCTTACCATCAGGAGACCCATCTGCTTGTTTGCTATCTTATGATATAAAAAAAAAAAACATTTTCCCCGTGTTGGTCCGGGCTCCTTTGAAGAATAGACCAACTGCCGTTCGGCCAGGCAGGTCGTAAAAGGCGACTAATTGGTTATGCGGGTCACTGACATCGTGACTACTAGGTGGTAGAGTTCTGCATTGTCTCGCCCGGGTTTGGTACCACCGCCTTACCTATACCTGCCGCAATAGCGTCAGGGCTTGTCACTGTCGTGTTCCGGTTTGGAGGGTAAGGTATCCGGTAAACTTATGCATGTAGCATTAGACTTCGCCACAAGATAGCACCACACTATTAACATCTTTGGTGTCTATAGGCGATGGTTGACTCTTTCCATCAGAAGACCCATCTGCTTGTTTGCTATCTTATGATATAACAATAAAATTAAGAACGCGTCTGTACACAAGAAGCGCGTGAGACGTCATACGAATACGGGGAACGTAGTACGACTGGAGAGCCAATCGGCGCATCGCACGCCCGTCTTTCGTCCCTCCAGCCCCCTACGATACCTTATTTTGGACTTCTGCGCAATAACGGTCAGCGCTAGAGTTTCGTGCCGCTACTTGTACATACCTACAACTGATATTATTGAATCATTTCATGAACCGTAAAGACTAGGGTAACCATGAGTCACGAGACTTTTGACATTTCAATTACTGTTTTGTGTATGTGTGTGAGTGTGTGTGGGCACCTCGTTGTTCATGTGCGGCGACTTGGGGCGCGGCGTCTCGCTGCGGATGGAGTCGACGAGCACCCTCATGCCGGGGCGCGAGGACGCCTTGCTGCCGGCGCGGGAGCTCGCGCGTGCTGCTGCAGCATGTGTGTGTGTGTGTGAGTGTGTGTGGGCACCTCGTTGTTCATGTGCGGCGACTTGGGGCGCGGCGTCTCGCTGCGGATGGAGTCGACGAGCACCCTCATGCCGGGGCGCGAGGACGCCTTGCTGCCGGCGCGGGAGCTCGCGCGTGCTGCTGCAGCATGTGTGTGTGTGTGTGAGTGTGTGTGGGCACCTCGTTGTTCATGTGCGGCGACTTGGGGCGCGGCGTCTCGCTGCGGATGGAGTCGACGAGCACCCTCATGCCGGGGCGCGAGGACGCCTTGCTGCCGGCGCGGGAGCTCGCGCGTGCTGCTGCAGCATGTGTGTGTGTGTGAGTGTGTGTGGGCACCTCGTTGTTCATGTGCGGCGACTTGGGGCGCGGCGTCTCGCTGCGGATGGAGTCGACGAGCACCCTCATGCCGGGGCGCGAGGACGCCTTGCTGCCGGCGCGGGAGCTCGCGCGCGTGCTGCTGCCCGCCGCTGGGGAGGGATGTTACTGTCTGTCACTTTACACATTACACAATAATAATATATGCCTGCCTATGGAGTAATACGAGCAAAATTTACAAAAATATAGTACACACACTTTTACTTCTATATGGCACTGTTATGAAAATTCTCGCCCAGGTTCGAAAAGACTTATTACGGAATATTTCTCTCGCGATGAGGTGAGTGCTTGACACTTTCGTGTTCCAGTTTGGAGAATGATTTATTTAGGTACTGAGGTATTTTCCCACACCGCACCGATGTTAGGCATCATTAACATCATTCGTTGTCTCCAGGTGATAGTTTTCTCTTCTATCAGATTTATCAGTTTGTTCGCTGTCTTTTGATTAAACATAAAATGAAAATAGGTGCATGTACTGGTACAATGTGACATGTATAACTGACATATGACGCGATGCAATGATGGCATAGATGTATGCGTGTGAACGTGTGGTATGTGTGCATATGTGCGTGTGTGTGTGTGTGTGGGTACTCACAGGGCGGGTAGTCCCCGGGGCGGTTATGTACTCACAGGATGGGTGGGCTCCGGGGCGGGTGTGTACTCACAGGGCGGGCGGTGGAAGTGCGGCGACACGGGCGGGCTGCCCCGGGGCGGGTGTGTACTCACAGGGCAGGCGGTGGAAGTGCGGCGACACGGGCGGGCAGCCCCGGGGCGGGTGTGTACTCACAGGGCGGGCGGTGGAAGTGCGGCGACACAGGCGGGCTGCCCCGGGGCGGGTGTGTACTCACAGGGCGGGCGGTGGAAGTGCGGCGACACGGGCGGGCTGCCCCGGGGCGGGTGTGTACTCACAGGGCGGGCGGTGGAAGTGCGGCGACACGGGCGGGCTGCCCCGGGGCGGGAGTGTACTCACAGGGCGGGCGGTGGAAGTGCGGCGACACGGGCGGGCGGCCCCGGGGCGGGTGTGTACTCACAGGGCGGGCGGTGGAAGTGCGGCGATACGGGCGGGCTGCCCCGGGGCGGGAGTGTACTCACAGGGCGGGCGGTGGAAGTGCGGCGACACGGGCGGGCTGCCCCGGGGCGGGTGTGTACTCACAGGACGGGCGGTGGAAGTGCGGCGATACGGGCGGGCTGCCCTGGGGCGGGAGTGTACTCACAGGGCGGGCTGTGGAAGTGCGGCGACACGGGCGGGCTGCCCCGGGGCGGGTGTGTACTCACAGGACGGGCGGTGGAAGTGCGGCGATACGGGCGGGCTGCCCTGGGGCGGGAGTGTACTCACAGGGCGGGCTGTGGAAGTGCGGCGACACGGGCGGGCTGCCCCGGGGCGGGTGTGTACTCACAGGGCGGGCGGTGGAAGTGCGGCGATACGGGCGGGCTGCCCCGGGGCGGGTGTGTACTCACAGGGCGGGCGGTGGAAGTGCGGCGATACGGGCGGGCTGCCCCGGGGCGGGTGTGTACTCACAGGGCGGGCGGTGGAAGTGCGGCGATACGGGCGGGCTGCCCTGGGGCGGGAGTGTACTCACAGGGCGGGCTGTGGAAGTGCGGCGACACGGGCGGGCTGCCCCGGGGCGGGTGTGTACTCACAGGACGGGCGGTGGAAGTGCGGCGATACGGGCGGGCTGCCCTGGGGCGGGAGTGTACTCACAGGGCGGGCTGTGGAAGTGCGGCGACACGGGCGGGCTGCCCCGGGGCGGGTGTGTACTCACAGGGCGGGCGGTGGAAGTGCGGCGATACGGGCGGGCTGCCCCGGGGCGGGTGTGTACTCACAGGGCGGGCGGTGGAAGTGCGGCGATACGGGCGGGCTGCCCCGGGGCGGGTGTGTACTCACAGGGCGGGCGGTGGAAGTGCGGCGATACGGGCGGGCTGCCCCGGGGCGGGAGTGTACTCACAGGGCGGGCGGTGGAAGTGCGGCGACACGGGCGGGCTGCCCCGGGGCGGGTGTGTACTCACAGGGCGGGCGGTGGAAGTGCGGCGACACGGGCGGGCTGCCCCGGGGCGGGTGTGTACTCACAGGGCGGGCGGTGGAAGTGCGGCGACACGGGCGGGCTGCCCCGGGGCGGGTGTGTACTCACAGGGCGGGCGGTGGAAGTGCGGCGACACGGGCGGGCTGCCCCGGGGCGGGTGTGTACTCACAGGGCGGGCGGTGGAAGTGCGGCGACACGGGCGGGCTGCCCCGGGGCGGGTGTGTACTCACAGGGCGGGCGGTGGAAGTGCGGCGACACGGGCGGGCGGTCCCCGGGGCGCACGGGGCGGCGCAGCGCGGCCGGCTCGCCCGCCAGGTACGAGTACGTGGTGATGCGGTGCGGGGACCCCGCCGGCTCGCCGTACTCGCGCAGAGTCAGCCCCGGCGACACGGCACGGTATCCGTACTGCGGACACGTCACACGTCATACGTCACACCGACTCCAACACACACTTTACTAACAATTAACTTACTTTATAACGACAGACCTACAAAAACCAGCTTGAAGACGTGTTCTGTGTCAGATTCAACGCATATCGCCACTTTTCACCTTTTCAATATAACACTAAAAGTATTGAGCAAAGAGTGCCGTCTTAATATTCTTAAAAAAAAGACACGAAACCTTTTCCCCAATTGCTTCGAGATAGATATGTTCTTAAGTATTTTTAGGGTCATCATAAATGTTTTCATGCGTAGAATGGGTGAGTGATAGGTTTTGAAGAAGATACGAAAACATATGCTGCATCGTTGGATATGCAGCAGATTATACAGAAGACCTAGAAGTATAATCAGCCTCTGCGTTTAGTGTTTTTGGACTAAGAGAGGGCTTTTGACTTAATAAAAACCTGATCTATTCTGGAGTCCTTACATGGTGCCAAATCGATTAGTAATACATCCACGTCCTGAAGGGCATGTATAACACTGTTTTTATGACTGTCAAAGTACAGAATCAACAGGCTAAACCTATCCACATGCACTGAGGTGTGTGTCTAAAAAGTTATTTCCCCGATTTTTTTAGAAGATATATATTTAAACGCTGGACTAGGAAGCGCTAGCCATAAATATAAATAGTAGTAATTACTTTCCACACAAGATTTGCAAAATCCTAAAATCAACCATGGCCCGTGCAGAATTTAGGTAGTATGCTGACCATGTGAATTTGAATTTTTATTCATGTTATTTTTTCATTCCGCTGTTCCGCCGGATTGCCTGTGTTATCGTTGTAACGAGGCATTGCCCAACACTATAGTCGGTTGACTCGCACCTCACTTCGCGGCGGCGGACGAAGCCCTATATATACACGCTCACCCTTCCGCGAAGCCTTTTTTACTTCAGTCAAACGGCCTAATTTGGGTGTTCAGCTACAAGGGTAAGAATAAATTATAAAATAAATTATAAAAAAGAAAGTTAACGAGAATTAAATTACAAACGGTAATTTAATTGTCGTTTACTTTCTTTTAGTAAAATATAATACCATAGCTCTGTTAATCACATTTCATAGATAAAAGTTAGCAGATTGCAATTTTAAATAGTTTTCCTGCCATCTGGCATATAACAATTTAATTTGAATACGTCACTGTAATAAAGAACTTCTCATGTACTACCGTAGAATTTTACTATTGGGTTTTAAAACCCGTTGTACCAACCATGCAATTTTACCATTGTGAGCCGTAGTTCATATCGTGTCTGGCATCTTTGGACACGTTGAAAAATAATAAAAAAACCAAAAGACCAAGTTGCCTCAAAAAAGCTTGGTATTCTGGCGAAGGCGGAACAGTATTTCAGCCCGGGACAGTTGCTCAACCTTTATAAAGCACAAGTCCGTTCGTGCATGGAATACTGCTCTCACCTCTGGGATGGATTCGCCAAATACCAGCTGGAGACACTTGAGGCGATTGAGAAGCATGACAAGAATGCTCATAAACGACAATGATCTGGTAGGCATAAAACTTCAGAGCCTCGCTCATTGCCGCAGAGTGGCTCGTTTATCAGTTTTTTATCGGATAGACTTCGAAAGTGCGCTGCGGAATTGCACGACTTAATTCCCCCATCCCCGTTTTTCTATCGATCGTCGAGGCGCACAGATACTAGGCATCGCCATATGGTAGACGTTCCACGTATCCGGACAAAGCAGTTCGACTCGACATTCTTCATTCGAACCGCAAGGGACTGGAATATGCTTCCTGAGTCGGTGTTCCCCGACGAGTACAATCTGGGGATCTTCAAGAGAAGAGTAAACAGATACCTTCTTAAGAAGCGCGTTTCATCTTAGACCGCATCTTAGCTTACCATCAGGCGAGATCGTGGTCAAGCGCGTCCCTTATCGATAATTTAAAAAAAAGTAGTGAACTTGTGGCTTGCAGCCATTGAAGCGAGGAAATCGTGCGGCAGACATTTCTTCCACGTCATCGAGAGCCTGGGCCTCCTGTTACACCTACCTTTTACTTATTTTAGTAAATAAATAAATATTCACGGGACAAATTTCGCTTACTGATCTAACCCCAAAGTAAGCAAATTATTTGCTTGTGTTATGGGTGTCAGTCAATGATACTAATACATAAAAATACATATATAAATACTAGTATATATTTAATAAACACCCAAACCCGGAAATACAAACATTTATACTCATCACACAAATGCTTGTCCCCGTCGGGGAGGGTCGGTAACCACTCGACCAACAAGGCGGTTATTTCATAATTTACATAAGCCCGAAACCAACAGTTTGTGATGAGTTTCTCTCGAAATTTGTAGGAGTAGTTGTGTCAAAACAACTTCTAGATTGATACAGCTAAGCTGAGCAGCATATAAGAAAGTTGCTCAAGTAGTTTCGTCCCGGTGATACGACTGAGCAACATTTATGTTCAGTCAGTGGCTTAAGCTTACTAAAATTACTCAAAAACGTTTATGAAGCTTGAGAGAATTCGCGGGATGCACTTGTTCTGTGATTTGTCTAAGGCATTTGACTGTGTCGATCATAACATTTTAATCTTTCTGATTTTACACCATTATGGAATTCGAAATAAAGCTCTCGATCTTTTGATTTCTTACTTAAATTAAAGAATTCGATATTAATGGAAAAAGGTCCGCTAGTGCTGCTGTAACCATGGGTGCCCCGCAGGGCTCCATACTTGGTCCATTTTTGTTTCTGATATACATAAACGACTTGCTCTACTACGTTGGGGATAAGCATGGAATCGTACTGTTTGCGGATGACACTTCACTTTTATTCAAAGTGAAAAGACGAATTGGTAAGTATGAAGAAGCAAATAATGCGATTTCAAAAGTTGTACACTTGTTCAGTACGAACAATCTTTTATTAAATGGTAACAGAACTAAGTGTGTTAAATTTTCATTGCCTAATGTAAGGCATGTAGATGTAACCGATACGATACAACACGTTCGTGCTAAGATATGTTATCACACCACATTCTATCATGCGCCATTCACGTGAACAATTTAAATAAATATTATATATAGCACGAACGTGTTGTATCGTATCTGTTACAGTGTCCAACAAGACTGGATGACCAAGAATATACCACCAACTATCTCCAAACACGATCAGTCCGTGCTGGAGGTTAGTTCCACTCTTTTCTCTTCCTTTACATAGCTCTACTGTGCTTAATGCTGCTGTGCTCCAATATTCATAAATCGAGTGAGCCCAACGGCATCCCACTGATTTTATTATGGGTATATGCTTAGCTGTTTAGAATTTTCAGCTGTTTTTATACATTGGCAGACTACTTCGGGCATCTTTCCGCAGTCATATTTCTCGAAAATGCGTCTACGGGAGTCGTAGTATTCTCGCCAACCCTTTAAATTCTACTATCGCTATTTTTTGGAAATCCATTATTGAGCGATTATTTTTAATCACGCACAATTATTTGTATAGCCCGCCAGCAAAGGTTTTCTCGAACGAATATGATACTATGATCTTCAAGAATAGAATTTTCTCATTCCAAATCACTTGTGAAAATCTCACATGTGGAGGGAATTGCTTTAAAAAGACATATGCCTTTAAATACGTACTAATTAGTATGAACAATGTACGTGTCTATCTGTTTTATATGGATAAGTCAAGATAAAACAATAACCAATAAATCAAAAATAACAAAAAATATGACAATAAAAAATCTAGGTAGATTTAAATTTTAAATAAAACACACAAATAATCAATATATTCACATGCTCATTAGAATTCAAGAAATAAGCAACGAGACATTTGACGTCAGAAATAAATATCAATCTTATAACCATGTGCAAATATATCGAGTGCGTGCTCTGAGACAGATTCATATTGTTAATATATATTTTGGTAGAGACACTCATTATATCTCTATACTGTATTGAGTTTTATTTACAAATACAAAGGATCAAACTATAGGTGTTATTACAATAAACTGAATTTAGATTTTAAGCAATTAGAAACAACAGAAAACTTTCGATTATAATTAAATTTTATGCGGCATTTTTTCCAAATAACATTACACATATTATGTATATCAGTTCACTAATCACTTGTTTGTGATTTTGGTGTAAGCTTGTGTGTGCAGACAAGAGTCAACACTTATGATAAGAGCCGTGAGATCTGTCTCGGAGCGCGAAGTAACATAAGACAAAGGCAAAGTAAACGGACCTTCCGGGTCAAGCTACTGTAGGGGCTGCAGTAGGAGCCGTTGACGCTGGGCGTGCGCGACCGCAGCGAGAACTGACAACACACACCCACACACTCAGTAACAGTGCACCGCGCTCGCCACTTACTGCTATACCACGGAATACTGGACACTAACAGGACGCCATGTCACATACAACTTATATTCCACCATAGCACACACAGACACCTCTCACAGACGCGATACCTCGGACTGGTGCAGAACAAACCGTCCCGAACCACTCCAAGATATCGCGTCCGTGTCTATGTGTGTGTTACTCGAATATTTCTTGTATGTACATGGACTACTGTTAGTCTCCAGTATTCTGTGACTCTACTGAGAGTTGGCACGATTTTGACGGCGACTTTTTATAGATCAATGGCTGAGCTAAGTTACAAAATGGCTCACAAGTAAAATAATACCTTATCAATTACTTCAAAAACATGTTTTTAAGGTTTATAAATTATTATCTACAGAAAATTTATTTACTATTTTTATTCAGATCAATGAAAAAAGGTATAATTAATAAATAATGTTTCAAATTGGAAGACATAAAAATAGTTTATTTTAATGAAATATAAGACATCTTGTTGGTCTGCTTAACTTGTCAGTAGTCAGTTTAATAGAAAAGTTTCTTTGGATGTTAAAATTGAAAAAGAAATGTAATACAATAAAATGTAAACAATTGTTTGAATCATATATCGATTCTAATGTCATGACTTATGATGTACCATCATTTATTGACGTGCAAATTGAGTTAAATGTAATAGAAGTAAGTAGAGAACGTAATGTTACTGATACTATTGGTGTTGTACAAAAATAGACACAGCCATACGTGATAGGAACCTGCAAATTAAACTGTGCAAAAACACTTAAAACAAGCACAATAAATGCAAATACAGTTGACGCAAAATATTAAAATCTAATAGTGATGCTATATGTAAGTTGCATTTTATTATCACAAAGAAAAACGGAATTTATTTAACAATTTTCACTAATTTGACATATAATAATAATAAAGTTATATTTTGTATTATAAATATTATTAATATTGAATATGAAGAAGCAATATTTTACGTCAGCTGCACAGATTCCAAATTAAATATAAAAATTTAACTAAATTAATGATACTAGAAATATTCAGAGCAAGGGGCACATGCCATCATTACGGAATAAATATAAGGAGATATGAAATAAAATACGTAAATAAGACTTTTGTGAGAAGCGTGATTTATATGTAACACATATGTAATTCTAAGACATCAAAAAGAAGTGTGAAAATATTAACACGTAATACATGGTAAATTGTAAACTCTTAGCACGATCGGTGATGTCAAAGTACACATTACCTTCATTTATTTCACTGAAATATATTTATTCTAAAACTCATTAATTAATTTATAATGGCTGGGCCAAATTATTGTCCGAGGATTCTTAATGTATTATCGCGATTAATAACGTTAGAAAACTGACAGAAGTCCGAAGATTTGCGATTTAGCGGTGTGGTTGGCCACAAACGCCTACACAATGTGAATCATCGCCTTAGGACCTTAGTGTAGCTAGAGAGTATGTTGCGAGTGAGTTTATTCTGTTGTGGGTGAGTATGTAGCAGGTGAGTGAGTGTGTCGCGGGTGGGCGAGTGTGTAGTGTACCTGCAGGTCGGAGGAGGCGCGGTCCATGGTGTGGTGCGGCGCGGGTGAGTGAGTGTGTCGCGGGTGGGCGAGTGTGTAGTGTACCTGCAGGTCGGAGGAGGCGCGGTCCATGGTGTGGTGCGGCGCGGGTGAGTGAGTGTGTCGCGGGTGGGCGAGTGTGTAGTGTACCTGCAGGTCGGAGGAGGCGCGGTCCATGGTGTGGTGCGGCGCGGGTGAGTGAGTGTGTCGCGGGTGGGCGAGTGTGTAGTGTACCTGCAGGTCGGAGGAGGCGCGGTCCATGGTGTGGTGCGGCGCGGGTGAGTGAGTGTGTCGCGGGTGGGCGAGTGTGTAGTGTACCTGCAGGTCGGAGGAGGCGCGGTCCATGGTGTGGTGCGGCGCGGGTGAGTGAGTGTGTCGCGGGTGGGCGAGTGTGTAGTGTACCTGCAGGTCGGAGGAGGCGCGGTCCATGGTGTGGTGCGGCGCGGGTGAGTGAGTGTGTCGCGGGTGGGCGAGTGTGTAGTGTACCTGCAGGTCGGAGGAGGCGCGGTCCATGGTGTGGTGCGGCGCGGGTGAGTGAGTGTGTCGCGGGTGGGCGAGTGTGTAGTGTACCTGCAGGTCGGAGGAGGCGCGGTCCATGGTGTGGTGCGGCGCGGGTGAGTGAGTGTGTCGCGGGTGGGCGAGTGTGTAGTGTACCTGCAGGTCGGAGGAGGCGCGGTCCATGGTGTGGTGCGGCGCGGGTGAGTGAGTGTGTCGCGGGTGGGCGAGTGTGTAGTGTACCTGCAGGTCGGAGGAGGCGCGGTCCATGGTGTGGTGCGGCGCGGGTGAGTGAGTGTGTCGCGGGTGGGCGAGTGTGTAGTGTACCTGCAGGTCGGAGGAGGCGCGGTCCATGGTGTGGTGCGGCGCGGGTGAGTGAGTGTGTCGCGGGTGGGCGAGTGTGTAGTGTACCTGCAGGTCGGAGGAGGCGCGGTCCATGGTGTGGTGCGGCGCGGGTGAGTGAGTGTGTCGCGGGTGTGCGAGTGTGTAGTGTACCTGCAGGTCGGAGGAGGCGCGGTCCATGGTGTGGTGCGGCGCGGGCCCGCAGCGCGGGTGCCAGATGGCGGCGCCCTGCAGGAACATCTCCTCGCCGTCGCCGAACGGGTCGCCGCACTTGCTGCAGCGCGCGCACGTCGGGTGGAAGTGGTGGTTGTCGCCAGCCTGCAACACACACACATCATTCAATCGTACAACAGTACGGCCTGCATACAATACATCACCCGTACTGTCATCCGCATAGCAATTAATGGTGTCAACTAGCGGCATATCATTGATATGCAGGATGAACAGAGTAGGAGACAGCACAGAACTTTGAGGAATATCAGCACTTATATATTTTTCTTAGTTACTCACGAGACATGCTGGGTTATGTGATTAGCTGGCACGGGGGACAGAAGAGCCCCCGATCCGATCCATGAAGCTCGATTGGGTTCCACTCCGATTTCTCGTTCCGGCACGACGTGCCCTCAATGGAGTTTTTTCACTGGCGACGGGTCACGGGGACAGGAAAAATATGCTCGATGGGCTGGAGGGTTAGGGAACGGGGCCTGTCTACTTCGACGAGCTTGTTAAGACGCCGGCGAACTTTAGGCTGCTCGCGGGATTCGTATACGCGTGGTATAAGAGGCGTTGGCCTCTGGAGATTGGTCAATAAGTGAAATGGCAGTCTACAAGGTGAACGAGAAGCCGTAATTGTGACGTCCATTCCCAATTGAGATAGCTGCTGAGACTGCCCCTTCAGGAGAGAGGCGTCATGGGAACAGAGGTCTAGAACTTAATAACTTGTAGGGAGTCAAGAATTGCACAGAGAAGAGAGCCTAAGAGAAGACTCTGTGTATTTCCCGCGCTTAGGCCCGTATAACCGCAAGGTTGGTAGGGCCATGGGTTGGTGGTGGGTCTGGCGGTGGGTCAGCCTCCTACGTCGGATTCAACTAAGTTCGGGTCTCTCCAAACCAACGCACGTACGAACAAGCGTTTCACCGGGTCACCCTGACTCTCCGGCCTGTCACGCCCAACTGCGCTAGGTTGTTAAACTACCCAACGGACACCAGGAATACGTGTTTCAGGAAGGAAAACTGGTGCTAGACACTACTGTCGGCTCTACACCAAATCTCTAGCCTCGTGGTGAATACGAGTCAGACGAACCCTAGAAAGGTACCCTTTTGTACTGGTTACTCGACAGCACCGGCCGGGGAGAACTTACAGGCACTCATTAAGTTACTACTTGCGGACGTGAGTAAGCGAAGCCCTTTACATCAGCCAAATATCAGCCAAAATAATTTATCTACATGTGGACCGGAACGTGCGACTTTAAAACACTGCTATATCCGAGTGCTATTTTAAACACCGCGAAACTATGTACATTTTTTTTTAGAGCGCTGATTGACATGGCAAAGTGATTTTATTTTAATAAACCAATTAAAGTCGTATATAAAAGCAAGTTTACTCAAATTTAAACTAAATTTGTAGATTCGGCACCACTCTGTCGGAGAACGCTGAGTTTAAATCATCTAATCCTAACTTTACAGTAAACAGCTTCAGATCCAATAAGTTAGACCGAACCAACAATGGCGGCTGCCTTACAAATTGGTCGGCATTTCAAGAGCCATGTAATTATCTTAACTGATAGCCCTCGGTTCAATGAAAGCGCAACGGACACAAAGACGTGATCAATTGTTATGCTCCATACAATACCTCACATGTCAACACTAGCGTTGTACTTTACGGTAATTTGATACTAAACTACATATCTATAAGATTAAATATCGTATGATAAGTAATTCGGACCAGTTTACTAATGCACATGCTGTTATTTACAGTGAAACATGTGAGTCACTAGCAGCTGCGAATCACAAACATATCACATTCAGATGAGATTATATTATAGGAAATACCGACAACGACAAATATTTCGGAGTGTAAAAATCAGCGAAATTTGCACGAAATACATTCAAGGAAAAAAAGAAAAGAAGAATTATTATTAGCAAAAATACTAAGAAGAATAAAATACTATAGAAGAATAGGTGTTACTAGTTATTAAAATTAGAGATCAGCTTATTCTGACCTATGTGGCGTGCTAATATTAATAATAGTAATAATAATTGTAATTTATAATCGTTTAAAACTTTTTTACGTATTTTTGCATAGATATTATTTACATCAAATTAAAATAACTACCTAAATGTTTTTATTTACATTCAAATATTAGGCTATATTTTTAATATAAACATAGGTATTGTAAGTTTAAATATGAAAGTTTTATTACTTAACATATTTTGATTTTTTCACCTCAAAATTCTGTAATGTCATAAACATGATTTATCTAATAGCAATAATAGGAATAGTCCACGGGATACAAACATTTTCGTTAAATCCATATTTAATATTATAAATGCGAAAGTCTGTCTGTCTGTTAGGCTTTCACAGCTAAACGGCTGAATTGACTTTAATAAAGATAGTTAAGGATTCGGTATCAAACAAAGGCAAACTTTTTCCTAAAATCAACCTCTAAGGGGCTGCAATAGGGGATGAAAATTTGTATGAAAAATTATATCGATGACACGTTAATCTCCTTGTGAACGAAGCCTTGCGGGTCAGCTGGTGTTCAATACATACTTGAAACTTTGTGAGTAGCTTTTTTGGCGAGTCTAATAAACTATCTCGTTACGAATTTTTCGAAAGTGCGTAGTTTGTGTGTGTGTGTGTGTGTGTGTGTGTGTGTGTGTATGTGTGTGTGTATGTGTGTGCCTACATATGCTTGCAAAACTGCTGTATTTTAGCTTTGTGTATTGAGGTCAATGATCAATTCTACCTATAATTCATGACTGGAATAATAAATAATTCACTTTTGCTTACTTGGTTAAAATTAATTAATGTAATCAATTGGTCACAGTTTCCGTCAAATTCTGAGCTGTATCGTTTCAGACCGATAGGTTGAAATTATATTGTGCAGCAATTTGGAAAAAGGTCATAGAAAGAAACATCAGGAAGTGTTCAGGTCAGCGTGACCTACCAATAGCACGTACGCCTAGATGATCAGTTTAGTACAACAGCACGTCCGTTCCTGCGGCGTGACCTCGCAATCACACGTTCGTTCTAGATAGTCGGTTCAGTAAACAACACTACGTCCGCCTTGTCAGCGTGACCTACCAGCTACACGATGCACCGGTCAGCATATCACTCACTCTCGTCATCATTTGTATCTTATAAATATTATCATACTTATCATAATAAATCAGTGATCAAAAGGAGTCAAACGGGTCTCATTTTCCCCGCGTATATCATATATAATCAGCGGCAGGATCACTCACCTATCAGCCTATCAGATATCAGTTTATATCAGTTATATCATTCTCATTCAATCCAATCATTCAATCCAACGATTAAAAAAAATATTCATTTAACCAGCACTAACTTATAAACCACAGTATGTAAATGGAACTGTTAACTCCCCCAATGTCAATGATTGGTGTATGATAGTTAATGTGCCGCACTGTACCTGCAGCACTTTACCTGAAATGTGCCGGCGCGGCAGTGTGCCGCACTGTACCCACCTGCAGCACCTTCCCGGAGATGTACCGGCGGCAGTAGGCGCAGCGCACGCCGTACAGCCGCTGGTAGTCGCGCTCGCAGTAGGGCACGCCGGCGCGGCCCATGTACTCGCCCTGCAGCACGGCGCCGCACTGTACCCACCTGCAGCACCTTCCCGGAGATGTACCGGCGGCAGTAGGCGCAGCGCACGCCGTACAGCCGCTGGTAGTCGCGCTCGCAGTAGGGCACGCCGGCGCGGCCCATGTACTGGCCCTGCAGCACGGCGCCGCACTGTACCCACCTGCAGCACCTTCCCGGAGATGTACCGGCGGCAGTAGGCGCAGCGCACGCCGTACAGCCGCTGGTAGTCGCGCTCGCAGTAGGGCACGCCGGCGCGGCCCATGTACTCGCCCTGCAGCACGGCGCCGCACTCGCCGCACGCGAAGCAGCCGGGGTGCCACTGCCGCTCCAGCGCCACCAGCGCCTGCCCCTCGCTCAGCTCCTGCCCGCACCCCGCGCACTCTGCGCACACGCCACACCACACCACACCACACTAGAGCGGGGAGCTCACTGACGGACATGCCCGTCGGACTGCTACTACAGGCCGGACGACCCGCGTCGGTAATACACTTGACGGACATTGCACAGACCTATAGTAGCAAAGCCCGTCGGGCATGTCTGCGGGCTTATCCGCCTAGTGAATTCCCCGCTTTACACAGTTTACCAGTTTTAGATCTACTTTTACAATGACTTTAACTGTGTTCGTAACCTCTTTGCTCGGATCTTTGAACTATATCAATAACATTAAAAACCGTAACCCGTATGCACGTCGATTACGGCAAGTTAACACACTGTTTAGATCACCATAAAGTAGTATCCTCCATTGTCGTTTCACTTATAATTTTAATTGACTCGTGGTCTAAACAAGAGCGAATCCGGGGGGGTGGTCATGGGGGTCATGACCCCCTAGGCAGGGGTCTAGGTATGGATTTATTAGGATTTGATAAAGATAAGAGTCTATCATGTCTGAATTTCAAATATGTGACGCCCCCAGAACCGAAGGCTGGATCGGCCCTTGTATATGTGACCCCCCCTCCTGAATTGAAGGCTAGATCCGTCCTTGAGTCTATTTAGAGTCAGATTATGAGATCCCAGATTCGAACTCCGGGTCGGGTTATGAACTTTTTCGAGACTTTCTCGCAAATTAAACCCCTATTTAAAAAATTTAAGGGTGGTGTGTTTCGACTTCCATGCCTCGGATGAAAACGTAAAGTCGTCGGTTCCAGTAATCGCTAGAAAAATGGGATGACCGTGGTCACCACTCATCTCCCCAGCCGACAAACCAGTAAATCGCGAGGAACTGGAAAGTCTATAGATGTTTGGTTTACTCTGCCTACCCCGTCAGCGAACCGGGCGTGATGATATTTATAGGTTTAGTTATCAGAGCTCAGGATAATTTAACAAACCTATTGTATGTTTGTGTTATAAGTCAGATATAGTTTTAGTTCTAAACTAACAAGCTATTTACTTAGCTAGGCAGATAAGGTTCTAATTTACGGCACTATAATCAGTTATAGTGTTATCAGAACACTACAATACTGCTAGCCGCACTTTTTACACTACCTTTTGTTTATCACCTGCTACCAACGTTGGTAGTAGGTAATAATCAATAAATAACTAAATTGAGTAATAAGAAACCCTTAAGAATCCATTAAAATAACTCCTTGGATCCGCGATAATGCATACAGATATTAGGCGCATGAAAAATAATATCCAAAAATGTTTTATTCAAATGAACCTTACAGGCACTTTGGCGAGTCAACATTTATAGAAATAACTACCGTATCGGAACGTAAAAATAAACATTTGTAATGTATTGTTTTTGTACGGTGCAACCGTAACATATTGCAATTCATCATTTTACACGACACACATTATTCAATATTATTTTAATTAGTATAATAAGACAGTTCGCATTTAGCCATCAAGAGCGCTCCGCGTCCTCACTAATCATTAACTATCAAGTGTATCAATATTAAATCAATATATAATAATCAATATCATCTATCATTTATCAATCTAATAGTGTACTAGTTAGCAAGAACCCGTACAGTTTTAATGAATTATATGTAGATCATTTTTAGGCATTATTTATTTACACCAATCCCAACAATTGGTTCTCATTTATTAAATTTCCAGATATCCTATTTTTTTTTTTCTACGAATCCAGTTCTAGCTCCCTTGTCGTAGCTACATACATATATGGCAGAATGGCAGAATTCGTATCCCTGCTGCGTTTTCAAACATCCTTTTAAACTTATTTTTCTTACTTCAAAATGTATATTCTGTACGGGTTCTCGCGCAATAAGTACGGTCTAATGATTCACAATTTTACCTAGGTTACTTATGAAAAACATAATTCACGCACACATTGTTGCTGTTATACTTTTGTTTAGTCATCACTTTTTGTAATTAATTCAAAAATAAATCAGAGTTAAATGGAATACCATTGTGTTTGTTACAAACACCGATGTCCCCTCACATTTCTGCGACATTCATCCCAAATTGTAGGCAAACATTACAGTTTTTCGGTCCTTCGAGCCGGATATGAACCAGCGACCAATGGATACGAGAGAGCAGCTCCTAAAATTTGGTATCATTTCATCGTTGCCGACACGTATTCTGGTCATAAACAAATGTCGATATAACGTGCCGCCTAACATAATTTAAACTAACATAGTTTTGCTAATACACTTGTACTGTTTCACAAATTAATACTTTTAATTTTAATTGTAATTTATGAAACAGTACAAGTGTATTAGCAAAACTACAAATGGAGTTTCACCAAGTGCCGACGACAAATAGTGTAAAATACATTAAACTAACATCTTAAACTGTATGAGATCACATAAGTAGTTTTCCGTAAAGAGAGTGTTATAAGTACCATAATGTAGTTACCGTTAGGATCGGGGTGGTTGTCGACGGTGTCGTGGTCGTTGGGCGTGGGCGTGGCGGGCGAGGCGGGGGTGGCGGGGGTGGCGGGCGAGTGCGGCGAGCGCGCGGCGCGCGCCGTGTGCCGCTGCGGCGCGCCCGTGCACGCGGCGCACACCACCTCGCTGCCCGTGTACGTCACCTTCTCGCCAGACGGGAACGCGCGCCTGCCGGGGAGGGGGGACACATTCATAACCTGAACTAGACACGACGACCTAATACTAACACTACGTCCACACAGACAGATGGGTTTCTTAACGCCTAGAGATTAGCGAACCACTGGCGAGAAGCTAAGAAAAACGAATATTCTAGAACTTACGCGACCGGCCATACTGCATACTTAGCGCCTAGCTAACTGCTTAGCGACCTATCGAAATAATCAAACATGTTGGTTTCTCATCACGAGGCGCGAGACACTAGACGCTAAGCAAGCCGTCTCTATCCTAACTAAGGAACGTGGTGTACGCTTCAGGGCTCCTTTTAAGAATAGGCCATTTGTCATCACGTCAAGTAGTTTGTTAACAACAAACGACTGGGCACATATTATATCACTATCATCGTGAGTGGTATCACTACGTGGCAAAGTATGCAAAGTCTCGGCCAGGTTTTATACCAACGTGTTACGTTACCATTGCCCTTGTTGCTGCGGTGTTGTGTTAAAGCAGCAGGTGAACTTGTCCATACAGCATGACATCTGCAATGGTGCGTGTGGGTTTGATACCACCATCTAATCGCTATTTACCGCAATAATGTCAATGCTTGGCGCTGAAATGTTTCGGTTTAAAGGTAAAGTAGTCGGTGGTCTTAATCCCGACCCGTCTTTACCTGCATAACTGCTAGACATCTCCTACAAGGCAAGAGAAAGCTAATACGTATCATTTGCATTGTATCTATTAACTAGATGATATGAGTTCTGCAACGTCTCGACCGCGTTTGTCTATTTCTACCGCAATAGCGTCGATGTTTGTTGCTGTTTTGTTCCGGTTTGGAGGGTAAGGTAGCCGTTAAACTTAAAGATGTAGCATTCTAACCTATTACACGGACAGCAACACATCAAACATGATTGGGGTCAATAGACGATAGTTGGCACATTACATCAGTAGAGAGAAACATCGTCAATGTTACAGGTTAAGTCTATTTTTGTTGCGTCAGCGGATATGTCTCTGCTTGCCATCCTATATATTATATTATACCTTACACAAAGGTAGTGAGTGGCGACTTACTTGCATCTTGCGCAGGTGAAGCATTTCTGGTGATAGGTGTTGCCGAGCGCGGAGACCACCTCCCCCTCCACGTACTGGTTGCAAGCGGCGCAGCGCGTGCCGAACGCACGCTGATAATCCTGCCGAAATTATACAATTTTTAAGTAAATTATTTATCGAGGGCCAAAATATACATAGGCATCATTTCATGTTGTTATCATTCTAGGAGATTGTAGAGCGACAAGCAAACGCGTGTAGTTTACGGACCTGCGAACTCGCGCCTTTTCTATACTTTCAGCAAGAGCTAGGTATGGGCATGGGAAGGTGATGAGCTGTAATACCGTTTCACTTATTCGTTTTTATCTTCACGACAGTACCGCCAATTGAGAAGTTATACCCCGTGTTTATCCGGTCCACTTGTTGAAGAGTATATCAACCGCCTAACTTTTAGGCATCTCGTAAAAGGCGAGAGAAGGCTAATATGTACCTACTATCACTAATATTGTCATTATGGGCTTGGCCTTATCTATTCCTGTCGAAATAATGTCAGTGCTTGTCACTATCCAGTATCGGTTTGGAAGGGTAAGGTAACTGGTAAACTTATGTATGTGGCATTCTAACCCAACTACACGGATAGCAACGTACCATTAACATCTTAGATGTCTATAGGAGTGGTTATTATATTTTTTCCATCAGGAGTATCACCTACTTGTTCGGTATCCTATGAAATATGTGGCACAGGTGTTACAATTGGAAGCTTAACCGACTATTGCATGATAATTGCCCCGTTCTCCTCGATCACTAGTCCGGTACGTAGAGTACCCTATGTATGTCCGACACAGTCACTCACCTGTGGACAGTAGTAGTGTCCGTCCTTGGCGAAGAAACCGCCCTTGGCGAGGGAGGCGGCGCAGGCGCGGCACGTGAAGCACGCCGTGTGGAAGTACTTGTCGGAGACGCGCAGCACCTCGCCGCTGCACTTGCCGCCGCACGCGCCGCACACCACCTTGCCTGCAACCAAACGGATCACGCATTAATCTTCTACATCCATGCCCGATATTAAATGCTAGTAATATAATTTATTACAACTAATTTTATTAATAAAAATTTAGTTTTTATGTATGTATGATTCAATATGACTTTTGGGATATGGCGAGAATTAGCATTGTCGTGGTATTTGACCTTCCGTCGTTTGACGCTAAATCACGAATCATCTGTGCTATTATCGGGGCCAAATTATCGTCCGAAAATTTGCGGTAAATCTTGTTGTTGCGCTGCGACAAACTATGTGGCATTGTCCGTCGACAACAGTCAATCTCACTTCAACTTGTGACGCGCACCAATTACAGAAGCCAAATCTTTGCGATTCAGCGAAGTGGTTCGCGCTTCGCTGAATCGCAAATATTTTTCGCTTCGAACCTTCGCCGTAGGACGATAACACGATTAGCCTCGGACTCCTATCGGTCTCTCTTTTGCGCGTCGCAATCTGAAGTGAGATAAACCTAGTTCATTAAACACATAGCACAGAACACAACAACAACAACATCTACTCGAACTATTGTCGCCGGAGCAAACTATGTTCGCACTAGCGTGAAAGCTCAAGTTTTATCGCGACATAATGTTGCTAGCGCGATAATGTTGCTGCCGAGTAAAGCAGTAACACAATCAATTCGGACCAATGGCTCTAGAGTCTCCTCTAGAGCCATTGGTCCGAATTGATTGTGTTTGTTAAAAAACATTTTCTTTCGAGAAAACAATAAAGCCTACTTTATATTCCGGCGTAATATAATACGGACAAAACTGACGGAGATGCAGGGGTAGGTGCCCCAATATGTCCGTCAAAATAATCAGCTAGGCATTCAATGAAAATGGATTTACTTTAATTAAGGAGAATCGGTTTTATAAATAATTGTTTCTTATAAATACATATTTTATTTCATTAAAGAAGTTTATATACAAAACAAAAACTAAGTTGCGTGGAAAGTTTTATTGTTTACTAGCTGTTGCCAGCGACTTCGTCCGTGCGGACTTCGTTTACTCCGCACAGCTTCTCCCCCGTAGGTGATAACGTGATAATATGTAGGCTATATGTTGACCAGACCTGTCAGTAATATTCATGCAAAATTTAAAGTAAATACATGCAGTAGTTTTTGAGTTTACCCCGCACAGACCAACAGACAAACAGACAAAAATTCTAAAAACTATATTTTTTGCTTCGATATCGATTGTAGATCACGCCCCAAATATTCTTTAAAAAAAATATTCAATGTACAGTTTTGACTTTTATGATTTTATTATATGTATAGATTGGAGTCGGTTGCAACAAGTAGTCTATAACAGTTTCGAAATGTCGACTAATCCAGTCTTACGTCGGTTTAGTCAGAGGTATCAGTCCAGCTGTTAGGATAACACGAGCCAAATACATACAAACTTGGGTACGCGTGACAAACGGCGGAAACACGGCGGCTCCGAAAATTACACCGGCCGGCTCTTGTGAAAGGCCTCACCATTTTCAATATATTTGATTCTTCATTTACCTAGTATACTCTGCGGGGATTCTAGGGTACTTCAGGATTAAGTTTTTGTCCCTATCTCTGCGTGCATATTACAAAACAAAGTAACTTCCACAAGGAATATATAGAGAAAGAATAACCGAGTACAGGGCAACGATGAACCCTTTCACAATTGTATCAATTAGTTCTCCAAATGGACAGCTATCGATAAATCAGTTGAGCCTCGCATGCCTCTGAATGGAGCTAATGCGGCAGGTCGCAGGTCAGCGGAGCGCGCCAGCGACCGGGACCGCCCATCTCAAGATACGACACACACACATAATATTCAAATAAGTATCGCTATTCGCCCTTATCTATGCAAGTTAATCGTATTAGAAAACAGAAGCACAACCACATCGAAAAACCGCTATCGTTGTAACTTCCAAATCATAACTTAAGACGAGGTATTTCGACGCGCGTCAATTCTATGTATAGGAAGTGGGCAGCGCGGTATGTTCAAAAACCGCTCGGAAACGTGTTAATTTTCGGATAAATAAATATAGGACTTCAACTGAAAACCAAAATTTAGCACATTCTTTTTTGTACTTAAAACTAAATATCACCTTATAAAAATCATGTGGAAAATTAGAAATATTATTAACAATTTACTTGTTTTAGAGATTCTTTTAGCCTGAATTCTTATATGATAAAAAATTTATATGTTCGAGTAAAGTACATTCTATCATGTGATAAGTTAGTACATCCCTTAGATAATATCTTCAGGTATATCGTGTAATTTTTGTAAAATTGTTATTTAACAATCAATGCATAAAAACGTGATTAAGCAATCCAATTATTTCCCGTTTGTCTCGATGCCTCGCCTTAATCAACAAGGAATTGTAATAAATCATAACGAAATTTTAATTAAATTTAATAAACCACTTACAAGCATAGAAGCTAGTTTCAAATTGGTATCAATGAAAGAATTGTTTCATTTGATAATATTTAAGTCGTAAATTGGGCAGTGTCCAATAAAATGAAAATGAACTAGAAACAATGAACGGCCGTGTGGGGGCTGGTAACCCATTTTGTAAGAAATTTACAAAATTTTAAGTGAGACATAACATTGCGTAGGTAATGAAATGTCGAAGTAAATATCGGTTCAGTATATTGTAACTTTCCCTTCCCTTGCGGTTAGTCAGAGTGAACGGAACGTCGTTACAATGAGTGACGAGATGATATACAGTTACGGTTCACCAAAACGGGTGATCAAGCCAATCGCCATATTCAAGAAGAGCGCCAAGACTGACTTATTTATATATTTTGTGAGCCAACCAATCAACCTTTTTCATATGCTCTACGTTGCTACTGTTTTTTAGACAAAATCGAACCCGTAGCCCTTACGATTAACGGTCGAATTGGCTGAAACTAAACTAACAAGACAGTATTAAAATGTTCACGATTTTTTAACCACGTTTCTATAGACAATGCAGATTGTACCAAATTTTTAGGAATAATAAACGGAGAGCGGTTCGAATCGTTGGAGATCAGGCTACTTCGAAACGGTTTGACTCTTTGGCGTTACGCAGAGGTTTAATCCAAACAACTCGTCGGAACACTCTCCACGACACTGTTGCTGAATTCCATCATCGAACTATACATCAAAATTTAAAGTTCCACCCTCACCATCTCAATGTCTGGAAATCCACAACCGTGCGGTTCTCTCGGCACTTTTTGGATCCCACTATTCTTTTGTGGAATCAATTACCGGCAGGGGTTTTTCCGAACAGATACGACTTGGGGACTTTCAAGAAGAGATCTTACTCGTTTTTAAAAGGTCGGCAACGCAACCGAAGACCTCTGGTAATGCGGATGTCCATGGGCAGTCCGGCAGTAATCACTTAACATTAGGTGCACCTCGTGGTCATTTGCCCCTTATTCCATAAAAAAATCTGTAAACGCTTGTCCCTGCAGACAATCCCTGAAACTTCCCGCTAATTTAAGGTATTTTAAGCTCAAAAGAGTAAACACTATAAGCATAGATTTTTTTTTCAAATTCAAACATCTATTTTGTTAAAAATGGCGGTATATTGATTTTGGAAAAGCTGTATATTGTGGAAACGATTTTAATTGAATTTTTGAGATCTAAAATATTGCTTTAGCTAAATAATCGATAGGTTTAAAAATTTCAAAGCAATGCCAAAAACATTTTACAAAAGCTTTCGTCATTGATAAATCCCAAACAAATTGACCGATTTTGATACAATTACCGATATTTGACGCAAGTTTTAAAGGAAAAAACCTGATACGATTTTTAAGTCAATCGGTGTAATAGCGTGAGAGATATTTCAAAAATGTTTAGTAATTTTGCTAAAAACAACGTAATTTAAGTGTTTGGAAAGTTGTAACTTTTGAAAATTAGATTTGATTTGATTTCTGAAACGGTATTCGACGTAGTTTTTAGCACTGAAATATCGTTAAATGCCAAGGGAGTTACCAACGAAGTAATAGTAGTATAGAATACCAAAAAATGATGTCTAAGTTGAGCGGAATCCAGTCGAATGCCATCAACCGCGTTTCGATCGGCCCAGCCGTACAAAAGTTATGAGATGTTTACATACACACATACATACATACAGACATACTGACGTCATCGTGAAAATTGTTGGAAAAGGTTTCTAGGACCTCAAAACGTGGACGTCTGGTGAAAACTCGATTTTCGAAAATCAGGGCAAAATCAGTAACTGCCTTATCTACTACATACGTAGCGGGAAGTTAAAAAGAATATTTATTGACCAATATTGCAATTGGAAAACACACATGGACTCTCTGTGTAATATTATTTTTATCGTATTCTTACGAGTATTCAAGAACCCGGTCAACTTCGGCGCGTTGTAAAACCCAGAGAAATGAATGAAAAACAAATTTGTAGTGGAAAACATTCGCTGAAAATTAGATTACTCTCCATAAGAATGCTGATGCCATTTTATTGTAAAACTAGCTGTTGCCCGCGACTTCGTCCGCACAGCTCCTCCCCCGTAGGCGATAGCGTGATAATATGTAGCCTATATGTTAACCCGACCTATTATTAATATTCATGCAAAATTTGAAGTAAATCCATGCAGTACTTTTTGAGTTTACCCCGGACATACATACAGACAAACAGACAGACAAAAATTCTAAAACTATATTTTTGGCTTCGATATCGATCACGCCCCAAGTACTCAATATCATCAAACTAAAAAAATATTCAATGTACAGTTTTAACTTTCCTACGATTTTATTATATGTATATATAGATGATCAGTAAAAGTTGTAACGTCCAACACAAAATTTGTTAAAAAAGTCATTTATTTTTTTATATAACTTTCCATTTTACGATAAAAAGTAATAGGAACAAAGTTGTAGACAATTTAATTTACTACAAATAATGTCTTATAAAATTTTCAGTAGTATTGCTACTTTATGATATACAGCGCGAAAGCCCTTTGCACCCCTTTTTCCAAGACGCCCGTGGGACATAGGTGGCTACCCCACTAACTTAAGCTTATACCCTCCTCCCCTACACAGTAAAAAAAAATTGTGTCCTCTGACAAACGCAGCCCTAAATGTGTTACATTCAACTGATTATATGTACTGGAAATACTATAGGACGAATTGACAGGCTAATGGGATTCTTCTCTAGGATTCTTCTCTGGGGAAATTCTGCTGAAATAAATGGGATACTTCTCTGGGGAAAAATGGGGAATGGGGAAAAGAATATGTCCAGGCCAAAACCGGCTACACTCAGATGCTAAGAAAAAAAAATTGTTTACTCTGACTGAGTTTAGAAGTTGTGCTGAACGCATCCATATTATGGCGGCAACACAAGCAGCCGCGCCGTCCTCAATCTCGTCTGTCACGCTCGCCTGTTACCCCTGTCAGCTGTCACATGTCTGGGGCGGCGCAGCTCGGCGCGTGACTCACGCAGCCGGCTCATCTCGAGCGGCCTCTGTACGTGTCATGTAATGGCAATATCAAAAGATTCACTCGACTTATAGCGATGCGGTGACTCAGCGCTACTCGTGACCGACTGATCGCCGAACTTTAGTTTTCTTTTATCCTCTACTTACAGTTATTTAGTCATAGTTCAGGTCATGTCGATAATGTCCGTCCGACACGTTTGATTGTGTAAAAATATTTTATTTAATTATCCTTTACAAACACTTGCCACCGAATCGGAAACGCGGCCACAGACTAAAACGATTCGGCGAAAACAACTCAGCAGGCTTGTCTATTTTGGTATCTATTTTTTAATTTTAATAACATACCTGTCTATTTCATTATGCACAAATTATATACATTTACATATTAACAACTTTATACTATTTAAGCGACTGGCATGAGAAGGAATATATCCCGGGCTTTTTTATCTAGGTACCACACGTTGAGATATTGCATAATACTAGCGTTCGCGTGTCGCCGAAATTCGACTATAAGCTAAACAATCAAATCTGTTGTGAATTTGACAACTGACTTTAGGTAAAGAAAATAGTATAGGATACATGTGGGTATTTTATCATGTATGTATGTCACATGAATGTAGTGTGTGTAATGTTTATTATTATTAATTTAATATATTTCTAATGCATTTTTATTTAATAATATTAGGTTTCTGCACTCCTCCGCAATGTAAACTTTGACTGCTAAATTGCATACTCAGTTTGTAAAAAAACATCAACATTTGTTTAAAACAAATGCTGAAGTATTAGGGAACTCATATTTTAGAAACAGTGAGAAGTTACATGTGCCTAGCCAAAGACTAAATATTTATAAAAAAAACGCATGTTGTATGGCAATTAATATATACAATCATATTCCTGATATAAAATCATTACACAGGTATACAAAAAAATTTTTTTTTTCTGAGTGTTATTTAGTGACCATTTCCTGATTATATACATCGAATAGTAAACAGAAACGCTATTAACAATCAATAAACTTTGCTTTTGTACTTTGGGGCCTCATACAAGAAAGTTTTGATTTTCACAAAGGAAATACCAATACTATTCATTTTCTAAAACTTTTTTGTATTCTTTTTTGTATTCTTTTTTGTATTTTTGTGTTTAGTTATGCCGTATTTTATAATTAAATTAATAAAAATGTATAATTGATAACTTGTTTCCTTTTAAATATAATTGAAATTTAAAAATAGAGCTTTTCCATAAAATTTGAATTTTCGTGCTGGTAGCTACAAAAGCAAACTTTATTAGATAAAAATATTTTTTCATTCTTTAGTTAGGCATAAGTAATCAGAATCAAAGGTACAGAACTCAGACTCAAAATTCATGTTGACCTGTGTTATCTATAAATAAATTTCGCAAAAAATTGTCCGATTTACTGTTAAATAAAACATACTATGATATTAGAGAATTATTAGCAGATAAGATTAAATGTTAATAAATAGAAATATAAGTTTGCACAATTTACCTTAAAATTTAAATGTAATAAAAATTAAATAATAAATTTTGTAAATGGTAAAATTTCTTTATAAATTGTAAAAATTTGGATTGAGGATGATATTTTATAAATTGGAAAAATAACTGTTGTGAAATAATACTTGTAAATATTGTAATCTATACATATAATAAAATCGTAGGAAAGTCAAAACTGTACATTGAATATTTTTTTAAACGAATACTTGGGACGTGATCTACAATCGATATCGAAGCCAAAAATATACTTTTTAGAATTTTTGTCTGTTTGTCTGTATGTATGTCCGAGGTAAACTCAAAAAGTACTGCACGGATTTACTTCAAATTTTGCATGAATATTACTAATTGGTCGGTTCAACATATAGGCTACCTACATATTATCACGCTATCGCCTACGGGGGAGGAGCTGTGCGGTGTAAACAAATTCCGCGCGGACGAAGTCGCGGGCAACAGCTCGTACATGAAATAAATTAAAAAAAGCCCACTGAGTTTCTTCCGCCGGACCGTCTCAGTGTGTGGCCGCGTTCCGGTCCGGTAGTAATTATAAATAAATCGACCGAAATTTAAATCCTTGCACACCATATCGTGGTAGAATAATATGATGGTAATTTAATTTATTTTTAATAACCTGTGACACCTATATTCTTGTAAATAAATATTTTTCATTTTCATTCTTACTCCACCGTTCGCGCCAATGTCAAAAAAGGGGTCCAAAGTTATCCCTTCACGTATTAATATATAGATCCTTTTTTATATTCTTTAGATTTTTTTATTTGTTTATTTAGCAACAAATTTAATAGCATCAGCAGGCTTATTGTAAAATACTATAGATTTCCCCATAAAAGTATTACTTATACACATCGCAGTCCAAAGTGCATTGAATATGGGAAACCCCCAAGTATAAGTAAAGATCATCAGAACTATAGACAGCTCGTAGATGGGCACACCCACAACGTACCATGCGGCCACTAGTATTGCAACTGTTTGGTCTCGTGTACGGTGCCCGGAATACCAGACCCTGCGGCTACTGGCCATCCAAACCTGGAGCCGCTAAACTAGCGCCTTAAGATTTACAAATAAAATAAATGTAACATTTCACAGGTTCGTCTATCTTGTTGGGCGGTGATCCTCATCGATGCAATTGACAAATTTCTTTCTTATCTATTGTTATTTAAGATAACTGGGACAACATTTTAACGTGCTTTTCCGGGTTATTGGATGGATGCCTCTGTGGTCTAGTGGTCCAGCGTTGGCGTTGATCACATGAGGTCCCAGGTTCGATTCCCGGGTCGGGCATTTAAAAAAAAAGTGTTTTTTCAGTTTTCTGATAAACACAGAGTTGCCCGGGATTGGAAAGTGCCCGGTTGGCGATAGGCTTGCCACCTATCACATTTGTGGGACCAAGTATCTTCTATCTATCTAGCTAATCGTGGGTGCACTTGTTGTACCTCTGCCTACCCCTTCGGCGATACGGGCGTGAAGATAATATTTTTTTTCACACGAATTTAACTCGCACGAAGTTAATTTATTGGTGTGCGAATCGACAACTCCAAATATAATAATATGTAGTAGGCTATTGGCACACACGTTGTATTTTGTGCAATTCAGTCATGATAAAGTACACTCTAGTACCAAAGTATTTAGGGTTAAATACTTTCATCGATGTGAAATAAAACATAAATTAATCAAAAATGTCTTTATTAAAATAAAAATTTGTAAACGTTCTCTTCATTTCCTATGACATGATTTGAGGACTGACAAACTATCAAATCTCTTTCACAAAGCAATTTGAACATTTTTATACATGAAAAAAATATAGTAAATGAATTAACACTTAAATTTGCCATGATAAATTGACTATGCATGGCTTTCGCAGTTTCAAGTAAAATAGCTGCTATCTAAGCTTCGATTAATTCTTCGTATTCTTATTATTTCTGAATACAGGTGAACGTGACTGTACTTTTTTTTTGTGTTCTGTAAAATAAAATATGTGCCAAAAGCCTACTACATCTTTTTGGAGTTGTCGATTCGCACATCAAAAAATGAACTTCAAGCAATGATTATTAGAATATCATTGACTTCAAGCGAATCGCCTACAGGAAAATAATATTATTAAAAAATATTGATTCGTACATTTCGTGCGAGTTAAATTCGTGCGAATCATCCAATAACCCGCTTTTCCGAGGCACATGGGTGTTATCACACCACCACTGAACTGGGCTGCTACTGACAGTTTTTTAGTTAGAAAACAGCTCGTCCGATCAGGCAATCGAACTTAGGACCGAGCAGTCAAGGTCTACGTGTTTCATTTATTTAACACGTTTGGTATCTACACGTAGGAGTCAGCTAGTTCTTACTTACTCTAGACAGACAGTGCTGTGACACTGTCGTCCGTTTGTATGTTTTATAGCATGGGATAACAAAGCGAATACATTTTACAACCTAAATAGAATACAGAATCCCGCACACTTGTGCAGCATCGATGATAACTGAGGATACAATAATGTTGCAAGCTCATCGGCACATCATCGAATTACTTATTAAAAAAAATGTGAAAGAAAATGTCACAAACTCGGAATATTTTGATCAAAAAAAGTTGTGGAAAGAATGTTTGGAAAACTCGTATAAAGGAAGCCATTCGCGAAGTTTCAAGTATGTACCTAATTCATCATTTGACAAACAATGTGATGTTCCACGGACTATTTAACCTATACAAGGAATAAACTTATCGCCAGGACAAAAAGGGTTTCCTTAAGAAGGCGACGAGGAGCGGCGAGGCGGCAGCCGGCAGAGTGTGGAATGCCGGTTCTATTTACGGCAAAGGATTTGGCGGAAGGCCAACTGGAATTCCGAGCGCGTTCCGAGACGACATCCTTGCCGCCCGCGCACCAACCACACGGAGACAGCGGGACAATCCACCATGCATGCATAGATAAATAATCAATGCAGTCATTTAACTCTTGAATCCTTAATATTGTTACGAATAATCGAAACGTGTAGAGTTGGAGCGCTGGAGAGATCTAGAAATAAAAGAAAGAGATAGCTACTCCTATTGACAAACAAATAGTTGACCTGAGCTATGCCATAATGGACTTTGTGGGATATGGCATAAGGTTGAAAGTAGCGTGTTTTAGGATTTATGACTCAACATGTTTACGATAAGAAGTGATTCATTGTTTCCCGATACATTTAGATTTTTCTGGATCCAGGTAGAACTTTACCCTGGCTATAAATAGAGATATGTTGACAAATACGAGGCAGTTTTTATCAAGCGATCGAGAGCGATACTTAAAGTGAACAGTGCGAAGCGAGAAATGTTTTATTGTGTAGTTCAGTGATAGTATAGTGAGTGACTAGCGTGTAAAGTGTATTTTAGTATTACATTATGTTGTCTCGTGTATTGTGTGTATCGTAAATACACGGATTTAATATAAGTGGTGTTTCTTACAATTACGAACCCGAGTACGTAACAATATAAATATTAATAACATTGAAAATAAATGATATTTTAATCTGTCAGAACAAAAAGTGGCCACTTCTGGTCGCTTTTTATAGCGAAACCGGTGTAGCGAAACACGGACGGTTTGGAAGCGACACAAACTATTGTACAGTTAAATATTAATTATTTTCATGATGTGCACTCGTTATATATGGAAAATTATATCTGTGAACTATATATTATAAATGCAAAATTTTATGTGAACGGACTTGTGCTGTTTCACAACAAATTTATTGAAATTTTATTGTGAAACAGTACAAGTAGGTTTTTATAAAATATTGCATTTATAATGGAGTTTCCCCAAGCACCGACGACAAACAGTGTAGAATACAAGTACATTACGTACATTGAGCAATGCCAGATTTATTTTCAAGAAGTCAAATTTAAAAAAAAACGGGATTCTTGTTTCAAAACAGGGTATAATAAAAACTTAAATAGTTTTAGAGATAATAAATAACCATATAATTTTTGCAATAAAAATCTTACTAATGTGGTCTTCTAACAAAAATAAATGTTTGTAAGTCTTAGAGGCAACTCAAATAAATTTCTCTGAGCATAATGAAAAACATTCAGATCAGACTCATTTATCTGTATCCCCACCACACCGGAAATTTAATATTCACTAAAAATCGAGATGGTTGGAAACCGTTCATACACTAGGTAGCATTTTGTAAATGTCATATCTCGGGAATATTATCAAAAAAATTGAGTTACTTGTATCAAAGGTAACGTGCAGTTAGCCCTTTATGTTTCTGATTGATACAGTTTCTGGCGCCACCGCCTCGTCACGTGTCGTGGCAATTTATAATGGGTGTTTATATATGTACCCACTCGAATTCCGGTACTATTTTTGAATTGGAATTAATACTTAAATGTGTGATATTAATATCATTCACGAACAAATTTTAAAGTAATATTAATAAATTCTAATGTCCTTGGATCGTAATGTGCTTGCAAGGTGTATCAAATCGAATGAATTCTGTTTAAACACTAATTAATTGTGTTTGACCTTCGCGTACGTAACGTCTTCGTGGTAATTAACAAAGAAATAATATAGAAATACAGAAATTTTATGAACGTTTATTTAATTTGTACCTAATACACAAAATGTTAGAATGTTGTGTCATATTCCGTTTAGATATTGCACTCGAGCATTAGGTATAAAAGGTCTCACTTCTCATCTGTTTTTATTGTTTACATGAATGGCGTTTTTCATTTGCAATAACGGGGACCGACAGCTTTACGTTCTTTCAAGGCACGAGATAAATTGTCGTGTCATGGATACACCACAAAGGTACTCCAATCAGCTACTGATATATCTGAACAAAGAAAAAACCAATTACCTATATCGCAAAAAATGCCTTGTATAACTCCAATTATGACATTTTTTATCTTGTGCAATTGTAGTTTTTGTGGAACCGTTTGCCAGCAAATGTGTTTACAAGCTAACACGACTTAGAAGTTATTTTGAAAAGAGCTTATTGATTCCGCAAAGTCCGGCGACATGCATCTCAATGCATCTGCAACTCCCATACCCACTGAGGATATTTCCTCGTTTCCTCCTCTACTTTTCTACTGTAGATAACTGAGTGCTAATACGATTCTATCGAAACTTAGGAATATTCGCTGTTAGTTGGCAATTGTAGTTTTGTCTAGCGAATGTCACATAGCGATGTAGAGAACATATGCGTGTATTTTAAAGGGAAAAATATTAGATCAACTAGAATCATTTTCTACGTTTTCTAAATTAATTAAATAAAATATATCATTGGGAATATTGTTGTACGTATACAGTATTATTGTTTTACCCGTTTTATTGTAATTAGAATGTACAAAATAGTAAAGCTTTATCAAAGAATAACATTCGTTATACATATTATATTAGAGTTATTTATCACTTCGACGAGAAAATATTTGCAACGAAATTTATATTAAATGATAGACATCGGTTGACATCTACGTAAATATATCTTCTACCACGCTTAAAATATCTCTAGTGAATCGTGGATATCCTAAGCGGGACAGGAGTTGCAGCCGTTCATGGGCGGCGGTGATCATAAAAACATGTTGCCAACCCAACATTTGATCACGGAACTTCAAGATTTTCCAACACTCAACACTCAAATCGCACCCAATCTATCAACGACCTGTAACATCAATGATCTGTAGTATTAAATAAATTATTAATGCGAAATTAGCTTCTAATAAAAAAATGTTTTGTCGACAGATAGATAATAAAGAAAACAATTATAGACCGTGGTCCCACGAACAAACTTTTTTTATTAATAACAAGCAGATTTTTTGCGAACAGCTTCGTTTTGACGAGATAACCATGAATGAATGAATGAATACACTTTATTGCGCACCAATAACTACAACACTAATAAACATTAAAAACAACAAAGAAAAATATCGACACGCGGGATTTGAACCTGCGACCATTTCCCTAAAGCCGGGACGCTCTTCCGCTGAGCTAGTGTCGACAGGCTCGAGGCGGCGAAATTCTTCTTTGTTATGTGATCGATTACGTCGATTATACTGATCGCTAGTTATACATACGTATAACTAGTTAAATGAGTTCATCGTTACAGATGAAATTCACATTTATAATTTTGATCAGTACTTTCGTATTTCTAATTATTTTTGTGTTATAGCACTCACCCCGTGCTTGGGAATCTGGAAAAACCTTAAAAACAACAAAGAAAAATATCGACACGCGGGATTTGAACCTGCGACCATTTCCCTAAAGCCGGGACGCTCTTCCGCTGAGCTAGTGTCGACAGGCTCGAGGCGGCGAAATTCTTCTTTGTTATGTGATCGATTACGTCGATTATACTGATCGCTAGTTATACATACGTATAACTAATTAAATGAGTTCATCGTTACAGATGAAATTCACATTTATAATTTTGATCAGTACTTTCGTATTTCTAATTATTTTTGTGTTATAGCACTCACCCCGTGCTTGGGAATCTGGAAAAACCTTAAAAACAACAAAGAAAAATATCGACACGCGGGATTTGAACCTGCGACCATTTCCCTAAAGCCGGGACGCTCTTCCGCTGAGCTAGTGTCGACAGGCTCGAGGCGGCGAAATTCTTCTTTGTTATGTGATCGATTACGTCGATTATACTGATCGCTAGTTATACATACGTATAACTAGTTAAATGAGGCTTTTTGTTAAGTTAAATGAGGATATTTTTCTTTGTTGTTTTTAAGGTTTTTCCAGATTCCCAAGCACGGGGTGAGTGCTATAACACAAAAATAACTAATAAACATTTCCCAATCACACTAAATAGGTACATGGGTCCACAAAGGCGGTCTTGTCGCTACAGAGCGATCTCTGCCAGACAACCTTTAGGCAAAGGAGATACTTTCTTAATATTTACACTTGGGTATATGGCGCTACCAAAACAAACTGCATAAACTATACAATGTAACAAAATGTAATATAGTAAAGAATAGAGTAAATAAATATATCAAAATATATGCATAATATATAATATACTAAAAAATATAAATATATAAATAAATATTAAAGAAAATCATAATTAATACATACAGAATATATACAACAAAGAGAAAAAACACACACACACACATACCATATTTTCTATTTTCGAAAAATCTCGAATCGAGTAACTAATAAAGATAGATATAAAATAAAATTTAGTGTCGGTCTAAGGCAAGTTTCTACTTTGCGTGAAGGACTAAGTTACCCTTGAATTACAATAATAATTAACATGCTATTGTGAGAAAATTGGGTTGTTTTTAAATTGATTAATATCAATTTAAACATCTCGCAATTCTTAGAAACTTTAGAGTGGAGGACTCGTCAGAAAAACCATCGAGTGTGTAGGACAAAAGTTTCTTCGTGTTTTTCATAATACACATAATCAAGCTATTAAAGCCGAAAAATAATTATTGTTATTAATAAATATTTTTCCTTTACTGAATCAAAATTTTCAAAGCCCCATAAGTTTATTAGTTACCCGATTCGAGATTTTTCGAAGATAGAAAAGATGTTTGTCTCGTCAAAGCGAAGCTGTTCACAAAAATTCAGAACCATGATCTATTATTGTGATTAACAGTATAAAAATCAATTGAGCTCGGACGTCTGTACAATTGGTTAAAAATGGATAGTGTTCTAGTGGTTAGCAAGTTCGACTGTGATAATATGGCGGTAACAAGCTACGGTAGTAAGTAGTTTCATGTGGATTTATTGCGGCGTTAGGGATTGCCACTTATCTCGCCAACCGGCAGGCCGGTGTATTCAGGTGAACGCGGAACGTCAATTGACTACTGTTGATTCCGCCCGTACTGCGAGGCTGCCGAAAATGCTTTTTCAGAAAGAAAATGAAGTGATGCTAGATAATGTGTGAGTGTCCCATTTTTTTAGCAACTAAAACTTGCTTTGTGGTAGAGATAGGTTCTCGTCCATGCGGTGCCCTTTGTTAACTCCAGCACAACAAATAGAACCCATTATTCGAAAATTGATTTATTGCTACCACAGGGCACTAATTCGTATAACCGCGATGTTTATAACGCCATATCCTATTTTCGCTGTGCAATCATTTCGGAAATCACCGGCAATCTTAGAAACGACTTGTGATTGTAGTACTTTGTTGTAATTACATCACTTACGGAACTTTCTGATATGTATTTAATTGATTTAAACGGTAAAACTTTCGTGTATGGAATTTGCCATTGATACAATAATAACAGATATTAGTGCTAGGCTCCGAAATGGTACTCCGACACTACACAGGTAAATAATCGACATTATTGGATGAAAAACTGCTCTAAAGTTTTTATTTCTTGGGGCTAAGCCTATCCTATTGAGAGACCTGTAAGTCAGGAATCGAACTCAAACCCCATAAACTGCGTAATAATGATCGTTAAACAGTCGACCAACGCGCGGAGCGGTCGTTAACCACTCGACCTAAAATACTTCAAAATGGTTATGTTTTTAAGGCCTTAACCTAATACATTAAATACATTAAAGGCCTAAAAACATAACAATTAAGAGGTAAGTCTTAGGTCAAGTGGTTAGCGACCGCCCCGTTGGTCGAGTGTTTAATGATTGATGATCATGATTACGCAGTCGATGGGGCTCAAGTTCGATTCTCCCGACAGGGACAGATCATTTTGTTGTTAATTAAATATTTTTGAGTATTAATATACCTAATACATAGTCTTGCCATATATACTGTTACAATTAAAAATAAACAAAATAGTACATTTGAATTTGGAATCTGTCATTTTTATATGATTGTTTATTGTGTCTCATTTTTACGCCAATACATTGTACAATACTTTGTGACATTAAAATGGAGTAGGGTGATAGAGAGAACCGAATCGCTGTGATCGCTTTACTCCATACGCTTAGTATTAGTCACACTTTGTGTACCGGGCTATTAATATGTACAATGAAACCTTCTCTGTTTGCGACAGAAAAAGATCTGGCCTTCCGCCTAGTTTTAGGACAATCAAAGCAGTAAGGGAAAAAAATTCAAAGAAATCCTGTCGGAAAGCAAAAGATTATATCTCGGGAGATGAAGATAGCACCTAAAACCATGTCGCGTTTTTTAAAAGATGAATTAGGACTTGCAGCCTGTAAGAGACACACTGGTTTTTTCTTAACTGATCCTTTAAAAAAGAATAGAGTGGAAAAATCAAAACAACTAGTTACTTAACCGGTTCGCAAAGGGAAGTCACGGAAAAAATTTGTTAACGGAGGAGACTTTTTTTACTATTGAGCAATATTTTAACAAACAATATGACCGTATTTCTCCTCAAACCTTTAAGGAAGCTTCTCAATTACTTAACACTTAATATAGTTTCATGGGCATTACCCGACTTGAGAGATGGTTTCGTGGGGTTTTAGCTATGAAGAAGTAACTGAACCGTATTTTTGTGAATGAGGTATCAAAACATCAGCACAAGTGTACCAAGATACCATTCTTGTGAAGATAGTTAAGCCCCTTAACAACACCATGTTCAGTAACCAAGAATGGCCCTTTCAGAAAGACTCGGCGCCGGGTCATAAAGCTGGATCAAGCCAATCTTAGTAAGAAATCAACGTTCCGGACTTCATCAGAGCTGAAGACTAGTCGTCATCCAGTCCCGATCTTAATCCGCTTCATTATGATTTATAGTCAGTTTTAGAGTGTATGGTTTGTTCTTAATGCCATGATAATTAAGAATCCCTAAAACAATCCATACGATTGGCAGTGAAAAATTTTCCCAGGGTAAGAGTTCGTGCTTCTATTGATAACTAGCCTCAACGTTTAAAGGACTGTATTGCAGGCAATGGAGACCGCTTCGAATAAGCTTTATTACCACTGTTATAGTAATAAATGTTATGTGCAATAGAAAACATGTTTTTTTCTTTGTAACAATATTTAAGTCAAGACTAGGTATTTATTTCTATGTATTCGTATCGTTGACTAACACCCACATCACAAGAAAATAAAACGTTGCTTACTTTGGAGTTAGATAAATTGGTGTAATTCAGCCAGTGATATTTATTTATTATCAACACTACAGCGACTTTTAAGTTTAGAAATCTCTTAGCTTTTAAGGCCACATATAAAATAACATATTAGTGATGTGATGTGAAATATATTGCTTCAGTTAATAAGGTTACTTAATCCAAGGCTTTGGCCGTAAAATGGGACTAAAATATACATTACGCTTGAAGTCTAAAAAAACCCTAAGCGAAGAATATGCAACATACAGGCTTTTTAAAATAACGTTAAAGCCCTGTTTTATTCGTCCAGTTTTAAATTAGTAATAGGCTTAAATTCGGGTAAATTATTGGTAGTCCCAAATAAGGGTCCTGTAGTAGGTACTAACAATAATGTGTCAATACTCAGAAACTCTGGTATTTCTAACTATACAATGAAGTTTTTTTGTGTAAAAGCTATTTAAATTACCAATGTTTATGTTTTTTTTATACTATTAGATAGCAAACAAGCAGATGGGTCTCCTGATGGAGAGTCAACCATCGCCTATAGACACCAAAGATGTTAATGGTGCGTTGCTATCTTGTGGCGAGGTCTAATGCCACACGCATAAGTTTACCGGCTACCTTACCCTCCAAACCGGAACACGACAGTGACTAGCACTGACGCTATTGTGGCAGGAAAAGGTAAGGCGGTGGTACCAGATCCGGTCGAGCCGATGCAGAAATCTACCACCTAGTACTCACGATGGTAGTGACGCGCATAGCCACTCGGTCGCCTTTTACGACCTGCCTGGCAGAACGACAGTTGGCCTATTCTTCAAAGGAGCCCGGGACCAACACGGGGAAAATGTAAAATGTAATGTAAAAAGTAATATTAAAATATATATGTAATGAAGCATGTAGTTGTGTTCTCGGACATAATTGAGTTAGTTTACTACAAAGTTGTTTTCATTCCCGACACGCTCAGCTCGCGAATTGTGAAATACAAAAAGTTCGTGCAGTATTTACATGAGTTATCTCACGCTATAACAAAAGTTTATTCGTGAAAGAGTTCGTCATGGCTTTACACAATAATTGGAGATTGAAAAAATTTCAGTTCAGCCAACGGAATAAATCCAACATTCGGGTTAATTTGATAATGAATGATTATTTTTGGTTTTAGGAGACAATATTCGTTTTCTGCCAATATTTGTTTAAAAAAAGGGGATATAAAATTATATATGTGTTTTAGCACTTATCCCCTTCTAAGGAAAACGTTATACGAGGGTCAAACTAAAAAGTATTTAATACTGACCACTTGTAAACAATAGAATATAAAATAAGTTAAAATTTTGAAAAAAGAACTCTTTTCCAATATTATTGATTATGTTTTTTATTCATTGTCACTTGTTTTAAGATATGGTGGGAAATTGAAAAGTGACTGTGTCACGTCAGCATGAATTTCACGCGAGAAAATGTTCGTGCCATAATTTTTTATGACTTCGATGTCAACAAGAAAGTTATGATAGACTTCGAATGGCCTTTCAAGATGAAACCTCATCTCGTGCCACTGTTTACAACTGGTATAGAGAGTTTGAACTTGGTCGCACTAATCTCACCGACGATCTGCGTGAGGGACGGCCTTCTAAGGTGACGACTTTTGACGACTTTTTTTACACATATATATATATATATATATATATATATATATATATATATATATATATATATATATATATATATATATATATATATATATTAGGGATGGGCCGAAATTCGTTTCACATTCGGTATAACCGAATTTCGGCAGCTTGAACCGAATTTCGTCATTCGGCCGAAATTCGGTTTAAATGCCGAACATTCGGCACTAGAAAAAAGTATCTTCTTACACTATTTTGCTTGAAATCTACGCTAATGTTATAAAGAGGAAAGATTTGTATTCTATATTTTTATATATTGCATCATCTAAACTCAAAAACTACTAAACCGTTTTGAAAAAATCTTTCACCATTAGAAAGATATGAAATGATCCCCGAGTAACATAGCCTATACTATACTTTCGAAAATAATCCGTAAAACGGTTGACCCAGCAGGCCATCCCTGAAACATCCCGGTAAATAAAAAAAGATAAAAACAAAAATGAAAAAACTTCAGCATAGATTTTTGAGTTCGAAGAGTTCAAAAAATATGTAAAACGGTTGACCCGGCAGGTCATCCCTGAAACTTCCCGCTAGATTTTTATCTATATCTTAGCATATCACAGATTTTTTCAGAGTTCAAAAATCTTAAATTTGTTACAAATATTCGTTAGTACATAGAAGTCGTTGTAAATGACAGTAATTTCAAAATTTTTGAAATGCTATATATTTTCAAAACGATGATTGATTTTGGTCTTTCGAATGGCATTCAACGCAATTTTTGACCTCTAAAATTTTTTATAGCTACGTAATCTACAGTCTCAGAAATGTCGAAGCAATACCAAAAAAATTTTTTTTCGAATTTTCAATATTACTAAATCCCAAAAAATTCGACCGATTTTGATGCAATTAGTTTATTTGACGCAATTTATAGAAAGAAAAGCAGATTAAGCAGACTTTTAAATCAATCGGTATATTAGTCTGAAAATCATTTTAAAAATGCTAAGTTTCCTGTAAACAAGAAAATATTAATATTTGAAAAGCCGTAACTTTTGAAAACTTGATTTAATTTTGATCTTTGAAACTTTGAAAAAATTTCGAATTTATGTCTAAAAAACATTTCCAAATTTTTTCGTCAACGATAACTTCCGAGCGGATTAACCGATCATGATACAATTTATGAATTAGACGCAGTTTCTTAAGAAAAAGAGCTGATAAAATTTTATACTCAATCGATACATTGATCTGGAAGTTATATTAAAAAATATGTTTCGTCAATTTTTTTGCGATTTTTTCAAAATTTCTCAAAATATTCTAGTCCGAATTGGATAAAATTTTTGGAAGTCTAAGTTGAGCAGAATCTAATTCAATGCCATTAACCGCGTTTCGATCGGTCAAGCCGTTCAAAAGTTATGAAATGTTTACATACACACATACATACAACCATACACTCTCTCTCACACACACATTCATACATACAGACATACTGACGTCATCACGAAAATAGTCAGAAAATGTTCCATACGTAGCGGGAAGTTAAAAATCTAAAGTTTGATATAGATGAAGATGCATATATTTTAAAACATGATGATTTAGATCTTTTAAATTGCATTCATCGTAATTTTTACCTTTAAATGGTTTATTAGCTCCAAAATCGGTAGGTTAAAAATGTCGAAAAAAAGGGAAAAATATATGTAAGTCAGTTGACCCTGCAGGCTATCCTTGAAACTTCCCGCTAAAATTAGGTATTTTAGGCTCAAAGGAACAAAAACTATACCTAAGCATTTTTTTTTCAAGGTTCAAAGTTCTGACTTTTGACTTCTGACTTCTGAAAATGACAGCAATTTAATTTTTAAAAAGCTGTATATTTTGAAAACGATGATCGATTTTCATCCTTCAAATGGCATTCAACGAAATTTTTGAGCTCTAAAATGTTTTTGAGCTACATAGTCTATAGGGTAAAATATATCGAAGTAATATCAAAATTTGTTTTCAAAAATTTTCGTTATAATAAATCCTAATAAACCGATTTTGACCCAATTGACGGTATTTGACGCAATTTTTAAAGAGAAAAGTTGATTAGGTTTTTTAAGTGAATCGGTGTATGAGCTTAAGAGTTTTTTAAAAAAAATTAAGTAAGTTTTCTGTAAACAGAAAAATTTTATTATTCAAAAGTTATAATTTTTGAAAACTTGATTCGATTTTGATTCTTGAAACTACATTTGACGTTATTGTTTCAAGTACCACAATATTGTAGAAGGTTTGACCTTCAAACAAGTTTTGGTCAAAAAGTCTCTTATTTTATATAAATAATACACTTTTTTCTAAATTTTCGTCAACGATAACTCCCAAACGGATAAACCGGTTTTGATACAATTTACGATATTTGACGGAGATTTTTAGAAAGAAATGCTGGTTAGATTTTTAAATCAAGCCGTGTATTATCCGGAAAGTTATCTTAAAAATATTAAGAAGTTTTCTGTAAACAACAAAACATTAATATTAAAAAAGTTGTAACTTTTGAAAACTCGATTTAAAACTAAATTTGACGTAGTTTTTTAAGCACTAAACTATTGTGGAAGGTCAAAAAAAATAGTTAGAGAAATTACTAAGTTATGTCAAAAAACACTTTTCTAAAGTTTTTCGTCAACGAAAGCTCTTGAGCGGAAAAACCGATTTTGATGCAATTAATGCACTGAACGCAGTTTTTGTAGAAATAGAGCTGATTAGATTCTGTACCTAATCTATACATTTATGTACTTAGATTATACAAAGTTATTTATTTATGTACGTTATTTATGTACAAAGTTATGAGAAGTTTACAGATAGACATATATACAGACATGCTGACCTCATTGTGAAAATAGTCGGAAAAGATTTCTAAGACCTCAAAACGTGGAGATCTGGTGAAAACTCGATTTTCAAAAATCAGGCAAAATCAGTAACTTCCTTATCTATATACCTACATAGCAGAAAGTTAAAAATAAAAATCCATGCCTAAATTGGAACAATTTAACTCAATATATCAAAATTTTGCTTTTACGTCATTAATTCACGTGCGTTGCGAAACCCATTAACGATATCCTATATATCTATACTAATATTATAAAATTGTAGAGTTTGTTTGTTTGGTTGGTTGTACACGGTAATCTCGAAAACTGCTGAACCGATTTGAATAATTCTTTTTGCCTTGGATAGCCTGTTTATCGAGGAAGGTTATAGGCTATATAACATCTTGCTACGACTAGTAAGAGCGGAGTAAACAAAGTCCGCGCGGACGAAGTCGCGGGCAACAGCTAGTCCATACTAAAATTATAAATGGGAAAGTGTATCTGTTTGTTTCTCCGTCTTTCACGGCAAAACGGAGCGACGAATTGACGGGATTTTTTAAGTGGAGATAGTTGAAGGGATGGAGAGTGTCATAGGTTATTTTTTCTCTTACTTTATGCGAGCGAAGCCGCGGACAATATAATAGCTAGTAGTAAATAGTAAAATAGGTAAATAGCTAGTATAAAATAATTAAATTTTAAGCAAATTCGTAAAAAAGTCACGACGTGTCGCTTTTAAGAAAGCTCCCCAAAATTAAACCGAAGTTCGGCCGAAATTCGGCCGAACTTCTTATTTTCACCGAATGTTCGGCCGAAGTTCGAATTCGGTTCAAACCACATTCGGCCCATCACTAATATATATATATATATATATATATATATATATATATATATATATATATATATATATATATATATATATAAGTAATGTATTTTAAATGGAGCATCTAAGCAGAATATTTTATAAAATTGCTTAATCTTAATCAAAAATTAATGTTAAATAACAATATTATCCCCTTGACTTATTGAATATAATTTGTTACAATTATATATAACTACCATAATGTTTTTACTTTTTAATTATTGTATTGTACACATTTTAGGCAAATAAATATTATTATTAGTATTATGTTATGAGTCTGTACACAAAATTCTCCATGAACATTTAGCGCTTAGGAAACTTTGTGCCTAGTGAATACCTCATAATTTGACTGAAGCCCAAAAAGTCCGCCGTGTTGATTGGTGCCGCGAAATGCTTCAAAGATTTAACGGAGGTGACTCAAAATGTTGTATTCGATGTACGGGTCCAAACGGTATAACCAAAAGACAGTCAGCACAGCGGGTGTTTCATTCCGAGGAGTTGCCAACCAAAGTGAAGAGACCGAAGATGGTGGCCTCGTTCTTCGGAACGACAGGTCATGAAGCGACACTTGTTTTAGAGGATAAAAAAACAATTACCTACTGCAGAGTGGTACACTATTGTTTGCCATTTGTCTTGGAAAAAGTTCTGGAAAAACGACCTCACAATAGAATCCTCCTTCACCACGACAACGCCTCGTCGCACACCGCCGGGCGAGCAATCGACTATTTGGCGAAGTCAGGCGTGGAATTACTGGGTCACCCTCTGTATAGCCCCGATCTCGCAGCTTGCAATTTTTATTTATTCCCAGTAATAAAAGAAAAAAATTTGAGGAAAACGCTTTATGGACGCTAAGCTGAGAGACGCAAAAGGTCGTCGAAAAGGGGCCAAGGGCGAGTAGGCAAAGTGCTTTTCTCAGTGGTTCCATCGGATGCAGCGATGTATTGATGTGAATGACACTATTTTGAAAATATATAATAAAACTAACAACTTGCTAAATTGCTTTTTTTTAATTTTCTAAGAACTTTCAGTTTGACCCTCGTAGTGTATAATATACATCGACATAGTATACACTGATTTCGCTGATAATATATGTATGACGGAATCGAATACAAAATAAAGAAGAATTTCATCACATGTCGTTCAGCTAGAAAAGCATTGCCTGGACTCAAAGCAAGACGATCGCTCGCGCTGGTTCAATTACAGCCATGTCAAAATTTCAATATTCCAATAATTCCAAATGTATTCATTATAATTTAGTAATTAATGCTGTGTATAATTATTATAAGCCGGCGACTTGATTGTCCGATACTGATTCCCGCGGCAGCACAATGACAAAGACAGCGGCCCTCATTAGTGAACAATACATGTGCTTAATGTGCGGAGTGCGCCTTCCAAACGCGGCCACATACTAATTGAAAGATTACTGAGTTGCCGATAATAGTTGCATGTTGACACCGATCATTATGATGCATATGCATATTATTATGTTGATGGGAACATTAAAGATATACAAGACAATGAAACCAAACTGATGGAAACAGACACCCATTGCCTGTATAGACCGTGGTCCCACGAACAAACTTATCTTTGATTAATAACAAGCTGAATTATTGTGAACAGCTTCGTTTTGACGAGACAAACATTTTTTCTATCTTCGAAAAATCTCGATTCGGGTAACTAATAAAGTTATGGGGCTTTGAAAATGTTGATTCGGTAAAGGAAAAATATTTAATAATTAAATAATATTTTCTCGGGCTCCTTTGAAGAATAGGCCATTTGCCGTTGTGCCAGGCAGGTCGTAAAAGGCTATAGGAGTCACTACTATCGCGGCTACTAGGTGGTAGAATTTGCATTGTCTCGCTCGGGTCTGGTACCAACACCTTACCTATTCCTTCGCAATAACGTCAGTGCTTGTCAATATCGTGTTCCAGTTTGGAGGGTAAGGTAGCCGGTAAACTTATGCATGTGGCATTAGACCTCGCCACAAGATAGCAACGTACCACTAACATCTTTGTGGTCTATAGGCGATGGTTGACTCTTTCCATCAGGAGACTCACCTGCTTGTTTGCTATCTTATGATAAAGAAAAATGAATAACAATAGTAATTTTTCGACTTTAATCGTTTGATTATATTACGAAAAACACGATAAAACTTTTGTCCTACGCATTCGATGGTTTTTCTTACGAGTCCTCCACTCTAAACTTTCGGAATTGTGATTTTTAAATTGATATTAATCAATTTAAAAACAACCTAATTTTCTCACAACAGCTTGTTAATTATTATTGTAATTCAGAATTCAGGGGTAACTTTGTCCTACACGTAAAGTGGAAACTTTTCTTAGTCTGACACTCTAAACCTTTTCTTTTTTATCTGTCTTTATTAGGTACCGGATTCGAGATTTTTCGAAGATAGAAAAGATGGTTGTCTCGTGAAAACGAAGCTGTTCACAAAAATTCAGGTTGTTATTAATCAAAAAAAGTTTGTTTCACTGCAGTATTTTTGCCGGGCTGAGTTGAAGACGAACTGATCTTCACTAAGCCATATTGTTTAGAAACAGCTGTGGTCAGCATCTCGGTTAAACTCCTATTTTTTAGAATATAGAGGCTTATCAATTAAAACCCTAGTAATATTAACATACATATGTACAATGTACATGCATGCATATCTTCACGCCAAATTCCTGACGAGGTAGGCAGCGATATAACCATGTCTGTTGTTTGTTGCTAACCTTTATCAATGAGTAATACATGTGCCTACATCCATCCATATATAATTAGAGACATCCTCTGGGACTATATTACCGACAATACTATGTATCTAAGGTCGCCTCTGTGGTCTCGTGGTCCGATGTCGGTGTTGACCACGTGGGGTCTCGGCCTCGATTCCGGGGAAGTGCAAATCAAAAATGTGTTTTTACAGTTTTTTGATAAAAAACAACGTTGCCCGGGATTGGATAAGTGCCCGGTTGGCAATGAGCTTGTCACCTATCACGTTGTGGGACTAAGTATCTTTGGTTAATCGTGGGTGCATTGGTTGTGTACCTCTGCCAACCTCTTCGGGAATACGGGCGTGAAGATATTTTTTATTATGTTTAATCTATTTTTACTCGTTGCTGATATCATGATAATTTCGCTATCAGTATCCGCCACACCTCTTAGTGTTTTTGTCCAGTCACGACACCGTAGATACACAAATTCTCATTCCATCCAATCACAACTGTGAACCTGTCAGCACCACATTTCCCCAGCCTCGAACTTGCGAGTCATCTAACGACCACAATTTGTTCGGTGTCTATACACCGCTAATGCAGACGATCGGCGCAATCACGCCACAAGTTAGCCTGATTGCCTTCATTACAAGCAAATTCACATAGTGAGCTTTTTGTGACTTCCATTCAAATTATTCAGTAATCAGACAACTCATGTTTGAAGACGAGAATTTATTGACAGTCTCGGAGTCAAGGCGACAAATATTAGTTGAAGAACATTATCAAACGATAAGACGTTTTTTGCATTTGCACGCCTCAACGCGACGCGGTTAAGGCTCTACTCTCCGCCTTGCCAAAATCAACCTTCTCAACTTTCTAAAGTAAAAATGTCGATAATACATGGGACACACTAAAAGTTTTGCACTTCTAGCTAATGGGAACTCGAATGTTATATTTTTAAAACGTTGCAACCTTCTTAGTAATAAAAAAAACAATTGGCGGGGAATGATTATCAATTGTTTTTTTATCACACATCAAAGTTCTACGTACGCAACGAAAATGGAATTAAGTCGAAAAGATTTTTATACTACACCTATTTGGAAAGCACATTAGTTCTTACTTGAAAAACGAGAAGAAAGTACCTAATTCCAAGCGAACCAATATGCAGGCGGCAAAAACGTATGGGATTTACTTTCTCCCCAAGGGGAGAAAGTAATTTTCTCCCCTCCTTTAACTTTTTAAAATTCATAAGTTTGTATCTCGAAGCACATCAAAATGTTACTGGCCACTAGCATTTACTAAGGAAACTTGGCAGTATTGGAAGTATTTCATTTGCCTCCTCATTATTAAAAAAAAAACGATTGTACGCGCGAATTTTCTTTTTTATTGTATCTTCTTACATTCTGTTCTGATGTCTATGTCTAGTAGCGAGAATGAAGAATTATTTACGCCGCCTGAATTAAAAGAAACTGCTCAAACAGTCATTTTAAACCTTTTGCCAAAAAAGTCCAAGCATAAGTACAACAAAACATATGAAGAATTTATGGAGTTTCAATAATTGTAATAATTTTAATATAAATTTTAACTAAAATGTTTTTATTTTCCTCGTTGGTGTAGTATAAAGCAGTATGTATCACTCGGGAGAAAATGCGATACCTAACTTGAGTGTATTGAGGTCCTCAGCTGCGCTTCGGGCCTCAAACTACACTCTCGTAAGGTATCGGTCATTTTCTCGCCTTGGTGAACAAACTACTATAGAGCGATCAATTTTTTATGATTTTAAAAGTTCTCTTTCTCCACAAGACTGTGCCGCTCGTCTTCAAAATGCTTTTGGGAGAGAAGCACCTTGTTTGAGCACCGTGAGGCGATGGTTTGCTGAATTTGAGAGAGAGGTCGAGTTTCTTTACATGACAAATTTCTTGAAGGGCGGCCTTCAACTGCCGTCAACGAAAATAATGTGGTTACTGTTAAGCGGTTAGTTGAAGAAAACCCCCGGATTACCTATGAGACAATTCGAGGACTATTGGGGATTGGTATGAGCTAAATTCAGAAAATTTTACACGAAGAATTGAAAGTTCGGAAACTTTGTTGTCGTTGGATCCCTCATGAACTGACAGCGGAGCAGAAGCGGGCTCGCGTGGAATGGTGCTCACAAATGCTACTGAAGCACGACCACGGACATTCTAATGCTGTTTATGACATTGTCACAGGAGACGAAACGTGGATTTATTGTTTTGAACCCGAAAAAAAAACAGCAATCTTGTGAATGGGTGTTTAAAAATGAGATCAGGCCAACAAAAGTGGGACAGGCGAAAAAACGTTGGTAAAAAAATTATCGCGTTTTTTTTCTCAACTACGGGTCCCATCTGTACATTTCCACATGAAGATCAAAAGAGTGTCAATGCCGAGTGGTATTCTACAATTTGTTTACCCAGGGTGTTAGAAAAACTTCGCGAAAGACGACCCAAAAGCCGCATTCTCCTACACCATGATAACGCTTCTTCACACACGGCCAACAAAACAAAGTCTTTTTAGCTTCCGAAAAAGTACATCTCGTCACTCATCCTGCGCATAGCCCCGACCTAGCACCCTGTGATTTCTGTATTTTCCCCAAAATCAAAGATTTGATGAGAGGTTTAACTTTTACCAACTCCGAAGAGGCAGTGATATCGTTCAATCAGCACGTAGAAAACATGCCTTCAGATCTGTGGTCCTCTTGTTTTAAAAAATGGTTCGATCGCATGAACAAATGTTAAAAATGTAAAGGAGATTATTTTTAAAAGCAAAAAACATAATATTTTGGTTATAACATGTTGTTATTTTAAGTTACGCAAAACTTTGACCTTTTGACCTACGTGTTGTATTATCAGCAAGAAACAGTATATAATTTAAAAAGAAATTCGCGCGAAAACGAACTGCAAATCTAGATTTATATCTAGACATTGAATGTTGTCACCAGCTGGAGCTCGTAAGTAGCACGGCTGAGTACACGAGCACACCTCGCCGTAATAATAACGATCTCGAGGCCTTATTCATTCGAACGAAGCATCAACTAAATAGAATTTCGCAGAAACGGTTGCACCTTTCAGCTCATTCAGAGTTTAATTTACATTGTTAACGAGGTCGAGCGAAATGGAACAGTTTTTGCAACGGCACTAACTATTGAACGCGAACATCGAAAATTACGGTTTTAACGAACTATTGCTCCTAAATAAATTTATAATTGCATGTTGCATACAACAAGCAAAACGACTCTCCTGAGGGTAAGAGACAACGGCATCCTAAACCAAAGTAGTTCCGTGGAGCAATTACGTTTTACTAAGTTTAAGGTTCTTGCAGTCAGTTCGTTGTAGCCGTAGAATAGTGACGGATCTAACATATATTAAACTTTACAGGACAGCCATTTCAAATAATTTTCTAAATTTTTTTGACATAACTTTTATTATGAAATTGATATAATCAAATTTCATAATAACAGATTTGAAATTTAAAAAGTTATGTAAAAAAACGGCGGCTACGACGAGTTGATTAGGAAAGAGATATTCGCCAGCTATAGATCTTTTATGTGAATAAAGCGTTGCAAGCCTATCGACATGATTGGATCACATACCTATAATGGATTGGAATTATTTTGTCCAATCCGAGACTTTTTATGTTATGTAGAAAAACTAGTTGAATTTCAGGTCGTATAATCTGTACGAACCCAAGGTCGATTGACAACACATGCAGCCATATAAGACACGGGGGTCGTTCATTCCGCAGTTACTTAACAAATCATACTTATTTATATAAGATCGAGAAATAATCCGACAGATGAAATAAGTGACAAGTTAGTTATCTGCTTCGGCTTTCGACAAAAAAACGCAAACATGTCGCCGCAGCTTACCGGCGTTTAGTGATCCGTCGATAGAGCAGCGCGCGGTGCGGCACAGTCGCCTGGTATCCGTCAGTTTAGTATTAGGAGCAAACGCAAAGTAGTTTTGATAAATCGTCGACGGCCAGGCTATTTCTAATCGGCTTGACTCTTTGGCGTTACGCAGAGATATAGGTTCGCTCTACATCTTTTACCGCATTTATCATGGGGAGTGTTCCGACGAGTTGTTCGGATCAATTCCTGCTGCTAAATTCCATCATCGGATCTCGCGTCAAAATTTAAAGTTCCATCCTCACCACCTCGATGTCTGGAAATCCAAAACCGTGCGCTTTTGTCGACACTGTTTGCCTCGCACTACTCCTTTGTGGAATCAATTACCCGCGGGGGTGTTTCCGAACGGATACGACTTGGGGACCTTCAAGAACCGAGATTATTCATTCTTAAAAGGGCGGCAACGCAGCTGCAAGAGCCCTGGTATTGCAGATGTTCAAGGGCGTTGGTGATCACTTACCATCAGATGCACCCCCCGCTCGTTTGCTCCCTCTACTATAAAAAAATTCGTCATTCCTGACATTCGTTTTACTCTGCTTATCATGCAAAGGTCCCTGAAACTTTCCGCTAATAGACGTAGTTGAGCTAATATGAAGCCAGCAGCCTCAGGATATTTGGTAAGATCAAAAACGAGGACAGAACGAGTAACTATTTTTTATATCATAAAATAGCAAACAAGCAGACAGGTCTCCTGATGGAAAGAACCAACCATTGCCTACAGACACAGAGAAATGATGCGTTTCTATCTTGTGACGAGATCTAAAGCTAAATGCATAAATTTAAGTTTACCAGCTACCTTACCCTCCAAACCGGAACACGACAGTGACTAGCACTAACGCTATTGCGGCAGGAATAGGTAAAGCGGTGGTACCACACCCGGGCGAGACAATGCTAAACTCTACCACCCAGTAGCCACAATGGCATAATCAATCACTCGCTTTTTACGACCTGCCTGGCAGAACGGCAGTTGGCCTATTCTGCCCTGCTAATTAAGTCAACCGTATGTGCATGTTGGGTGCAATAGAGAAAATTTGCTCCTTTATTTGTGACGTTACAAAAAATATATAAAAGATATTGAAAAAAATGTTGATCTACCTAAATTTTATGTAGCGTCAAAAATAAAGAGCCAAATTTTTGGGCGTGATTTTCTCTGTTGCACCCAACATGCAATTACGGTCGACTAAATTAGGAGGGCAGTATTCTTCAAAGGAGCCCGGACCAACAAGGGGGAATCGTCTCGTGTTTGGACTTTGATAAATACAAGTATTTGATATGTCGTGTACGTGTCGTATGGAGACGGATCTGGTCTACACAGCTTAGCTACACGGTCAGGATAATATGATGCTAATATCTACCTACATAAAATCACAGTTTAATAGGATATTAATTTAATTATGCATCCGGGGAATGAATATCGTGCATACTTTCAAACGGCCATAAAACAGAATTCCGAGGCTAAACAAAGAATCTTGTTTGTGTTTTATGACAACGAAATGAAATGAAATGGGTCGCGGCCGTTTCAGTTCCACTGTCGACCTCGTTATCTCAGTGCTAAAGTTTGCCCATCCGCAGACGACGCTGTTCAAATTTCACTTTTTATACAAAAGTTTTATATTGCTGCCTGTGGACTGACAATGTCGTCGAGATATCTGATGATATCGCCGTGAAACTCATCGATATTGATTCCCGGATTAGCGACTATAACATTTGCTTGTAACTAAAAGCAGCCCAAAATTGGAGTTTGGTGATGTATGAACATCCCTCATTACTCAAAAAGAACATGTATATCTGTTACACCTGGTTATCGAAAATGGGAACTAGTGAGCAATTATCACTAAGTTTGGAAAATACTTATAAAAAGTTTTATTAAATAAGCTTTCTGTTTTCGCTCTTGACCGTATAACATAGGTCATAGAGATATAATTTATAATGATATTATCATAAATATTATAATGTTGATTACGTCTATACCATAGTGAAAACCAAAGTAGCGCAGATTTTGATATAAATACCATTCAAAATGTATGTAGCCGCCCCTACAAAGTTTGAGCTGTCCACAGCATGAACTGCATCTTACCTGCAACAAATACAAAAGATTATCTTAAAAATTCCGAATAAAACTCTCGTTATCGTTAAAAAGTTATTGTTAAAATTAAAATCTAGTGAAAATGAACAAAGTATTTTAATTTTTGTAAAACTGCAACATTCGAACGCGAGGATCGATTTAGATCCTTAAAAGAAAAAAGGAGTTTTGAGCAAAATCGATTGGTTATGGCGGAAAACACTTTTTTTTAAAAAGTTATAAACTTACAAAAGACATCTTTTTAAAATTTTGCGTCAACCACAATTCCCAAATGAATTAACCGAGATTGATCCTATTAGCAGATTATTCGACGCATTTTTAAAGGGCTGATTAAATTATGGAATCCTTAGTCAAGAATTTTTAAGAATTTACTAGGTGGTACTGTTCTGCATTGTCTCGCCCGGGTCTGGTACCACCGCCTTACCTATTCCTGCCGTAATAGCGTCAGTGCTTGACACTGTCGCGTTCCGGTTTGGAGGGTAAGGTAGCCAGTAAACTTATGCATGTGGCATTAGATCTCACCACAAGATAGCAACGCACCATTAACATCTTTGGTGTCTATAAGCGATGGTAGACTCTTTCCATCAGGAGACCCATCTGCTTGTTTGCTATCTTATTATGATATATAAAAAAGCTATTTTTAGTTTTTTTTGTACAATCGCTTTCCTACCTGCACCAATCAATTTTGTATCCAAGACAAAATTTTTAGAGTTAATATAACTGCGTTGAATGCAATTTGTGAAATGAAATTTAATCTTCGCGTTCGAGTTCTACCGATTGTTAATAATCAAATTGTATTTGTGTACGACAAACCAAATGATTAAAATTCATCACGATATTCTTTTAATTGCTTTGAATCTATTCTTAGGCATATTTTGTCTGCCTTGAGCTTTAAACACCTCTACTTCAATGGGGTGTTTCAGGGATGGTCTGCAGTGAACATTGGTTTAGTTTTTTTTTATAAAGTGCGTTCGGTTATTTCAAAATTTTCATAATTTACTTAAAACTACCTTTTCTCAGAAACTTACTGAGATTTTACGGACGATTAAAAAATAGTCAAATCGGCGTAGCCATTTCAGTGTCAGTGGTGCGTTTACCAGGAAACATCACTTTATTTATATAAATAGATTAACATTCACCATTAACATCGTTGGTGTCTATAGGCGATGGTTGACTCTTTCCATGAGACAACAACAACAACAGATGGGTCTCATCTGTTTGTTTGCTCATTCTGTTTATATGGCATAAACGCGAGCAACTACAAAATTATTATGATCATATGTTTGTATGTGTGGGAATTTTCAGAAAAGATCGGAAACTTTCTACATCGTTATCTGACAATACTCGAATTGGTTTGGAGTTCAATTCGACACGAGACACAAAAATAATTTCCTATTATTTGGTTTAGCTTACACAGAGGTCCTGTGTTCCGTATGTTGATTAGCCGAGTAACTGGGAAGAGATCGCGTAAGGTCTAACCACATAACATATTCTGTTATCACAAGAACAAAATCACTTCGGCTCACTGAGATTGACGAAGAAGCAAATAAGTAAAGGATGTAGTTGAGTCTCGCAGCAGGGTTGTGGGGAATAACAAATCTGGAATGTTACGTTGGTGGGAGCGGTTGTACAAGGCCTATTACGTCAGATAAGGAGTTCAGGCGTAACACTATTGAGGCGGTGCAGGCGATAAAGGTCAATTAGCCATTACGGTAATTGGCGCAGTATATAGGGCAGCGTGGGCGTGGGCCCGCCGCGGCTCCAACTGGCAGGGCTGCCGTCCGCGAAACGCATACGGTAAAACATATTTTTCTGGCGCAGTTTACCCCATTTATCGATTTTTGGAAGTAGAACTGTTACCTGCTCTTACTAGTACGTGAACTAATTAGATGCGGGACTCAATACTATTTAAACTTGTCTCCCAGACTCACGATGTGTCAATACTCAAATGTTATAGAGACACCGCTGTTACCGCTAGTGCGGTCATAATCAAGCCCTAATTAATGATCATTGGAATAGTGTGTCGCTCAAGATGACATTTTGCGCGCGAAAACAGTGGACACACTAAGTAGGAAAACAAAGGTACGTTATTCTTTTGGAAGCTATGTGAAAAACTATAAAGTAATATCTTTCTTTTACTCGTAAATGGGTAAGGTAATAATCTACCTCCTATCCCACAAATATTATTAATGCAAATTTTTTCAATTTTACAAATATGTACATAAATAAATTATTTACGTCAAATTCTTTACGGGGCACAGTGTATCGCGTGGAACATGCTAGGTGGACAATATTATTTTATGTTATATAACGATGCTCTTACTTATTTCAAATATGGGTAGTCATGTTTTTGTAATAAAAAACGAAAAAAATTATGATAGCAAAAAAATATTTTCAAAAATAATATATGAGCAACAATTAACTTAGAGAGTACTATGAATGCTGTAAATTGCATGCAGTTCAGATCGAATAAGTATCAAGAGGTATGTACAATATAAATCTAAATACATAAAATTACAAATAGTAACAAAACAATCATAGGTTTATTTACAATAAAAGAAAATATATGCATGAAAACTAAAACTAAGCAGCAAAGATAATATTTCATAACGTAACCTAATAATCATCATCAGAGTCTTCTGATGAATCGTTTACTGTGTAATCGTCATCATTTTGTGGAACTGTGCGATAATATGATGACGTTTCCAGTCTTGATTCTACTATACTAGGGCTTAAAATTAACTTTAAAACCTCTGAACATATTTTTTCCGGCTTTTTTTGGGGAATCTCTCGAAGGCTATTGATCAAGGGATCAGATGTTATAACCAACATTGACAGCAAGTCTCTGTTCGTGGCAACACGCGAGCACTTGCGGGTGTTGTACTCCCTAAATCTGCGGCAATCTTTATTACGTGCTTCCTGAGCCTCTTCGGAAAGCTGCCCAATTGGAAGCAATGCAGCTTTGATGACCTCTGTACTATGAATTAATATTTTATGTACAGTAGCAGGCATACAGTACCACGAATAGAGACTTAGATAATGTCTTCTGGTTTCAAGACAAAATTTATTAAATTCAACTAAGTTTATCTCGAATCCAGAAGACAAAGTCCTCAATATTACATCGAACTGTTTGATGATTTCAACATCCAATCCCGTGATCTGAGCACTCATCTCAGCATTCTTAAAAAACCGACGAGCCGTGTTTCCATCGTTTGAAGAACCAAATCCTGGCTTTGGTTTATCTACAATAAGTCCCATCTCGTTCTTAAATTTTAACTTAATTTCGTCGGAACGAACCTTGATATCTGCTTTGTCTTCGTTGCTTCTAGCCTGCCATTTCTTAATATTCAACTTGTAGCTGATATGTAAAAGGCATTCGAAGCAACGAATCCAAGCATGAAGTGTAGATAAACCAAAGCCAAAATGATCTTGGTTGCTGTTGAAGTTCGCGGGTTCATCATTCATCGTCTTGGGGGTGGCGCCACAGATGAAACACTTTTGAGTTGAACGAGTTTCCGTTAAAGCGTTGCATACCTTTCCGTCTGTCATTGTCAGCAAAAGTTCGTGTTTCACAGAGATTTGAGAATCACCAAAGTCGATACGTGTTGGAAGAAGAGCGTTAACTTCTTCCAACAATCTATTTGTCTCCGTTAACGTGAAGTCATTCGTTTCTTTAGCAAATATTAATTTGATTGGGCGACAATACAATGTTGATGAAGACCGAGGATTTTGCCAAACAATTTTGGCCCCATCATATAATCTAAGGGGAACTAAAGAAAATACGAAAAGAAATTCGTCCGTATCTTCAGTGTTCTCAAATCTCTGTTTGTATGTGCTGTGCCCAGAACTTCCATCACATCCCCATTTACTTACAAGTGTAAAAGACGAACTTGTTGCGAGGACACTGCTGATAACTTCATGCTGTGCTAATACTAAACGTTCCACTGTTTTGTTTAATAATGCTTGCAAATTTATTTCAGCACGTGTTTCTGTTACAGCAATGTGCTCCTGTGCAGGATAACAGGCCTGTTTAGATTTTGTCAAACTATAATATGATGGAAACACATTATGTCCTGCCTTCATAGACCACTTTCTTGTTTGTTTGTACGCATGTGTTGTTGACTTAGAATCTATATAGTAAGCTAACGCTTCGTCACTACTTAACTGCCTAGGATTAACATTACTGGTATCCTTAGACTTAACATTAATAACTGAGCTTTCACTAATGTCTCTAATTACGCTGGCAATTTTCCGTTGTCCTGCTGAACGCGCAGCAATTTCGGCAGCTGTCACCAATTCACTGACACTTCGCGATTCTACGAGATCCACGACTCGACGTTTTTTGGTTTTAAACGACGATTCTTCGAATTCTTTGCGAGGCCTTCCTGCTGAAATCACAGCCTCACTCGAAGTTGATGGTTGTGGCTCAAAAGAACTCACAGTAAACTGTATATCTTCTTCATCCAGCCAGGTCTTATTTTTAATTAAAAAACGCTCCTTCGATTTTCCTGAAGCCAACCATTTGACACCAATTTTATTGGAAAAGTTGGATATCTTCAACTTTATTTCTTTTTGGCTACATTCAGTAATGTTACCAAAGTGAAATTTTGAAGAAAGGTACTCATATATACCCGAGTTCTTTTCATTTTTTGTGGGTTTCAACCACTCTTCAAAAAATTCTACCCTAGAAATAGAGTATAAGCGTTCTGAAAAAAAAAAGAAAAGAATATGTTGTACTGAAGTGTGCTAAACAATTTGTGTATTTTTATGAAGAATAAAGTATTTCCTATGATATATCAAAGAACTAGCCCGGATAAAGGTGAATGTCTGCAAAATTAACTCTTTAAAACTATTCTTTCATAAAAAAAATACGTTAAAATATATAAGCTATGTTAAAATTATACCTAAAATTCATTTGAACAGATTCAGATTTTAAAAAAGGTTTTTTAAATAATAGGACTTACCCTCCGTGTTGATATCCATCACAAACACTCAAAATATTAACTATAAGCCACTATGGATGTGTACGAAAGTGTCACTAAACTGCAACTGATTGACTGTAACGATTTCATTAAACTCAATACCTGACTTCTAACCACTATTCCTTATCAGTTAAGCATTTGACAAACAACCGATTCTTGGAATCTGGAGATTAGGGGTGTTGTTTACGTTTTGCAATTAAGATTTCCTGGAAATGATAACATGAATTTTGTCCACCTAGCATGTTCTAGGCGAAATACTGTGCGGGGTAGGCAAAAGAGAATTTTGTACCAAACATCACGATTCAGACAGTCTTGCCTTGCTTCTTCCACATTCACAACTCTCTCATGCAAACACGTTGGCTACAAAACATAGTACGTCAGTCAAGGTTGTAAATGCAAACAAATTTAAGTTTATTGTTTAAATATGAATTTAACACATACACAGCCCTGCTGGAGCTCCAGCTACGAGAGCAAATTAAAGCTAAATATGTCGGGAATAGGCCGCCGCGCTAGCTGGTTATCTCATGGAAGGCATCTTTAATATACATATATATGTACCTATAGACTCGTAACGGAACTGCCAGCTAATCTGATCGAGATGTGCCTGATAACTACAGAGAAATTATTTATAGATACCACCCACGACACATTTAAATAACATCAAATGAAATACAAAATTAAATTACTTACAACTTTGGCTGCTCGTACTAGATCACGGTGCAAAGATCTGTAGAGCACCAAACAAATGAATACAAAACATTGATTTTGTTTTACTTTGTCTGAGCCGAGTGTGGAACCATCGCCTTACCTATTCCTGTTGCGATAACTTCAGTGCTTATCACTGTCGTGTTCCGATCTGGAGGGTGAGGTTGTCGGAACTTACGCATGTGGCATTAAGACCCCACCACAAGGATAGCAACGCGCCATTAACATCTTTGATGTCTAGAGGCAATGGTTGTCTCTTTCCTCAGGGGAGACGTCTGCTTGTGTGCTATCTTATAATATAAAAATACCTAACGCCACTGAATTTTATCTAAGCATTTAAAACTTAATTTTGAGCAAGTTCAAGTAAACTTGAGATGTTTATGTATTCTTAACATTATTTTGAAAATCATTTTTTAATATTTACCTTCAAGTCTAACTCAAAACTGTGCAAAAAAAGGATATTATAAAATCTCAGATTATTTAGAAGACAAAAAAGCCTGGGATTAATTGCTCCTCATACCGATCTCATATATATTTTTTGTAATATTGTGATATTGTAAAAAAAATCAATGATATGAAAAAAAGACAAGTCCGCTGAGTTTCTTCCGCCGGATCTTCTCAGTGTGGCCGCGTTTCCGATCCGGTAGTAGTTTAAAAAAAAAATATGTTGACGCGTCAAAATAACTTGTAAAAAGTTTTATTGAATAAAGTATTTCTGATTTCTGAAGTCTACTACTAGTCTACTAGTCTACACGACTTAAACAAATTAAGTTAAAATTACCCTGGACACAATTTCTTATTCACTTGTGTGTAGACTATCGTTACGAACGTTCCTCGATTTGTTTTACTGTATTTTTGAGTTAAATCATTAAGTTTCATAACAACGTCACGCATTCAGCACCATATGAGCATGAAACTGCTTTAAAAAGAGGGAGAATCGCAGCGATCAGTAGCACTACTTCTAGGTGTATCGGGGCGAGCTATCCGAAATGCTTGGGAACGCTACCAGGAGACTGGTAGTGACTGTCTCTGATACCACCGTCTTTCCTATCTCTTCCGCAATACCGTCGGTGCTTGTCGCTTTAATGTTCTTCCTGGCGCAATAGCGTCAAGCATCGACGCTATTGCGCCATCGCTGTCATATTCCGGTCTGGAGAGTTAGATAGCCGGTAAGCTTATTGCTATTAGTGTGGCATTATAACACCGCCACACTAATAGCAACGCATTATTAACATCTTTTGCTGTTTTATGAAACATTAAAGCAAATTGCACAGCGAAACAACCTCGTACACAACAAAGGCGACGTCGCGTCGAGTCAGTCGCTCGCTGCCGCCTCAGCCGCCGCCACTGTAATTAGCCTCGCTAATGTGCAGGGCAGAGAAAGGAGCTCGCACACCTCAGGGATAGCTATCTAACTAGAGTACGATCATCACGTACACCCTTGCGGCGCTCTATCAGTATTTTCCACGAAAGTCAGATTCACGGTTCCTTACATTTTTGAATATCTTCCAATAGATATACTTCCTCGTGGTCTAGGGATCTATTCATCTCAGACCATGAGGTCCCAGGTTAGATCCACGGGTCGGGCAAATGTGTTATTGAGGTTTTTTCGAGGATTTCCCGAAAATAAAACATCTCAATAGTGGCTCGGAGTTTTGCGGGGTGGTGTGTTACTACTCCCGTGCTTTGAATGAACTTATCGCTACAAATATTCAATCATTGTTATCAGGTTGGTAAAATGCAGCGATTGCGAACACCATTCATCTCGCCAACGAAAAAAAAGGTGAATCGTCGTGAACCAGAAAGTCTATGAACGTTCGCCTACCTTGAAAAGGAAAACAGGCGTGATGATGATACTTCCAATATGTAAAACTAGCGACCTGCCCGCGGTTTCACCCGCGCAGTTTTTGTTCCCGTGGGAATATCGGAAAGGTTTATACACTTAAACCTTCCTCAAGAATCAATCTATCTATTAAAAGAAACTGCATCAAAATCCGTTGCGTAGTTTTAAAGATTTAAGCATACATAGGGACATAAGGACATAGGGACAGACAGAGAAAGCGACTTTGTTTTATACTATGTAATGATATAGCAATGATTTTCAAAAATAAATACGTACGTCATTTTACCCCGTGTTGTTTTGAATACCTTATGAAGAATAGATCACCTGATTCCTGCCAGGCAGTTCGTGAAAGGCGTATAATTGATCAAATATGTCACTAACATCGTAACAAGAGATATTTTGCAACAACTCGCACGGGTTAAGTAGCACCATTTAACTATTCTTGATTCATTACCTTCAGTGCTTATCACTGTTGAGTTTCAGTTTGGAGATAAGATAACTGGCAAACTTATAGATACCTATGGCATTTTACGCCACACGGTAACTCACCATTAACATCTTTGGTGTCCGAGTACAGGCGAGTATTATCTGTTTCCGTCAGTAAAGCGATCTGCTTGGTTGGTATCCTATGATGTCAAAAAAGCAATTTAAAAAAAATGTAATATTTTTTATGTTAACTAAGCAATAAAAAACAGTAAAAAATATGAACATACAATAAAAGCACCTACATTGTATTAATGATCTAGCAAACAGCGTAAGACATTGTTTGCAGGCGCGTCCGCCACAACGCACACGCTCTGCAGTAATGTTTGCTCTATGGTGCGCAGTAATTAGGTAATTCCGAGTGATGGGGTTATCGCTTTCGCTGGAGAAAGCAGCCATCGGGGTTGATGGCTATCGTGTCTGCGGAGTCCGACTGTCGGTGTACAAATTGATTGGCGAATATTAATTAAACTGCACGTACATTTTTTTAAAACTGATAACGAAAAATAAAAAAACAAATATTATCAAGCCGGTTCCAACGAGAAGTTGCCAGAGTGAACCAATTGTTAATAGCCAAATTTAAACCCCCGTGGGTTTAAATTTGGCGTTACTTTGGTGTGTATGGGCTCAGGACAGCCATCAGAAGAGTCATCTGCTCATGAAAAGCCATCATGATACAAAACACTGCTAAGGTGGTATGGCACCCGGTAGTTCCTGACCTAAGCCGAACAGGCAAACCACCAAACAAGGAGGCAGTCACCGATACAGCGAAGGCACACGAGAGCAAGGCAGCAAGCTTTTAAAATTTTGTTTAATTACTCTATCCACGCTTAATATTATAAAGAGGTAAGATTTGTTTGTGTGTTAATGCGTAAACTCAAAACTGCTGGACCGATATTAAAAATTCTTCCACCAACATAAAGGTAGGTAGGTCATCACTAGGTAACATAGGCTACTTTTTAACATAAACACTAAAAAGTTAAAAATGCAGGGGCAAAAGCTAGTATTGTATAAAGTTGAACTGCTAATTTATTAAGAAACTGAGAAAGTCGACCGAAACCTGATCTTGTAGTAATAACTGTTTGCACCCTTCAGTAGAGAACGGCTAACGGCATAGAGCTTAGCTTTCTTCATCATAAAATATAGTGAATACATCATATTAGTTCTTTGATATTTACATTCACTTTACGGTTTTACAGCTGGGTTCCCAATTACCAATCCTCGCAAAAAATCTGTCTCAACATATTGGCCACATAACACCCTATTTTTTATATCATAAGATAGCAAACAAGCAGATGGGTCTCTTGATAGAAAAAACCAACCATCGTCTATAGAAACCAAAGGTGTTAATGGTGCGTTGCTATCTTGTGGCGAGGTCTAATAACACATGCATAAGTTTACCGGCTATCTTACCTTCCAAACTGGAACACGACTGCACAAGCACTGACGCTATTGCGTCAGGAATAGGTAAGGCGGTGGTACCAGACCCAGGCGAGACAATGCAGTACTCTACCACCTAGTAGCCACGATGTTAGTGACGCGTATAGCCAATCGGTCGCCTTTACGACCTGCCTGGCAGAACGGCAGTTAGCCTATTCTTCAAAGGAGCCCGAAACCAATACGGGGAAAACCCCATTTCTCCAAATAAGACTCCAGCAGATGTATCCCTTCATCTAGACCTGGCTTTCGGTTTCAGTGTGACGTGTCAGCAGACATATTATTAGGTATATGAACATCGCGGAGGCGGTAATCAAAACTATTTTGCTAAATCAAATCGTTAAAAGTCTTGAAAGATACTTAAATTATTAGATTTGAATTAGATGTTTTAATCGTATTAAAACTATAATATATTAACGCTCTTAATAAATTGGCATCTCTTAATAAAGTGGATCATCCACTGGCGCGCCGTCTTTCGCCACGTGTTCGGTATCTCTACTTGTTCACCAGCATTCCCGGCAGCCAACTGCTGGCATATAGTATAGCGAGGCAACTCACCAACATCGGCAGGGGACCGCATTCTGTCTTTAAGACCTATTGTTTGTTCCTTGTGACAGTCGGGACCGACGGGTTATTTATTTATGTTATATTATATCAGTAGCCTATATAATAAGTATTAGAAGTAGTAAAAACACGAAACTACCAAAAAAAGGTCCTCTAGAATAGTATTGATAACTTTTAACAGTTATTTTTTTTACAACAATTATCACGGTCTCTCGTAATATTTTTAATAACAGTATTATCATAAATCAAGTTAGCGAACAAAAAAAAACGCTCGCTCAAATATTTTTAATAACTTTATTATCATATATCAAGTTATTGGTAATTATACTGATGCATAAAAATTACTTTTAACAGTATTTGCTAATATAAATAACAGTTGTTAATTGTTAAAAAATTTAGTAAGAATATTAATATGTTTACTGTTAAATGATCCATGCCTACTATGAACGTTCAAGCTGACAAATATATGTATACCTATCCGCACCACAGGTTCACCGCGTATAAAAAACTCTTTTACATTTTATAAGTTGGTCGACTATTACTCAAAAATTTGTTAAGTCTTCTAAACCGTGATAGTTTTCCTTTTAACTTCATTATATTTACTACGACCATGATTTTTTTCCCATCCCTAAAACCAACCGTTTAGCCTGCACAGGGGGGGGGGGGGGAGGGGTGGCACTTGACTCTAACAAACATTAGCATTTAACAGTTAACACACTAAGGGCTGCTACTAAGATACCTACCTGGTTAGATGATATATATATATACACATATACATAAAGGTTGCCCTTTAGAACACATCCATATTATATTCTGTTTTTCTGGATTACAACATGGGTGTATTTAAATTGTTCTGAAACACTGTTGTTCTCGTTGTAGTTACGATAATACCAATAAAACAATTATCAATAAAACGATTATTTATTCTACTTTTAAAATAGTATGTCGAACTGTGTCCAACAACACAGTAGCAAGTAGAGAGTATTTATTAACGAAAAAACTGGTCGATGAAATGTTTATATCATGTATTTATCCTTAACGGAATGGAGTAACTTTCCTTAAACAATAAAAATTAAAATAGGTTTTATCTCTCGACAATTTTGAGGTAAATAAACGTATGTAAGACGATTTATACGAACACATTCTTTTTAGAAGGAAATGTGCTACGACGTGTGTACGGGAAATGGGAATGTTTAATGGTAGGCAGGTACTGCCCTTACGCGAGTGGCGCGTAATAGGCTATTACCACACTAAAGTCTACGAATAAAGCACCGAATTAAAGCGTATCACGATTGAATGGGCCCCCAGGGTGCGGTAAAGGGGAATATGAGTCCATTATAGACGGGGCCGTTATCCTGCAGACTCCCTGCAGTGAACAGGGACAGTGACAATGTGTTGGATTTATAGGTGTAGTGTGAATATTACCTCGCGCGATAACGATCTAGCGATCCTGGCCTCGGTATAAAAGTGTAATTTTTTTATAGTATAAGATAGCAAACAAGCAGATGGGTGTCCTGATGGAAAGAGACAACCATCGCCTGTAGACACCAAAAGTGTTAATGGTGCGTTGCTGCAGGACGCAGTCATGACAGTAATTACACTGTCAACCCGGTTTCTTTACACGTTAAAATCAATGAAATGGATGATCCTACACGCAATGAAATTCTATTGCGCTACTGCACCCGGAAACAGTAATTAGCACGTGCGTGTAATCTTACGATATCATCGCTGTGATAGCAACGTACCGTCAACATCTTTGGAGTCTATATGCGAGGGCAGTTCTTACTGTGAGGAAAGTCAAAACAAAAAGAAAAAATCATCAAAGCACAATCCAAGCGGTAATATCTACTATCAGAGTCGGCTAGGAAATAACTGTACGTATGATTGACGGTGCAATGGCGACATAACGGCGACGAACACCTCACGTATCACCGGTGATCTGGGGAGCCGCTTGTTTATGAATAATGTAACATCGTGGACAGCGGCTCACACATGCGACAGGATAACAGGTAACATGTATTGATTGAAACCAAGTTATTTATTTGTAGTAAGTAACAGAGTAATAGCTTGTGGCGCCGCTGGTCCGTACCGCTGGAGGGTCGAAGTGATGGAACCAGCGGGCCAACTTCTTGTCAGTATGACGTCATAACTATGGAGGTCGATGACGTCACACAAAGACAAGTAAGGGGAAAAGGAAGATCTTCCCAGCCAGGCAAGGTGTACTGCCTGAGGACCGAAGTCCATTTGAGAAACCTTTGAAACTTGCATATAGTGTTACAAGATAAATAATTGTGATATCGCGATTCAGGATTTGATTTTTGAATTTCATCATTTTCCATTTTTTATTATTTTTTCTTGTAGCGTTTGTGATTGTTTGAGCCGCTGCAAGCTAATAGACTATGAAATGAATTATTTTATTCAACAACACGTTCTTCTTTCGTACGTTTGTCCAAGAGCCAGGCTGCGAGATCGACTTTTTGTATGTATATGTATATTTTAATACTTCCCGATAAGACGTAGGAAACTGCACGCACCATTGTTAATTTATATCGCAAAGATCGTGACTGTTTCTAACTAGCCAGCACATGACCGTGGACTGGCCTTGGGCGATGATTTCGACTCGTTTGACCGGCGTCCGGTACGCAAACACGACATCGATATGATAATATCAATTTAAACACAACGCTTAATTCGACACCAGACAAATGTGCCTGCTGTTGTGACAGCTCATTGTGACCTGTGTACTGACTGTTGAGTAACCTGTCGAGCGAACACATAATACGATTAATGCTTACGCAAGAATTGTATCAAGGTTTCCCTAAAGCTTACGTCGTGTTACTCTGTGGCGCTTTTGGAACCTTCCAGACGTTCTTGCCTTGCGAACGAATCATTAATACCAGAGTGCTAAGTGTGAGTTTTTCTTTTCGCATTGGATCGTGAGCGCGTTTCGAGTTTACTAGGAATTTGTATGTGATTTGTACAGCGCCACCTAGTGGTAAACGTGAGAAACCAGTTGAAAAACTCACACTTAGCACTCAGAGTGCTCTGCCTCTGCCCCTCCCCCGTAGGTGATAGCCTGATAATATGTAGCCTATATGTTGACCCGACCTATTCGTAATATTCATACAAAATTTGAAGTAAATCCATGCAGTACTTTTTGAGTTTACCCCGGACATACATACAGACAAACAGATAAACAGACAAACAGACAAAAATTCTAAAAACTATATTTTTGGCTTCGATAACGATTGTAGATCACGACCCAAGTATTCTTTTAAAAAAATATTCAATGTAAATGACTTTCCTACGATTTTATTATATGTATAGATCATAAGGTAACAAACAAGTGGGTGGGTACTCTGTATGGAAAAACACGACATCGCCTATAGACACCAAAGATGTTAATGGTGCGTTATTACAGTATGGCAGGATGGTAACGCCTTATGCATAATCTCCTTCAAACTGAAACATGACAGTGACAAGCATTGTCGCTATTGCGACAGGAATAGGTAAGGCGGTGGTACCAAGCCCGTGCAAGACGTTGCGTAATTCCACCACCTAGTTTTCTTAATGGTAGCGAGACATTTGGCCTTTTAAAAACTGCCTGGCAAAATATCAGGTGGTCTATTTACTGAAGGGTGGCCTGGATCAACACAGAGGAAACTCAAAGATACAAAAGCATTACTAATATCTGCTTTGTCTACTTATAGATAACTTACAGCCTTTTTGGTACCCTACCCTCTGCGTGTTCTTCTCTCCTAATCTCAGTTTAAAAGGCGCCCTTTTAATCGTTTACTCTAATAAACGCCGTCTTAAATTGTCTGTTATCCATCATCATCATTCTCTCTCTCTCTCTCTCTCTCTCTCTATGTAAAGTTAATATGGACGTCTAGCAGTAGTATTAACAGAGTGAAGCCCATCTTAAATTCCAGCACTCCGATTTCTGACTTTTATTATTGTTCTTTGCAACCGGTGTGTTAGTGTGAAGAGAATAATGAATGTTGAGAAAGCGAGACAAATCTGCAAGGATCGTGATGTATGACACTCAGTTCTCTTTGCCTACCCCGTAATGAATCTGGCGTGAAGACATGTGCGTATGTATATATTGTTGTTGCGCTAATTCAATAAAAGTACCTGACTCTATTATGGTGTTATACGTTCAACCTTAAGTTTTTAATATTCTCTAATATATATATATATATATATATATATATATATATATATATATATATATATATATATATATATATATATATATATATATATATATATATATATATATATATATATATATATATATATATATATATATATATATATATATATATATATATATATATATATATATATATATATATATATATATATATATATATATATATATATATATATATATATATATATATATATAACCGCTCACATCACTTTGGTAACTAATGGGACCTCTGACAAAATGCCGTTAATACACTATGGTCTCTATAGGGACCAACGCTAACTTCATACAAAAAAACAACATTTTCACTATTTACCAGTTTTAATACAATACTCTATGGTATTTTATGGTTTTCGAACGAAACATTGTATAGAATAACATCCAATTGGCATTCTTTTTTTAAATACGCTCTTGGGGAAAAATAAAAGAACTTAGTTCGCCATTTTGATTCGTGCTGTGTGTTATGTGTTGGTTGAACTTTATGATACAGGTTAATTTAAAAGTGTTTTGGCGTATTAATCAACAAGTAAACTTTATTTATAATCAAGATTAGTTCAAGATCTAACAGTTTAGATAATAATTTTGTCAAAAAACCGTAAATATCAATTAATAAAACATATATTTCGTTAATGACCAACTTAATGATATCAGCCGCTTTGTGTATGACGGTACCTATTTTTATTTATTTTCGTAAATTTTAGTGTTGATATCTATGATCTCAAAAAAATCATATGTGTGAATGTGAAATATCCTAAGCAATATTTAAAAAAAATTAACATAGCTGTAAAATTGAAAAAGAAATAAATTATTTAAAAATTACGAAAAAAATTACGTATTAATTATGAAAAAAAAAGATATTAATATTTATGTAAATAAATATTTTTGTACTATAATATATGTTGTTTATTTTTTTTCCGTATGTATATGTTTACCAATTATATAAAAAAAATATAAAAAGCATAGGTCATCGATTTACTTTTTGAATTAAAAATCCTCGACTAAGAAGTAATCATATTTTTCTCAGTGTCGTGTTACACCTGAATTATTTTGTAGCTTAAGCCATTTAAATTAAACAATTCTAACACCAGTGTATTGCAGTGCTCAAGACCTCTTAAAAAATATACGCTTTACAGTATCGGATTCAATCCAAACAACTCATAAACCATTTTTGTGACCACGGTCCATCGGGACGGACTCGAAACGCGTGCGCGTAACGGTCCGTGTGGTTTTAGAAAAAAATACGAAAATGGCTGGCGGTGTGAGCGGATAACGAACTGAACAAGGGTTGTCACTCGAACAACGACGTCAAGTAAACATGAAAGTTACCTCTATATCTATGCCGGCATCAGTTGACAAAACATTTTAAGTTTCTTCAATTCATAAACTACAATTTAATCTGTGCAGTTCCCACTCAGATCGCAGTTTGTACATCTGACTAGCAGCCCATGCATTTCGAGCTTGTTGAATTACGTTTCAATTGTTTGTAGGCCTGATGATAATTCGTTTATAAAAACAATAGCATCCGCTTACGCACGGCATGGGGCTTGTATTTTCATATTTTGGTGACATATTCCACGGCCAAATTGAAAAGTGGGCTTAAAGCTGAATCAGGTAAACCAAACTTGCCCTTGTATACGTTTCAGTGAAACCTTAGTGTAGATTGGTGTTATCGTACATGTTCGGGACCAAGGTCACAGTATACTGGAGACTAACAGTAGTCAATCTACACACATGTGATATTCGAGGAACGCACACATAGACACCTCTCACAGACGCGATATCTCGGAATGGCTCGGGACAGTTTGTTCCGCACCAGTCCGAGATATCGCGCCCGTGAGAGGTGTCCATGTGTGCTATGCTCGAATATTACTTGTATGTAACATTGACTTCTGTTAGTCTCTAAGTATTCTGTGCCAAGGTTATTTGCTTGTGCCAACAACATGGTAAGCTTTTCTTTTATTGTGTTACCGTTGAGTTATACTTTATTTTCCTCATCAATCCTGTTTATTTTTATTAAAAAAAGGATTCAAAATATTGTTTTCCTTTTCAAGCTTCGATTTTAGTATATTTTTAATATAAAAAGGTTGACAGGCCTCCTTACCTTATTGCTTGCTAGTTGCTACACTTCATTTTTTAAGGACTCTATCAAAAACTGTTGCTGCATATAGTATGGAAAAAGACTTGTTATTGCTAAAATTACTTCTCCGAGATACCAGGATACCCTAGATACTGCTTAAATGGAAGTCGTGACTAGGCAATAATGAATGACTATCGTGTTAAAATAATCACGTATCTAATTACAAAGCCAACGATACGCAAATTGCCTTTCCATGTCTCGCTAACAGTAATATCTGTTTGCTCTGACCATTATTTGTGTTCATCAAAACCAGCCCATTCAACAATGCTTCAGAGCTTATTAATAATGTCTGCAGAGAAAGCTGATTGCATCTGCAAATGTTGTTATTGCCCGACTTTCTATTTTTACCTTGATAGCTCAATGAGAAGAGCGACTGCCTAACGATGCGTGGGTGCTGATTTCAATTGTAATCTTTTGTTTCGTGATGACGACCAGATTGTCTTTATTTAAGATCAAAGTGCGTCCTTCAGCCGATAACAATGAATCACATATACATATTCACTACACTTTTTTTCCTTTGTCGTAAAAGATTAGTGTTGTATTTTGTTTAGTGCATCTCTGTCTATCTATTTTCTTACAACATAGGCTAATGAAAAAGCAGAAGGTACGTTTGATCAATGGCGTTAATGATGACTTACTATTCTCGTAGCGATTCATCGCAAAGCTTCACCTCCTAGTGAAACCAATAGTGACGGTCCTTTCTTAAGAGTATCCTAGTAAGTGGGCCATTCTTATTTGGCCACATTGCAGGAGTTAATTAAGGCGAAGCATCGAGACAAACGGGAAAAAACTGGTTTGCTAAATACGTTTTTTTTTGTATTGATTGTCAAAGAAAAATTTTACAAAAAATTACACGATATACCTCTAAGAAATGTGCTGACTTATTACATGATAGAATGTACTTTACTCGATCATATAAAATTCCGAAAACAGGCTAAAAAATCTCTAAAACAAATAATTTATTAATAATATTTCTAATCTTCCACATGATTTTTAAAAGGTGATATTTAGTTTTAAATACAAAAAAGAATGTACTAAATTTTGGTTTTCAGCTGAAGTCCTATATTTATTTATCCAAAAATTAACACGTTTCCCAGCGGTTTCAGAATATACGCGCCGCCCATTTCCTATAGAATTGACGCGCGCCAAAGTACCTCGCCTTAAGATCTTGTTAAATTCATTGGTGAGCGCGCTTGACTTTGTAATAAATAGGCATAAATGTAGAGTGACATACATTTACGCCGAACACACAACATACGGCCTTCTAACCATTTGCTTCATACATAGATTTATAACTCCACACAAATTACAGTCGAGAAATTATAAGCTTTCCTCTCATAATAATAACATTCAGCAAGTCTTAATGTTTCGTTTCGACATAGTAATTGGCTCCAGTGCTCGTTAGATAATAAGAGAGAACTTTAGCATAGAGATCGGTTCAATCTAAGCTTTCTGACACGGCTCAATACTTGAATATGTATAAATACTTATGATTGTACTGCGTGAATTTAAGTATTCCATTTAATTCCAAAAGATACGATATAAGAGGATAGTCACACAACATGGAACTTTAAAACAACTATAGCGTGAAATTGTGTCTGATTTCGATCGTCATTAGCGTGCAGATGCGATCTTTAGCGGCTGCGAGTGCACCAGATGTAAAGATGTAAAAAGGACTTCTTTACTTGCTTGCTAGAAGAATTGGTTTACAATCATCGACGATAACAGCACAATGGTTATACATACATTGCGCTTAAAGGATATTTTATTTCTTTTAGTTACATAAAAGCGTTTCTTTCTATCCAATTTTAAATAGTTAATGTGTAATCTTACAGCAGGTTTAAGGGTTCTGTGCCTAAAAGGTAAAACGGAACCCTATTACTAAGCCTCCGCTGTCTGTCTGTCCATGTGTGTGTCTGTCACCAGACTGTGACAGACACACACATGGTCTAAGAGCCGGTGGGAGATCGTCCTTCACCGATCTGATAACCAGATGATACGTATATTTTATTAAATATTATTTATAAACAAATATGCCTATAATTACTTGCCTATCCAAAAGTGTTCATGACAAGTTTTTAGCTTGGCAGCAGAACTTTGAGTACGATTTTTGCAGGCAAGTATATGTGACTAATTTTGTAATAAAATAATCTAAAATTTGATATAACTTTCGATAAGTTAGCAGATCGACGGAGTCACCTATATTGACTTACCTGTTCACACCTGATTGCCAGGTAGCCATGCACAGAAATGAGTAGGCAAGCCTACCTAGGCATATTCTGTGTGTTAAAAATTATTGGTGAAATAAATTTCATTTGATTATCAAAAGTATGAAAGTGATGAAAAAAATCAATTAAAGTTAATTTAATTTAAAAAAAAGCCATGAGCACTTTTGGATAGGCAAGTAATTATAGGCATATTTGTTTATAAATAATATTTGATAAAATATACGCCTCATCCGGCTATCAGATCGGTGAAGGACGATCTCCCACTGTCCCCTCTACTAACATGGACATGTCATAAGCCGTGATAGTTAGAAAGCTGAAATTTTCAGAAATTATGTATTTCCGTTGCCGCTATAACAACAAATACTAAAAATAAAAATAAAATCGTAAGTAAGTAGTATCTTCACGCCCGTATTCCCGAAAGAGTAGGCAGAGGTACAACAAGTGCACCCACGATTAGCCAAAGATACTTGGTCCCACAAATGTGATAGGTGGCAAGCCTATCGCCAACCCGGCACTTTCCAATCCCGGGCAATGTTGTTTTTATCAGAGAACTGAAAAAACACATTTCTGAATTGCCCGACCCAGGAATCGAACCCGTGACCTCTGTGGTCAACTCCGACACCGGACCATTACACCACAGAGGCGATAAAAAAAATATTAAGGGGGTTTACCATACAATAAACGTGTTTTTATTTGTATTTTTTGCTCAATATTAATAACGGTAACAGGTAGACGCTTATAATTTTCACAGAATATTTAGTTGTACCTTCTTTTGTACCTTTTAAAATAAATAACTAAATAAAAATAAAGTAAATATTAAAGGGAGCCCTTACAGCAAAAGTAACTTTTAAGCAATTTTTTACTCAATCTTAATAAACAGGTAGAAACTTGAATATTTTCAAAAAAAGTAAGTATTTGGAAATATATTAACTATAAAATACCTAATACATAAAATAAATATTTAAGCATACATACAACAAATGTGATTTTCTTTTATAGATAATGGTACGGAACCCTTCGTGCGCGAGCCCGACTTGCACTTGGCCGGTTTTTTAATTTAAGTCTAAAGAAATATCATGAAGTATGTAGGCTTGACTTTTTGATTTATCGTCTAAAAGTTATAAACTAAATACAAACGCCAGTTTCGGACATCACGTGGCCTTAAAAATATTATAATACGAATAAATACTGTGCTTAGCGTCCATAGTAAGGTGCGCGTACTCTAGAGGAATATATTGATCCTAGATAAAGCGGTACAGGGAAAGTGGCTATTTAAATATATATTCCAGTTCATCATGTTGACGTTAGTGTGTCGGCTATATCGAGCGGCGCGGGCAGCACACAGGCGCGGCAGGAAGGATGGCAAATAATGAACGTGCAATTGCAGAAACAACATGCATTTAGATAAATTTTATTTATTCTAACTTTTATCAATTCTATTCTCTATTCAAAGTGGACCCGGAACATCACGGGGGAGGTTTTTTTATGGACGTGCTACATGCGGTGCTCTTATTTTTAGTTAACAATTTATATAATACTAGCTTTTACCCGCTGCTTCGTTCGCGTTAAATTCGACGAAGAAGTGGGGGGTTAAAAAGAGACAAAAGTAGCCTATCTTACTCCCTATCCCTTCAACTATCTCCACTTAAAAATCACGTCAATCCGTCGCTCCGTTTTGCCGTGAAAGACGGACAATCAAACACACACATACACTTTCCCATTTATAATATCAGTATGGATCATTGGTATGGATACAAAAATATAACTTATATTGAAAGTTCCGATACCAAAAGTTATCGTTTTTGGTCCAACGAATGATGCGATCTATGACATCCCTAAGTCAGACAGGCAAAGGTGTGTACCTGATGTTGGTATACACCGAACAATACAGCACGAACACGCGACCGTGTAGTCTGTAGGTACCACTCCTGACGTTGCATAACGCTCTCCTCGTGCGCACACGAAGTCGCCCCGCTCTGACGCTTATCCGACATTCTTGAATTTTGAGACCATTATTAATACAAACACCGCATTCTGATCACACGACACAGTACCTACAGAAAAGCGTAGGCACCGAATTGAGCCTGAGAGTTTGCAGCGGATAGCAACGCATTATTAACATCTCTGGTGTATATAGGCGATGGTTGTCTCTTTCCATCAGGAGACCGATCTGCTGTTGATTATTTTGTTATGATAAAAAAACTTTCGCATTTATAGTATGAATGGGATAGGATTTAATTCCGCCGATAGCCGTTCGTAAACAATTCGAAGTCATTTATTTGCGTTTACGGCGAACGTACACAGCTTACATCAGCCGGTGTATTAGTGGAGCGGAAGTGACGTCACGCGGCGGACGTTTACCGGCACTAGCGGTACCACCGTTTGCACTTTAAACAGGGCTATTACTGCCTGTTATGTCTATCAGTTAGCCTATTTGGCTGTAGATCACGACTTTCCATTCCCAGGTTCATACTGAATCTGGCAAAATCTGTGGTTTTACCAGGTGTTGTCGACCCGCACAGGAGCACCGGCTAGGATACGCCGAGTGAACATACCGGATCCTACATGCGGTACTGCGCTTTCATCAAACAACTATTCGGTCAAGGTACTTTGTCCTGGGAATGGTGTAATTTCCGATGTAATTTCCTGTAAGGCAATTTTTTAAACGCAATAATACAAAAAAAACCGTGTCTCAATCCCTTCTTGTACATGTCATCAACACCTTCATGTCAAGCAGTTTGTAAAAAGCGAAAAATTCGCTGAATATATTTGTACCATCGTGAGTACTAGGCAGAGTTCTGCACCCACTTGTCCGAGAGTTTGGTATTACAGGTTTAAGTTATCCTAACGCAAAAGCATCAGTGCTTTTCACTGCCGAGGCGGGTTAAGGTCTTTTTTTTATATTATAAGACAGCAAACAAGCAGATGGATCTCCTTATGGAAAGAGTCAACCATCGCCTATAGACACCAAAGATGTTAATGGTGCGTTGCTATCTTGTGGCGAGGTCTAATGCCACATGCATAAGTTTACCGGCTACCTTACCCTCCAAACCGGAACACGACAGTGACAAGCACTGACGCTATTGCGACAGGAATAGGTAATGCGGTGGTACCTAACCCGGGAGGGACAATGCAGAACTCTACCACCTAGTAGCCACGATGGTAGTGACTCGTATAATCAATCGGTCGCCTTTTACGACCTGCCTGGCGGAACGGCAGTTGGCCTATTCTTCAAAGGAGCCCGGGGCAACACGGGGAAAACTTTCAACTATCTGCTGCTGCAAACATCAAAGATGTTCTTTAAACTCATGCTTTACCATCCCCGCCACATGGATGATAATACATCATTTACATCGTCTATATTTGTAGGTCATAGTTACCTCTTTACACCAGGCGAGCCATATGCTCGTTTGCTATATGACAAGACAATGGTAAGTTTAACGTTATACTGTATGCTAATCGCAGATCTCACCCTAATTATATTCGTGGACAGTAACTCGTCGTATTTTCCGCCGTGAAATCGCAATTACTCAGGCTTGTTCCTCGCCAGTGACATGGACAGATGTTTAGACACACAAGCATTTGTAAATCTTACTCTACCAACATCAGTTATGACAACGTTTGTATGTTTGGATAGTTTCCATCGTCGGCACTTGGTGAAACTGCATTTTAAATTATGTATTACAAATAAACTCACTTGTACTTCCAGTTCACGTATATTTTTAATTTTCTACTATTCACATCCAACCGGTTTCGCTTATTAAAGCATCATCAGGGATGTTTTAGACATATTTTATAATATCTTTAACATACTTTTTTTACATTTCAAGTTATATTATTAGCTACTCTTTAAAGGTGGGTATTAGACAAATACAGTACCCGGCAATAAATATTGCACATCGACCTTTGGAAAGAGACAATCGGCTAATTTCGGCTTCGTAGAGCGTTATCTCTGTCGCAAAAAATACAAACAGTCCGGTACCTATTAGGAGCTGTTAAAACAAGTATGATTTGCTTCTTTTGATATTTTTATTCTTTGTATAAAATACACTAATTTTTCTATAAGTGATGGCTTTAGGTTGGGGTAAAATAAAATAAAAAAACATTTTTACATTATGTTTACGTATTTAATTATTTTGGAACATTACAGCTTTAGTGTACATAATAAACACCATTATACCTATTGCTAAAATGAGACATTGCAATAAAAATAATAATAATTCTAATTCTCAATTACTTCCATTTCACTATCTGTGCTCTCAAAGAGGTCAATATCACTGTCACTATCAGCCGTATTTATTACTAATCTATCAGTGTAATTGTCTAAACTGTGTTGAATGCTTCTATATTCATTCTCACATTTGATTGCATGATCGCAAACCTTTTTCCACTCTTCAGCGCCGATCATGTTTACTTTTTCAGTCAATAATGTTTTTACTGTAGTTAAGTTCATACCCACATTTCTAGAGGCTACATAGCCTTTCAGTTGAGACCATATATTTTCAATTGGATTAAAATCCGGATGATATGGTGGCAATCGCAACACAGTGTGCCCATGTTCGGCAAGTATTTTGTCCACAGAAAACTCTGTATACCTCTCCTTGTGCTGACATATAATAGCGTAAATCTGGGTTTTTGTTAATTTTGGATCAACTGGAATTTCATGTCTGTTTAACCAGTTGATCATTTCCCGTTTAATGGTGTTTGAGTTGGGGGGTCTCTCAACATACTTGTTGTGATAGGGTGCGTTGTCGATAACTAGAACAGAATCACTGGGTATATTTGGGATTAATTGGTTAACCAGCCATTTCTCATAGTTATCGTTATTCATTTCATTGTGATAGTCACCTGTAGTGTCCGTGGATTTATACGTTAAAAAAGCACCGGGTACAAAGCCTTTTTCATTTCCCGCATGAACTATTATCAAACGTTGACCTTTTGAAATTGGCTTTTTTACTCCTTTTTTCTTATCGTCACTCCAAGATTTCCCTTTAGTGTGGGATGCATGTATATATGACTCATCCATGTAGACGATATTTTTTCCTGTTTCGCGAAATTTGCGTATTTTATCAAGGTATTCCATTCGTTTGAGACTAACGTCGTGCTTTTCCATTAGAATTTTTCGATTATCTTCCATTTTAGTGAACTGAAATCCCATGTCATGAAGTATTTTTCTCAATGTTTTTTCAGACCCATTGTAATTAATAGCTTCAGATAACTTAGCTTTTAATGATTTTATTGTTGGCAGTTCATTAAATCGTAAGTGAAAATCATACACCATTCTTCGAACAACATCGTAATCAAAATCGTCCATATCCAAACGAAATTGCTTTTTTGGTCTCCCTTTTTTTGGAGTGCTGAACTTAATTTCAGTCGAATGTGTTTCAGTACTGACTTCGTTTAATATATTGTTCAAAGTTCTTCTTGAAATTCCAGTGGCATTTGCAACTCGCTCTTGAATCTTCTTAAAATAACAACTTACATTTTCATCTACTTTTTTTTTAAATCTATCAGCTTCGCTTACAAAGTATTTATAAACATTGTAGATAATTTCACGTGACTGACCTCGTAAAGGTTTCCCTCTTTTTCCGAAAGATGCCATATTACAACTTTAAATTATTTAAATTTGTGGGTGTTATCAACTCTAAATATATATTTTTTTTTCGGGACGCGACTGCACTCTATCGTACTTGAACAACGACTGACTAAACGTCACATAGGTAGTGTGGGACAGAGATAACGCTTTACGAAGCCGAAATTATCCGATTGTCTCTTTCCAAAGTTCGATGTGCAATATTTATTGCCGGGTACTGTATTTTAATTTGACACAAACGTCTGGCTGTCTGGGTTACCAACATGATATTTTTTCCCCAAAAAGCGGGGACTATATTATCAGCTATTTTATTATTTGCGGGGTTTGGAATATGGACAGTCTAAACTTTACACAACTTATCCCGGAAAACGAATAGCGGCATTTAGAAAATACCTTCAACCACGTAGGGAGTACAGAACATAGTTAGTCTAACTAAAAAAACTAGCTTAAAGTAAATAAATAAATATAATTAATTAACCTGACCCCAGTGACACTTGCTTGTGATATGGGTACATAGAATACATATATAAATACTGAAATGAATACAGTTGTGTTCATAACACCTACGCTTTACCCTGTCGGGAAGTAAATCGGAGCCCCGTCGACTTCGCAGTTAGGGTCGCTAACCACTCGATCAATGATTCAAATATATTTATTTAAAACTTACACTCGAAATACGTCATTAGTTCATTATACTTACATACATTCTGTTAACTTATACGTGTAACATTTATAATAAAAAATCATTTCATTTTTGTAGTACGCAAAAATTATTAGATTTCACATTTGCAATACTTATAAACATCATTAATAATTTTACATATTGAATAAAAGTGGGTACGCAAAAAGTACCGACATTTAAGAATGTATCATTAACCCGTTCATGAGGAAAACAAAAAGTTATATTTGTATTGAATGCAATTGTACGTTGTAATAAATTAAAATAAACGTTAAAAACATTCAAAAGACTGTCATAATTTAAAATAATAATAAAAAAACATTTATGTCAATTGTACTTATATTACATTAATATAATATGTCAATCCTACTCTGCAAGTCAAAGTGTGAAAAATAACGATGTTGTAAATATTGAACCAACACGGGGAGATCTGTTTAAATACTGCTAATTCATCGGAATTACATATGGTCTACGTAACGATGAATGCATGATGATAATCTTTTTAATTCCAGGCGAACGAGGTCGCAGGCGTATACTAGTGTTGTTGTGTGGACTCAATATCGTTACTCGATAATGCATTATAAATGACATAATAATTTCCGTCAACAGTTACATCAGTCGGCGGCGAGTGGCGACAGTTATCAGAGCGGCACTATCCGCTCACACATCGCGCCGGCGACGCTCGTGGGGCCATTACGGTGAGCCACTACTCTGGTCATAACATAATAACACGACACACTAAACGGTCACCTACACACAGATACGATACACAGCAGTAAGCACAGGTTTGAGGGTGAAATGATGGGGCTCTTTTTCCTTACTGGTAATATTGCCTGTTCGTGCCACTTTAGTAATTTTATTTTCTTTGTAAACATTTCTTCGGCCGCTTTTATACCAAGTACATTGATTGATTACATCGCGCATACAATTTTGTCCATCAAAATGTAGTGGAACAGTTGACACTTCTGAAGTTTCAACTTTTAAGCTAGAGCAAATGCCTTAAGAAACAAATCTTCCCTTTAACAACAACTCCCTTTGCATATCATAGCGTTGAAGTCACCAGTTTTATCTGTATGTTTATATTTCTCTGTTTTGCTATTCATAACGGTACACAACATCAAGCACATGGTGCGACGCGACCCTTTGTTCTCTGTATTTTTGAATCATTTGATATTAGTTGTTATATTTCGTCTCTAATCTAATGACTAATCCATACAACTTTTTAATGAAATTAAAAAATCCCGTCTTACATTCTTAGCTTACATAACTTATCTCCACATAATAAGAAGTATATTTATCGCCTCTGTGGTCTAGTGGTCCAGCGTTGGCGTTGACCACATGAGTTCCTGGGTTCGATCCCGGGTCGGGAAAAAGTGTTTTTTCAGTTTTCTGAGAAACACAAAGTTGCCCGGCATTGGAAAGTGCCCGGTTGGCGATAGCCTTGCCACATATAAATTTGTGGGGCCAAGTATCTTCGGCTAATCGTGGGTGCACTTGTTGTCCCTCTGCCTACCCCTTCGGGGATACGGGCGTGAAGATACTTTTTTGTCATTCAAGTAGCCATCAGAAGCAGATACAGTCAATATTGAGACCACTCAAATCACGTAGCTTGTCACATCTAAAGATAGCGTGGTCCTAACGGCTCTACGGTGATGAGACTACACTTGTGGATGAAATGCAATGTTATACGCACAATTTTATCGAATTTCTTGCTTAAAGTTAAAACACGATAGCGACGAGCACTGAGTACTGACGTTATGGCGGCAACGTTAAATAAAACGGTAATACTGTATCTGTATTAGCCATCTTGAACCTCTACCACGATCTCGTCTCGATTGTGGTGCAGGTTTTCAGCTTATTCACACCTATTATTCGTAATCAGGCCGCAAGGTGATTATTCGCAAGAGGGGATTTACAGCCGAGTGGAAAGTGTCAGATAGGCGTTTAATATTTAACGAGTGTGCACACGAGTAAACTTGCAAAACAATTTTACGACCGCCATTAATGTTGTGCGGTGCGGGTCAAGGCCGCCCGCCTCACACCGACTGGCGCTTCGGATACTAGTTATTCATTTTATTATCAAACCTAATTATATCTCGTACACAGGCAGCACACCTAGAGCCTAATGCTGCTCAAATATCTAGGTGAGTCGTAGCTTGCCAATATAATAATTATGCAGTCTGCTATATAGGTTTAATACATATATTCTTTTCCTTTCTGATCTAACTGAGTCGTGCAGAGGTCTACCATTTATAATAGGGGCGTCCAAGATGAGACTTTGGTATTTACTCGAGCGCGTCAGATCAACATAGAGCGGATACCTCGCATACTTTTAAGGCTCTCCGACAAATATAAGCATTTATATGTATACAGCGTGTTTGTACGTTAAAGAACACGTAAATATAATTTGACTGTACCTAATTTTTGCGTGAATTATATTCTACCAACTTTAAAATCTTGTATCACATTTTTTTTTTGCAATGGCATTAGTAAAAGTAATTGCTGACTGACCTTTTCATGTGCGATAGCGGCACTTCGGTCGTGAGCGTGACTCATTTATTTTATTACGAGCTTTGATTATACTATAAAGTTTACGAGTAGGTATGTATGCACACAGCTAATCTATTTTACATTTATTTATTGTTCAGTACTTACCTAGTGCCAAAATACGCTTACAGTAAGCACAACCAAAAGTACAAAAAATAGCAATGTTTAATACTGCGGCCGCACTTCACTTCTTCACGCAATGACGCGATACATGCAGATGTAGCCGCCTATCTCCGGCTATCGTCGCAAACATTCCGACTGCGTGTGCCTTAGCGCGATAATATCTTCAGGACGATACACGCAGTTGCGGCCGAAGGGTTAGTGATGCTTCAGATATACACAGAAACGACCTTAACATCACAAAGATAATTTGATTACGAAATGCCTATTGTGGGATGTGTGATTATGGTTTGTGCGTCATAGTCACAGCACATAAATACTAATTATTATCAGCGAAATGTGTAGGTATTAATTTATGTTTGTGTTGATTAATTAAAATTATTTACTTAGGTATTTATTGTATCATAATAGAACACCACACATTGATGGTATAGTGGCAAGAATAAGTAAGGCGGTGATACCAAACTCGCGCGAGACAATGCAGAACTCTACCGGCCCGTTAGCAGTGACAGTGACACGTATTCCTATACCTCCCGCGTCTTTAACAAGACTCCTCGCAATAAGGCAGCTGATCTACTCGAAAAGGTCCGGATATAGGTTCAGCTCTTGGAATCCGTTTGAATTGCGTACAACCCGGCCCATGCCGGGCCTGACCAAAATACGATAATTCATTTTAAGGTTACATGCTCTATTTTCGCGCTCTGGCGGAAACAATTTTCCGGTTTACATTTGGACAAAATCCGTGTAAACAGTCGGTTTCGCTCGTACTACGTCAACGTGGACTGGATTGAGAACTGACGAAAAACAGAACATTTGAAATATATCTACAGTTGAGCACTAACATCCTTTATCATCATTTGCCGTCTTAGAACTCTTTTAAGTATAAGAAATACTTAAAATAAGTTCTAAGACGATAAATGATGTGTCCAAGAGAGTCTCACTACTCTCTACGTCTCAGTACGCAGCTTTTAAATTAAAGTACTTCCTTAATTTGTATTTTTAAGGTTCTGAAGTAAACTAGGAACCCTTATAGTTTCGCTATGTCTGTACGTCCGTCCGTCTTCACGATAGCTCAAAGATCCTTAGTACTAGAGCATGAATATACATATTAGTCACGGCATCAAAGTGGGAAAAGAAAATCTTGAAAAAATATTTTTTTAGGGTAGCTCCCCTCATGTAAAGTGAGAATGTTATTTTTTTTTCCTCACGTACTCCATAGTGTGGGGTTATCGTTGGATAGGTTTTTAAAAATATTGAAGGTTTGTGAAAACAATTTTTCGATTAAGGGACTGGTTTGTAAAATATTAAATTTTAAAGTGCTAATTTTTGTTAGAGCCAAGAGTCACCTCCCTCTGCTGGCTAAACGATTGGTTTTGGAGGTGAGAAAAAAATCATGGTAGTAGTAAATATATTAAAGTAAAAAGGAAAACTATCACGGCTTAGAAGGCTTAACAAGTTTTTGAGTAAATAGTCAACCAACTTATAAAATGTACTTAGAGAAGTTATTATAGGCGGTGAATCTGTCCCCCCCATGGTTCCAAGCCTTGTCGTAGCGGGAGGGCACAGTATCCGGGGTGCAATCCAGCACCCTGGAGAAGCTAATTGGACCGAGGTGGGCGCTCTCGAACCCTTATTGTTGAAGAGAGGATAGAGATGCGCTGCGCGCCCAGCGCGCACGGGGAGCTTAGGCTCAGGGGACCTTCGGGTCGTGGGATGGCGGGCCTACCAAGGCCCGCGGTGCAAAGGCGGGGGCTCTGCCCTCGCCTGCGCACAGTGAACGAGGAAGGCCAACCTTTTTAAAAGAATGGCCACGAGGGGAGGGGCATTTGTCCAAGGCTTCAGCCTAGGGCATCTGCCCAGAGGACCTTCGGGTCATGGGTTGGCGGGCCTCCAAGGCCCGCGGTGCAAAGGCAGGGGCTCTGCCTCCTCCTGCGCACGGGTGTGAGGAAGCCAACCTCGTTAAAAAATGGCCAAAGCCGTCCACCGGGGTTGTAACCAACCCCGGTCCGAAGCGGATGTGGATGTTGGCGGGGTAGTAGAAGAATGCTTACGCGTACCCATCACCCCGCTTACAAAAGCATCGAGGAGAGACGCCACAGGGGTTTTAGTGGGTATGGCCGTTCGGCGGAAGCCGGCGAGTCCCACACTCGGGCCGCGCTTAGTGGCCCGATCGTGCGTAAATGCATTTCCCCTGCGTTAACAAAAAAAAAGGGCGGTGAACCTGTGGTGTGGATATATGTATATTTGTCATTAACTTTGAATACAATAAAAGCTCTCTTCTTAGTCCGCATTATTGTGATGGGCAACTCCGGAACCCTACATTACTTGTAGCCCTACTCGCATTTTACCAATTTATTATAACAACATAGCAAATAATCATATAGCTTACCGAAAAGAAACAGACAACCATCGTCTATAGACACCCACGATGTTAATGAAGGGGTTTCATCGGTGTAGCGGGGTGTTAACAGTAGGGGGGGCCAAGAAGCTAAATGGGTGTTTACTCGAGCGTCGTCCTCGGGACCTATTGGATTTTGTAGATTCAATGATAAGAAAAATAAAAGATTACACAATGTTTTTCGTATCAATGGTGGAGAAAAAATTTACACATAAAAAATGTGAAAAAAGCAGTGACATGGAAACACGGAAGCGTGTCAGATTAAGGTATGGTGGGTGGTTAATGGCATGCTAAAATTTAGAAAATCTGATTCAGTCTAGAAGTAAGAGATTTGGGAGGGTCACAAAGTTGCAAAGAAAACGTTGTCTTGACATTTTCGAGCGCTTCAGAATATTCTTTAATTTTAAAGAAAATGATGTAAGAATAACGAAAAAAAAAAAATAATCTGACATTTTCCACAAGCCGAACACGAACAGGCTCTGTATGAAGGGTTTATATTTGGTGGAGTGCCTCAACAATATGCGAGGTATCCGCCCTATGTTAATCTGTCGCGCTCGAGTAAATCCCAAAATCCCCTCTGGAGCTCCCCTACTATAATACCACATACATAAGTTTACTGGGTACGTAACTCTCCAAACTGAATACGAAAATGACAGGCATTGACGCTGTTGCAGCAGGAATATTTCTTCTTGAATTATTTCTATTGTTTCCTTGACTTCACAAAATGAAGAAGTTTCTAAATTCGGATGTTTTATATATATTTTTATGTATATTCTGTTATTACCTCTACATTATTTTTTGTTTGGGCGAGTATACTTTCCGTTAGTTCCCATATGAGTTTAGCGAAGATCTGATCCAGGTACCAGGGACGCGGGGTTGCAAGTCGGTTGTTGCATTTTAATGCGTTTAAATAATAAGCATTTGATTGGTAATAGGATGGTTAATGTCAACAAGCTGGTATATCGTGCTGGTGTCGGGCAGCGTGCCACCACCATGACATTGTGTCGCAGTCGCGGCCGCGTGCCGGCCCCTTGGCACGGCCATTCATGCCGCACACACACACCGACTACTATTTCGGTATTAGTGACAATGACATACATGAACGACACCAGTTAGCGCCGCCAATGGTCACCAAATATCAGATATCCGTACTAAAATTATAAATGTAAAAGTTTGTCTATTTCGCTTTCAATGCTTTTCAATTTTCAAAACTTATCCCCTAAAAACTGAAATAGTGGAAGTAAGTTTGTATATATATTATATACAGATGACATGTTACTCTACTCTCGGACTATATCAGCTAGAGGAGAAACAAAAAAAAGTATTTGTGCGGTTCACATACGGTACAAGTGCAAACTCCAGAACGAGATGTCCTGGACGTTTCATTTCGAAAAAAAAAGGTGAGAGGTGTCAAGGGACACCCGGATAATACGAAGTTCCTTTCGATTAATTAGTGAAGGAATTGTAATAAAATTTTAAATTGTAATAAAATGTAAATCTGGCTTGCTTTCTATAAGAGAGAGAGAGAGAGAGAGAAACATGTGCACGCCGCACAGCTTACAATAGCTTACTATAGCAAAAAGTGTCGTTACAACTTTTCGTGAGAATTTTTTCCGTCTAACCCCCTTTCACAACGCGCGACAAGGAACTTTGTTCCAAAAGCGATGCGGAGTATACCTATTACCATAGATAAGTGACAAGAACCATGCATAAAACGCAAGTATTATACGGTACATGTAGATATTACACTCACTATACGACGCCTTCTCCCTCGGTTTAACTCGGTAATTCAGGAGCATTTCAGAACTCATACGTACACTGCAGCGGGGAGGCTGCGAAGCATCGCAATTAGAGACGACCGAATAATATCAAACACTATTCTATCTCATTTTCTCTCAGACTAAATCCGATAAATATATGCGTTTTTCTCATTTTTCTGTTGGGTTTTCATTTCTTTGATTTTTAATTCACAGCGACTCCATAATAGTTTTACTTCGAAAGAGAATATCTAAACTCTTGACAGCTTAATAACTAATTTGTCAGTTACGACCAGATCGGAAACGCGGCCATGACTTATTACACATTTGTAACGCACAATAAAACTAACATTTACACAGAGACATATGGGCTATCAGTTAGGAACACACAATAACGTGTTCTATCGTTTTCGAGACACAGCCTCCACCTGGCTGAAACAACAAATTGTATATACAAGAAAGGACGAATGAGTGACAACTGCCGCCCATATTTATATAACCGCAGCAAAAGAGGTGTTGCAGTAGCGCTGTGGTGTAATAAAAGTCCATCACCCGCAATTGCGCAGGAGCACCCCGCAGGCTATTTTATTGGATCTGAGTGTTCGTCAAGTCGTTCGTCGTGTTTTCTTTTCTGATTACCCTATTTATTGTTCATATTATTATTTGTTTTGAAAACACTTTTCATTTTGATGGATGAAGCATATTAAAGTATAAAAGGAATTTTCAAGCCGAGCACACTTCCATCTTGGATAACGACGTCATTCAAGTTAAGATCAAGGCACTAAGCCCTACACGAATGTTAACGCACCATTAACATTTTTAATATCTATAGGAGTCGGTTATCTCTTTTCATCTGAACAGCTATCTGACTATTTACTATCCTACGATATTACGAAAAACAAATGAACAAAATAAGGATCCTTAAGAAATTCTAAGCTCAAAGGTATTCAAACTCCAAACGAGCAAAGCCGTAGTAGCAACTAATAACATACGTTCAATGGTGGAGACCGTTTCACGGCATAGTTTATATATCACTGACCCCCGCGAGTTTCCACAGTACGTGTAATATAGAGCGCACGTACAGACCGACAGTGATCACCTTGCATAGTTCCACACGTTTGACCCCACGACCCTTGACGATCATATCTCCGGAGCGGGTACCATTAAAGTGTTGTTATTTATTACATAGGATACCTGACAAGCAAATGTTTTACTGATGGAAATAGATAAGCATCGCTATACTCAAAAGTATGTTAATGGTGCGTTGCTGTGTAGTGGGGTTGAAGTGGCACATGGCCAAGTTTACCGGATACCTTACCTCCCAAACCGGAACACGGCAGCGACAACCGACGCTGTAGTAACACTAATAGATATCACGGTGGTATTAAACCCGGCCGAGACGTGGCAGAACTCTACCACGTAGTTAGTAGTCACGATAGATGTAGGAGATACTCTACGGTAGTTGATTAATCTCTCGCCGCGTTCTGAACCGGTAGTTTAAGTTGTGGGGCCGTCAAAAGTGCCCGTAAAGGTTAATTTGAATAAAAAACTGAACTAAATTTGTTCCCCGGATGAACTGGGATCTGCCTCGTGCATCGGGACTACTAGTGAACAGAGGCGACTCGCGACGGCGGAGGTCGTTGACCCGCACTATCAGCTCCTTTATGGTTTGTTGATACGATCTGTCGCGATAACACACGTACCGCGCACCGCCCTCTGTGCTCGGCAAGCCACATGCGAAAAAATAATTCTCTTCTGAGCGTTGCAGTCATAACAACGATATCGGCTAAGTGCTGTACACTAAAGTAAACAGTTAAAAAACCACAGTATAGATGCGGGACGCCTAGCTTCGGTCTTGTGTGTACCAACTAACAAATCAGCCACACCGACATATTGTACCAAAATGTTTTGAACATTCCAAGCTTTCCTCGACATCGCATTGTGAAAACTAGTAACACAATAACTAAAGTAGGTACAATACATACATCACATGTTTTAATGACACCTTTACATTCTCATATAAAATGTAATAATGTTCTAATGTATGCTACTTCGATCAAGAATAACTGATCGAAGGTATCCTAATTAACAGATCTATTCAAGATTATAAAGATGAGATAACCCATAGCAATTACAATGTATTTTAACAATTACAATAATCTAGTTTGTTGGCGGGGATAGACAACAATAACAATTTACACTGTTGTGTAAAAACACGTTCGCGAGCTCGTGGACTCATACAATATTTTCTTCAGTTCAACGAGAGGATCTGATTTGGAAGCACACACCTTATCGAGCAGTATCTTGTATGCACCAAAAGCAGCAATACGTAGGTCACACTATAAATTTTGCGTAACTAAAAAAACAACATGTTATAACCGAAATATTATGTTTATTGCTTTTCAAAATAATGTCCTTAACATTTTAAACATTTTTTCATGCGATCGAACCATTTTTTAAAAGAGAAGGACCACAGATCTGAAGGCATGTTTTCTACGTGCTGATTGAACGCTATCACTGCCTCTTCGTAGTTGGTAAAAGTAAAACACCTCTCATCAAATCTTTGATTTTGGGCAAAATACAGAAATCACAGGGTGCTAGGTCGGGGCTATGTGCAGGATGAGTGACGAGATGTACTTTTTCGGAAGCTAAAAATGACTGTTTTGTTGGCCGTGTGTGAAGAAGCGTTATCATGGTGTAGGAGAATGCGGCTTTTGGGTCGTCTTTCGCGAACTCTTTCTAACACCCTGAATAAACGAATGGTAGAATACCACTCGGCATTAACACTCTTTTGATATTCAAGTGGAATTGTACAGATGGGACCCGTAGCTGAGAAAAAAAAGCGATCATTTTATACCATTAAAAAAAATTACCTACGTTTCTCGCCTGTCTTACTTTTGTTGGCCTGTTCTCATTTTCAAACACCCATTTACAAGATTGCTGTTTTTTTTCGGGTTCAAAACAATAAATCCACATTTCGTCTCCTGTGACAATGTTATAAACAGTATTAGAATGTCCACGGTCGTATTTCAGTAGCATCTGTTAGCACCATTCCACGCGAGCCCGCTTTTGCTCCGCTGTCAGTTCATGAGGGATCCAACGTCAAACAAAGTTTCCGAACTTTCAATTCTTCGTGTAAAATTTTCTGTATTTGGCTCATACCAATCCCCAATAGTCCTCGAATTGTCTCATAGGTAATCCGGGGGTTTTCTTCAATTAACCGCTTAACAGTAGCCACATTATTTTCGTTGACGGCAGTTGAAGTCACAAAATTCGTCATGTAAAGAAACTTGACCTCTCTCAAATTCAGCAAACCATTGCCTTACGGTGCTCAAACAAGGTACTTCTCTCCCAAAAGCATTTTGAAGACGAGCGGCACAGTCTTGCGGAGAAAGAGAACTTTTAAAATCATAAAAAATCATCGCTCTAAAATCATTTCGACTTAATTCCATTTTCGTTGCGTACGTTGGAAATTTGATGTGTGAAAAAAAAAACAATTGACAAATCATTTCCCGCCAATTGGTTTTTTAATACTAAGAAGGTTGCAACGTTTTAAAAATATAACATTCGAAATTCAAATAGTTCCGATTAGCTAGAAGTGCAAAACTTTTAGTGTGCCCCATGTATTACGGCATGGGGACGAATATTTTACTTTTTTAGGAACTCAAGCAACACGTTTACATTAAAGACCTTTTCTGCAGTTTTTTGCTTTGTGTAGAAAGAGCCAGGGAAAGGCATAGGCAGGTTGCATAATAATTACGAAGGTAATTGGAAAATGGAGCACATACTTGCACAGTTGGGAAATAAATAAATTGGTCTCTGCTTCACTAGTGTTTAAATCACCTCGTAGAAGACGACCAGCAACTGAACGCGATCCTACCAAGATGACCACTGGGTGGCAGAATATTAATTTTGTATATTACGTCAAAATATGTTCTTCCACAGATAGAAAACTTTATTATTTTAAGCACAGAATTAACCGTCAGACAATGCACTACTTAGTAGCACACTGTCGCGAAGTGCTCGCTTTTATATATAATAGGATAGCAGGAGGCAGATCGTTTTTCCGGGAAAAGAATCGATCATAGCCTAGCATAGACACCAACCCGTGACAACAACGATGTAAATAGTGCGTTGCTGTTCGTGTTACGGATTTAATGCTAAATTCATAAGTTTAGCGACTACCTAATCCTCCAAACTGGAAAATGATAAGTACCTACTGACACTATCGTGGCAAGAATGGGTTAGGCAGAGGTACCAAACCCAGGCAAGACATTGCAGAACTCTACCACCTAGTAGTCACGATGGTGACACAATTATCCAATAGTTTGGCCAGTGTCATAGAACTGACTGATAGCACGTTCGATTCTTTTTAAAAACAACTGCTTTAAAGAAACAGTACCGATTGTCTGCTAACCTATCCAATCCGATGTCGTCACAGGACTACCTCCGAGTAAACATGAAGATATTGTCGCGCTTGACCTTTGGGTCATTATGGTCAAAAGCTTGATAAAAAAAGGTAAGCAGAATAGTGCGAGTAACAAGGAGAATATATCACAAACAGAACGCTGCTAACACGAACATACTGAAAAAATAATACAGTTGTGAGACCAAAACATTCCGCCCACGAGGTCCCGTTAGGCCCCCGCGGCGTTTGCTGAATAACAAATCGTGAACTGCGACCTTCGGAACAAGTGTCAGTGTCTGACGCCGGAACAGTGTCTGTCTGAACACGCCGGAGGAGGATATGTGTTTTGACATTTACATAATGTGTGTTGTCGATAGACATGTGTAGGATGTGGGTGTCAATAAATATTACATTCAAATAGATCCGTATCCCAGAACTGAGTTTCAAGTTATTATTATTTAAAACGTTGATGAAAAGTTAACAAAACAGACTTACAATGCGAATGTGGAAAGATGTATCGGAGAAGACTAAAACTGACCTACCACGATCAGATTGATCGGATGCCATCCGAAGGTGGTATTAAGAGTCTTCGCAACCGGCTTGTTTGTAAGAAGAGAGTAATGAATGTGGAGGACGCAAGACCGATCTGCATGAGTCGTGACACATGGCACTCGGGTTACTCTGTCCAAACCATAAATCTGGAGTGAAGATATGCGTGCATGTGTGATGTGTGAGTCGTATAATTTAAACTAGATTTAAGATGTGACTTTAGAACGTCATGTGTTTTGTGACAATATTCGCAGTGTTTCGCGGTATAGTAAACAGTAGGTAAAAACATAATCTAAAACCTAGATAAGCCTAGAAGTAGGTATTTGTGTTAAAAAAAATCACTTATATCTATCAGTTATGAGGCTCATCCCATAACACTTTTCGATAGTGAGCCCTATAAGGATAGGAATAAGTAAAAAATTTGAAAATTAAAAAAATAGTAAAAAAAATAGGTGATAAAAGTAAATAACACATCGAGTTCAAATTCCGAAGTGCGAGAAGGTGATCAGTGATTACATATGCGAGAATGATGTCACCGCACTGATAGCAAATAATGCCAAGGGCGATCGCGTCACCGCCCCAGTGCGACTCGGGCCTGTCCAATGCCGGCAGGGCTGCCAACACCTTTTTACAATCACCTTACGAGATTTTTTTGTAAAAAAGATGGTTACAAAGGAAATGAAATTGCATGCTTTAATAACTCTACACTCTAGCTCGTGCATCGTCTACTATTATCACCAGACTACAACCAAATATGTATCTCGGATATTGGTACCTGCAGAATAAATCGTTCGTCGCGAGTATCCTGGCTAGAATCAGCCATGGTTCTGCTTGATTGCCTTTAATGATCTCCTAAACAAAAATCTCATAGAGAGAAAACTTGGTAATACTCAGCCTTAGGGTCATGAATGATACCCGTGTCTTACACAGTACATTAAGTCCGCTAATCCACCTCATCCTATTTTTTTAATAAACCAGCCAATCTTAGATGCTTACGTTTTGTTATGTCTACTTATTAAGTAACCTGAAGGAAGGCAATCACCACTGCCCGTGAATGTTTCCATCACATCAAATGGGGGTTCCAACACATCAAATGGGGTGCCGGCTTTTAAGGATTGAGTTAAATTTTCTCTTAAAAATGTCCATGTCAGAGTTCAAGATATTGACAAGTTATATCAAGAATAGTGTAATTAATTGTTTACTATTAATCATACTACTATTATAAAGATAAATAAATACTCCTTCACATTATTTATCCAGCTGACGGATTTGGATGAAAGTTGCTAAAGAATAACCTGCAACCTACAACAATTAAATTGCAACCTGAACCGGGTTTTTATCTGGGAACGTAATTTTTGCTCCTGTGGAGTGGACCATACAATGGGGTACAACTTGTTAACAGCCTATTAACAATCCCATCTCTCCACACTCTTGGAGAGATCCACTCTTTTTTTAACATACAATTATAATTAATGATTACAGTATAATGATAATAATAATTCATTTATTTGCAAGAACGTCAGTCAGAGTGAAGCTTTAAGATTTGCATAATATCATATTATCCCAACCTACAACAATCGCGACTTCAAGCGGCTCACTACGACTACCGGCTTGACTGATTTAGAAGTTTGCAGTTTTTTTTGGAATCTGGAATATCCTAGACATAATATGCAATTGACGTATTTTATCTTCTAGTTTCCTTGGTATTTAAACGTGCTTTTATAAAAATAGCGCTAATCGAGTAGACTACAGTTGCGTGCGTGCCACGGTATCGTGAGTCGTTGTAAGATATCTTTAGAAATAGAAGATTTGAAAGGGAACGGACATTTCTTGAAGCGTTGAGATTTGCGTTATTGATTACGCAAGTACAGGTTTAAAAAGAAAAGTTATTGAGGGCACACGCCACACACGCTCACACGTGTTCGCGCATCGGAGTCACTTTCATCCCCTATTTCATGTGTCTGATACAATCATTAACGTGTCTTCCAAAACATTTTGCGACCTTTAAAAGCGGTTGGCATTAAACTCGATCAGCCAGTTTGTACATATTGGGAGAACATGAAAACTAAATATTTAACTTTAGGGATGCTTAATACTGATCGTAAAGTGGAAAAGTTAAATAAGGAAGATGAATCTTGCTCTTGCCGGCCACAGTGATGATAAGGATGAGTATCATGATTCCTTTTTTTTGTTAATTTATTACTGTCTTAAACAGAAACTCATAGACATCACAACTGCTGGCAACAGATACATAGAGTTTCCTAACAGAGTAGTACATAAATCGTGTTTCGCATAAGTGAAGAGATATTTGTCTATATCGATAAACATTTCGTTTATGATGTATATTACATTAGACGGAAAACGTTTTATTGTCGCAGAGATAAATTACTTGAATAGGCAACCAATGTTGTTCTTCGAAGCTACGCATGTATATAATACTATAATATATTGATTTTTATACATTGCAGCATGTACAGGAGAGTATTTACACTAAAGTTAGTAACTGTAAATACCTTGATGATGCTTGTGCAAGCGAAACCGGTTGCAAATAAACTATAATTGTCTTATGGTGAAACAGTACATGTGTGTTAATTGATAAATATTGTATTGAAATGGAGTTTCACCAAGTGCTGACAAAAAGTGTAGAATATAAGAATACTTTACTTTTTTATTTACATATGAATTACGATAATACGAGTAAAACAATTGAGGTAAACAGTTAAGGACACGGCATGTCTTATCAAAGTGTTTCTTTGAAGAACAGACCGTCTGCTGTTCTGCTAGGCAATTCGTAAGAGACGAATGACTGGCAATGCGAGACACTACCATCGTGGCTACTAAGTGCCCTAAGTGGTAGAAACTAGAGTTTTGCATTGTCTCGCCTGGGTTTGGTACCACCGCCTTACCAATTCATGTTGCAATAGGATCAGTGCCTATCACTGTCGTATTCCGGCTTGTATGGTAAGGTAGCCGGTAAACTTATGCGTGTGAAATTAAGACCCCGCCACAAGCCGCCACACCATTAACATTTTTGTTATTTACTCATCCAACCATCGCGGTTGTAATAGGGTCAGTGCCTATCACTGTCGTATTCCGGCTTGTATGGTAAGGTAGCCGGTAAACTTATGCGTGTGAAATTAAGACCCCGCCACAAGCCGCCACAGCATTAACATTTTTGTTATTTACTCATCCAACCATCGCGGTTGTCTATTTTATCAGGATAGCAATCCGTTTGTTTGCCATCTTAAAATATAAACAAAACACTTTTAATGAAATTACATCCACATATTGAATGCGAAGAATCGATTAAAGTAATCGACGAAGAATCATAAACGCAACTATATCAGCTAAAGTAGTGACGTAGATATAATCTTCGAAGAACGAAACAAGTAGGCAAAATTTTCTCACGTTGCGTATACTGAGACCTGACTGGCGGCGAGGATGTTGTGTACATTGTTTACCATTTTGGTGGTTATTCTACGTTATGATTATTAATACTGTTACGAATAATCTAGAAACGTGAAGAGTTGGAACGCTGGAGAGATCTAGAAAAAAAAAGAAAGAGATACCTACTCCTATTGACAAACAAATAGTTGACCGTTATTCGTTAGCTAAGCTATAATGGACTTTGTGGGTTTGACTTTGACTTTGTGGCTAGATTCGGGTAAAACTTTACCCTGGGTATAAATAGAGATGTGTTGACAAATACAGGGCAGTTTTTGTAAAACGATCGAGAGCGATACTTGAAGCGACCCGTGCGAAGCGAAAAGTGTTTTATTGTGTAGTCGGTTTAGTGACAGTGCAGTTAGTGACTAGTGTTAATCAGAGTATTTGAGTATTACATTATGTTGTGTTGTTGTGTATTTGTATTGTAAATACACGGTTTTAATACAAGTGGCGTTTTCTTACAATTACGAACCCGAAGTACGTAACAATATTAACTTAATTTTGACCCACCATAACCCAGATAGGGTTCATTTATCTGGGTTGGAAATCACTTCAGACAGTTGTAGGGCGAAGCGAGGCGAGTGTGTGAACAACAAATAAACACATCATTTTTAATAATATATGTATCATCATTTGTACTCACTATAGAAGCGACTAATGTATATAAATAACGATCACGAGCGACGACACAATAGAGGTGATTAGGACAAAGTAGCGGACCGCTCGGGAACACCACTTGCAAACAAATTATGTGTGTGCGACTCGCATGCTAACAGTGCCATTATGCCAACAGATGAGTCATGGGTGTAAACTGTCTGAGCTATTGCAGTCTGACTCTTCCATAGAATATATAATTTTATTCTTTCACTAGGATAGTAATTAAGCGGATGGTTCTCCTGATGGAAAGAGACTATCGCCTAAACACACCAAATATGTTGATGGTGCGTTGTTATTCGTGTGGCGGTGTTGGAATTCAACATGCATGAGTTCCTCGGCTACCCTATAACTCTCCAAGCGGGAACACTACAGCGACATATAGAATAGTTACGGCGGTAGTAACATAACCCGGACGAGACGTTGCAGAACTCTACCACCTAGTAAGTAAACGCGGAATTCACACAAGCGAATAGGGCGACTACCCACAGAGCGCGACTGCTGGTGACGAAAATGTGTACTGAGCTTATTATATAAGATGAGCTTGCAGACAAGCTAACGAGCTGCCTGATGAAAAGCGTTCGCCGTTGCCCATGGACATCAGCCTCATAATAATCAGAAAAGATGATTTAGGCGAACAAGATGATAATGTAGAGTGTAGACAAAACGATTCCTCCAAAGAGTTTTGTGTCATTCGAAGCATTTTTATTCAATAACAGTCAAGCGAAAAATTGCATAAAAAAGTTCCAGACAAAAAAGACTCGTTCGCCGAGTGACAATACAAAAATAAGTATGAAACAATGTCCTATTACGTTCTGTAGTGGATTCAGCCATAACTCGTAAGGTGCTTACAAGTTTAATTGAATTAAAATATAAGCAAGAAATATAACGATTATGCAGCGCATTTCCTTAAGACATGTTTGCCCCAAACCTAATGAAACCTGTTTATGGCGGAAATTAATATACGCTAAACACTTCTGGTCCAAATGTGTGTCTAGTTTCCAAATGTGGAAAGACGCGGGCACCGTCTCAGCAACACTGAGTTTCCTGATCATAGTTGGTCCTTACCTGCAACAAAGTAAAAACACAATAAGTATGATGCATGTAACATGGAAATTTTCTTATGTAGAAGTGACAAAATTAACATAGAAATATTTTTCACATCGGGTAGATTTGTCAATTGGAATAAATTTATTGGTATTTTATAAACAATAAGATTACTATTATACTCTGTTATACCTTTTTTACAAGACAAAAACGGAGATCAATGCTAAGAATAACATCCGCTTACACCAAACTACGAGTGTAAATACTATTTAAATGATTGTTAGGGTGTTTGTGCACTACAAGGAATGTTACTGTCCGTCATTCCGGTTTTTTACGGTCCGATGTGGCACGAATAAAACGGGTGATTGGCTTGTGCCATTGTCCGTCTTTACTCGAGTCGCTGCCGTGCAGTTTAGGGGAAACTAAACGCCACATATGCGTAAATACGCTAGGAATAATGAGTTTGTTGGTACGTCGGTAGATGCTTGCTTTTTTAATCTACGTAAGTAAGACATAGCAGAGAAAACTTTTAAAAATATTTATAAGGTCAGGTACCTTATACATATTTATAAAAGTTTTCTGGGACATCTAAATATATTAAACTCAAAGGTGACTGACTGACAGACTGACATAGTGATATATCAACATACAGCCCAAACCACTGGACGAATCGGGCTAAAATTTGGCGTGTAGGCAGATATTATGACGTAGACATCCGTTAAGAAATGATTTTGATAAATTCTGCCCCCGAGGGTATAAAATAGGGGATGAAAGTTTCTACTAAAAACTATTTGGACGACATATTAACATACTCGCGGGCGAAGGTGCGCGGGTCAGTTAGTTTTACAACAACAATAAATTTAAGCAGAACGAAAGAATTTGTCTTTAACTAGTATTATATGTCTACAGCTGCTTATTAGTTTTAGATTACTCCACTTAAGCACGTGGATTAAGAGACAAGATGCAAAATAAGAAATGTGTATGTACATCATCAACGGTAAAAACGGTCCGGAATAGGGAAGAGTAAAATGTCGGACGGTTAAATTACACACAAGCTTGTATATTATACATACCAAGCGTGCCATATCGGACCGTGAAAATATCGGACTGCCGGTCAGTAAAATTACTCAGTAGTTTTAAATAGTACAACCACCTACGGCGTAGCTAGTTGATGTTGTTGATGCCACGTTCAACGCTACGATATGAGTAGTTGGAGTTGAGTTCTAATTCAGTCTAGTCTAGTACAGTAGGAGTTCAAGAAATTTCATATTGTTTCGTGTTTTTCGTGCACAGCGAACACTTCGCCGTATTGGTCTCGGCCTCTTTTGAAGAATAGGCCAACTGCCGTTCTGCCAGGCAGGTCGTAAAAGGCGACCGATTGGCTATCGAGTCACTAACATCGTGGCTACTAGGTGGTAGAGTTCTGCATTGTCTCGGCTGGGTCTGGTACCACCGCCTTACCTATTCCTGCCGCAATAACGTCAGTGCTTGTCGCTGTCGTGTTCCGGTTTGGAGGGTAAGGTAGCCGGTAAACTTATGCATGTGGCATTAGACCTCGCCACAAGATAGCAACGCACCATTAACATCTTTTGTGTCTATAGGCGATGGTTGACTCTTTCCATCAGGAGACCCATCTGCTTGTTTGATATCTTATTATATTAAAAAAAAATTCAGGTGTACAGGTACTCCGTAGTAGTCAAGAAATGTGGTTTTCTTTAATTTCTTCCTCATACAAAAATTATTAAAATCCATAAGATGCAATATCGCTCTTCGACAATAATTTCAAAGGGGCTAACGAACCCTAAATATACTGAAGTATGTTTATAAATCAGGCGATGACGTACAAAATGCAGGTGACGACAGGTATAAGCTGCACAGGGCGAATTGTGTCGTGATAATCGGCGCGGCGAGTGAAAGTGGTGACTGCCGCGAACACGCACGACTCACGCGCACCAGCCCACTCCGTCATCCCGGTGTTGGAGACATTCCAACTGCAATAACATTCATCTTCTAATTGTAGGGATGACTGAATCCAACATTACAGGAAATTCACCCAGACACGTATTGCTTTTACTCATGCGCCATTTCAGTTTTAACGATGAATGTCTACGTGGTGGTGTGCAGCCCGACAGGCTACTTGGTGATAAGTTGTATTTACGATTCCCACAAGAAAAGTACTTGAAAAATGGACTGTAGTAGAAGACTTAAATCAATTTTTAGGTAAAGAACATCTCTTAGTACAAGTTGCACAATGTCAGAATGTTGCTGCGTCATGTTAATCTCAAAAGAGCTCAAGACCACAGGATCACAACACACACAATTCACAGTCCAGAAAAAAGCCACACTCAGTTTCGAAATAAAACACGCCAAAAAATATTTTATCTGCAGATACAACCACTTACAAGTAGCTTTGTTTCTGCGAGAGAGACTTTGATTCTGCGAGAATCTGAGAGGTGACCTCTTTGATTTTTGCATCATTTGTACCGAACAAGCTGTTCTTAATTCTTATACTAGAATGAAATTTAAATGGATAGTATGACAAAGAATGAGATCTACAGGAGACTACAAACTTAGCGTTTTCACAACAACAATAAACTTTGACGCTTTTCGCAACAGTCCATTGCAGAAGCTCAGTAAGCGACGTAAACGGAGGCCGCAAAGTTACAGCTTGGCGCGGGTCACAGACCCCGGCGGTGCACTGCGCTGAAACTACAGCAAATAATGTGCTGCAGTCGGCTGCGTATCGCCGGGGCTGATAAAGGGTTTGTCGCGTGCACCGACCTGGCGTGGTGCCTCGCAATGTTTATATAACAAACGTTGATGGTTCTACATAAAACGTTAACCTACATTATAAACATCAACTGGCCGTTGCCTTCGACTTCACTCGCCCTCAATACAATTTTACCTCTTTATATGACGAACTTTTAAAAATTATTCTTCATCATTAAAATCTATGTTACAATAGCTCTAAGTTATCTGTAACTTGATTTCAGTTAGACCCGTTTATTGGTTTAAGTAGTTTTTCGATGTATGTCAATCAATTCAGCCACGTTTTCTTTCACACTGAATAGTGAGCACTTCGTGGTGAAAATCCAACATTACCAGCTAAGAGAATTCATAAAACCAAACAGTTGTTTTCCCTTTTATAAAAGGGGAAGATTAGAGATGCACAGCGACAGAGGTGGTGTGGTGTTTTAACACTTCTGATGTACAAGGTGTTTCTAGATACATTCTTAAAACTATTTAATAAGTTAAAATGTCAGATTTGTTTACAACACACTAAGTTAACAGAATAGGACACTAAAGCAATTAGATTTGTGGCTTTCCGTAAATATAACATCATAACATAAACTGCCGATATTTTCCTAGGTAATTAATGTTAAAAGTATACCACACCCTGAAGTACAAGAAACGTCAGTGGCACTGTGGACATTGCATACCGTTGTCTCTTGGGCATATCAATTGAAGTACAAGCTGTCAAATGCCAAGTCATCAGCTCTGGTTTCGTGTTAATGAATTATACCGTTGGCACGACGACGCAAAGTTCATTAAAAATAACTTTTAATATAATCCCCGCGAACTACACGAGCCCAATATGACACGCCTGTCGTCACAGTCCACACAGTGATGGACACATGTGTGGCCGATCAACTCGCTGCCAAAAGAAAACAACACTGTTTCGTATCATAACTCATAAACAAAATACCGTGTCTAAAACGTTAATTCGTTTGTTTTGGCGCGCGCTCGGTGCCTTAGGAATCAGCGATTTTGTGTGAAGATATGATTAAAAAGGAAGCAAGGCATACTTACATGTTCATTCAATTCTCTCTGCCTGCTTCGTAATGGTTTCGGCGCTAAGATACACAGCGAGTAACAAAAACTGTATTCGACACGAAAGGAGTATAAAAGTAGATCGATGACATTTACAAAAAAATAAAAACAAAAATACAATGGTATTATGACAAGCCCATATTTGTCATTCAATTTCCCTAAAACTTAGCAAAGATTTTAAATTCGGCAACACCGTATCGTATCGGCGGCGGCGGTGTTTTTGATGTCGTAACCGCCTCTGTCTTGGCCTTTCTATAAGATTTTTACTTAGGCAGACATTTTGTTTTTTTTTTAGGAATTTAAGAATATTGCTTAAGATTATTTTAAACTGAAAATTATCTGTAATATCTAGTAAAAAATCACACACATAAGCACGTATCTAATTAATCGTATCAAGTATCAGATAATGCCTTTACAACCGGACAAAGTTTTTGATACTAAGTGTGTGAGTTTGATACCGTATGTAAGCTTTTAAAGTAATTTAAAGAAGGAGAAATGCTATGATGATGAATTTTAAACAAAAGTTCAACTCCAATTTATTATCAAATGGTAATTATATAGGAGCGGTTTAAAAGTGGTCCCCGTTTGTGAATCAGGGCGCGGCTAATTTGGTTACACTTGGCGTATAAATTAGGCCTTTATTGCTAAATATAACTTTACAAAGACAAGGCAAAGCGAAGGGATGAAAACTCTTCGACAAATAAAGTCAGTATAGCTAAGCCAGGCGGTCGTTGACGCATAGTCCTAAATAGTTAAACATTGTACGTTTGTTCATTAATAATGATTACCTGTTGACTTCGTCAGCAAATCAAATTTATCTCAGAGGGATCTTTTTCCGGGAGATAAATAGCTTTTGTTATATTTCAGTTGATAAGAGATCTGTATACTAAATTAAGTCGAATCTTTAATACAATATTTATTAATAACACTTGTACTGTTTCACAATAAGGTTATTATATTTAATTTCTAACCGGTTTCGCTTAAACAAGCATTCTTAGGGTATTTACAGTTACTTCAGTACTTCTGTAACTGTAAATACAATGAGGATGCTTGTCTGAACGAAACCAGTTATAAATTAAATATAATTACCTTATTGTGAAACATTATTGTATTGAAATAAAGTTTCACCAAGTGCCGATGATAATTTTTTTTTATATCATAAAATAGCAAACAAGCAGATGGTCTCCTGATGGAAAGAGTGAACCATCGCCTATAGACACCAAAGATGTTAATGGTGCGTTGCTATCTTGTGGCGAGGTCTAATGCCACATGCATAAGTTTACCGGCTACCTTACCCTCCAAAACAGTGACCAGCACGGACGCTATTGCGGCAGGAATAGGTAAGGTGGTGGTACCAGACCCGGTCGAGCCGATGCAGAACTCTACCACCTAGTAGTCACGATGGTAGTGACGCAAATAGCCACTCAGTCGCCTTTTACGACCTGCCTGGCAGAACGGCAGTTGGTCTATTTTTCAAAGGAGCCCGGTACCAACACGGGGAAATGTGTAGAATACATTAAGTCGAATCCATTTAGCCATTTAAGTGTGAAGGAGTAACAAACAAACAGTTTATAAATACGAGGTGTGATCAGATTCTATATAGGTTATATATCGTAAAACGTAAAAAATTGAAAACGTATAAAATTAATTTTAGAAAAAGTAAAGATTCGTCGTTTTTTTTAGCGGCAGTGGAGCCACCTCAACATATTTTATGTACAACTAGGTATAGGAACTCGTAATATAATATTTGTGTGGTTATTAATGTGGTTATTAATTCGTGTGACGGCTTGTTTGGATCATGGATGTTCGTTATTCATTTCATCAAAATCTAGTATCCAGCGGGTGCGGGGCGCAGTTAGTCGTCCGTAACTCTTAAACATTAATATTTAAAACAGCTCCGATTGGTCCAATACATCTAGCCTTCATGCACGCTAAGAACTGTCCCGTTTCAATAAGCCGTCGATTGAAAAGAACCACACTTACATCGGTACATTTGTCAGGAAGCTATAATGTTGCAGACAGACATACAATCCATCGTTTTTGCGTCAGGGGCTAATTTACATTTAAAATATACATTTTATCTAATCACTTCTATTTCGGCAAGCCGCCAACAAATTAATACATTGGAAAAAAACGACCATTTAAATGATTGAGTTTAGCGGAAGATCCTCAATTTAAATACGTATGATCAATCAAATTAATCACCAAAATAAACATACCAATAAAAATACAGATAATCGAATATCATTAGTGTAATGAGACCGCTTCAAACCAGACTGTGGTAGCACCGACATCCGCAGGCGGCTGGTCGGCGAACTCCTGTGGCCGGCTGGCTGTATAAATAAATCAGTAACCGGTCAACAATGACAAATTAGCCGTGAAACTTGCTTCGCATAAATTAATCAATCTGTAATACATTTTTTATATCATAAGATAACAAACAAGCAGATGGCGATCCAGATGGAAAGATAACTATCGCCTACAGACACCAAAGATGTTAATGGTACGTTGCTATTCTTGTGTCTTGTGACGGGGTCTGAATGCCACATGTATAAGTTACCGGCTGCCTCACCCACTAAACTGGTACACGACAGTGATAAGCACCAACGCTTTTGGGGTAAGAATACATAAGTCGGTATTACCAGACCCGGACCAGACAATACAGAACTCAACCACCTAGTAGCCACGATGGTAGTGACTCTCATAACCAATCGTCTGCCAAGAAGAAGTCAGGCAGTCAGTAAGAACGGACTGCCTGGCAGAAATGAAAATGATCTTTTCTAAAACAGGGGTTTGGACCAACACGGGTTAGATCCATATCTTCAAGCAAGATCCCTTAAATAACATTGATAAAATAATAATAGGAATAATAATACTGAAATATTACACCTAGCAAGGTTTACAAGTAGGTACCTTTTATATTCACAAACTAGGCCGGTAGTAATTATAAAAAAGTCGACTCTTCAAAAGTGTCTTTAAATGTTTATCTAAATGATGAAGATGAAATATTTTTTGATCTTTTAAGTCCATGGGAATATCGCATTCGCCCGTCTTAAATGAAACATGTTCAACATAAAACTTCCTTTTTGGAGGATGATCAAAAAAGGAATTATTCATTAGGCCATACAGGCGAGGAATGTTGAATGGAGAAAGTGTTCATTCTTTATTCAGCACTCTCCAGACTTTCCAATAAGCACTGATTGAAATGCTGCTGCCATATGCCACTGAGGACGCCACAAAAAGTCCACTGCAATGGGTACCTGTTATAAGAAACTATTTTTTACTGGTCGGCTCGGTGCAGGCTTCCATATCAGCTGAACCTGTCCACGCGACTTGATGGTGTCTGTTTTTATATAAAAATAAAACTGACATTTATATGACGTATAGCGCACTGGCGCCGGCAACCGTACGCGCCGATTGAATCGCGCTTCCGTACATAGAAATTAGCTGACCCGCTAATACTTTCATCCCTCATTTCAACCCCTAAGGGGTTGAATTTAAAAAATAAATAAACCTATGTTTCACCCCGCATCTTCAACTATCTCCATGCTAAATTTAATCAAAATAGGTTGATCACTTTACCTGTGAAAGCGTAACACACAAAAAAGTGTAAACGGTTGACCCTGTAGGCCATCCCTGAAACTTCCCACTAAATTAAGGTATTTAAAGCTCAAATGATTAAAATATTGCTTTAGTTAAATAATCGATAGGTTGAAAAATTTCGTAGCAATGTCAAAAAAAATTGACCGATTTTGATCCTATTAACATTATTTGACGCAATTTTTAAAGGAGGATCGGCGTACTGAAAGTTATTTCAAAAATATTAAGTAAGTTTGCTAAAAACAACACAATTTTGATATTTGAAAAGCTGTAACTTGAAAATTAGATTCGATTTCGATTTTTGATATCTACTATGATGATATATACTAAAATATCGTGGAATACCAAAAAATGATTAGTTGAAAAATTTTGAAGTTATGTGTTGCATAAACACGATTGAAAGAATTTTTTTTCAAAATTTTTCGTCAAATATAACTCCTAAACAGATAAACCGATTTTGATGCAATTTATGTATTAGACGTAGTTTTTTGGAGGAATAGAGCTGATTAGGTTTTGTACCCTGTAAATCTGGAAGTTATATTAAAAAAATACTGTTTCACCAACTTTTTTTTGAGGTTTTTTTCTCAAAAATTTCTTAAAAATCTCATGGGTCGACTTGGTTCAAATTTTCAGGAAGTCTAAGTTGAGCGGAATCCATTCGAATGCAATCAACCGCGTTTCAACTGCTCCAGACGTTTAAAAGTTATGAGATGTTTACATACACACACGCACACAGACACACATACATACATAGGTACTGACATACTGACGCCATCGTGAAAATAGTCGGAAAAGGTTCCTAAGACCTCAAAACGTGGAGATCAGGTGAAAACTCGATTTTCGCAAATCGGTAGGCGTATCATCTAACATTTGCAATTCGCCAGCGATCAGCGATGACTCTTAAACGTAATGAAAAAATCATCAAAAACTTCGCCAATTGCTTGCTGGTCACTAGATGCACTTTTTGCAATGTCACCGCATCAAAACTAATCAAGCGGCAACGACTACTACTAATGTACAAGGCTGTTATGTGTCTTGCAATAACTAAACAATCACGATAATTTCGCATTGCGAGTTACGTGATCGACCCGCGGGGCATAATCAGTAACTTCCTTATCTTCATACGTAGCGTTTGTAACTTGTAACATATCCATAACAAGCAACTCGTACAGACTTCGCACGGTAATTTAAATTATCTTATCTTTTCTAAATATATGTATATCGTGCATATACGAACTTTTCTTACAAATCTTGGCCACGGTTTAAGAGTCAGCGGATAAAGGGACAGACAGACGCGGAGCGCGATATCCTTTTCTGTACTGATATAAAATATATAATACAAAAAATGTGTCCGATGCATATCATATAAAAATATTATCCAACCGATGTACCCCAAAACCAGATTCATTGGAAAAGCTATAATGCGAAGATGGTCTTAATACACCTTAGGTTTCTTTTACCCCATTAAGCAAAAGCTAGTATATTATGTAGAAATACAAAAGTCGTCGTGTAGTTTCATAGAGACTAGCGACCGCCTGTGGCCAAATTCGACCACAGACTAAACAATAAAATCTCTTTCAAGTCTGACAACTGACTTTAACCGTAAAGAATATAGTTGATTAGTTTAAGAATAAGATTAAGAAATTATGTATTAATAGACATTTACCGTACAAAACAAAAAAGAAACAACTCGAAGCTTATGTTAATAAACTTACTCAAATCTAAAAGTAAGAGCAAAAGGTGATAGTAATAGTGAATGGTAATTTGAGTCCATTATAAAAAGGGAATAACTCAGTATTTGTTGAGGCTTGGTGAACTTCAATACTGGTTTTCAGTATCGCCTATTTATCTGTTCAGTATACATATTGTTTGTATAATATCACATATTTCGAATGTAGTGTGTATAAAACTTATTTTTATAAATTTAATGTATTTCGTATATGCATATTATTTAAAATATTAGGTTTAAAATTAAATTAATTTAGGTTTAAATATTAGGTAAACTTTAACTGTGCCAAATTTCAAACTCCACTGTTCGCGCAATCGTCTTAAAAAAGGATCCAAAAATTTTCCTTCATGTATGTTTTTCGCGGCAGTCCAGTGGAAGCTTTCGTCTAACATCAGCGCAGTGCTTTTAAAAAGGGAACTGTCCTGCAATTGATAACTCTGAGTTACAAAGATGGTGGTTGGGGAAATATTCAATATTCATTATCAAAGTTCAAATATTAATTAAAATTAATGTGATGTATTTCCACACGGGATTTTTTGTCAAATATGGGTAAACGGAGCAACTTAGCCATTCGATATATGTATTGCAGCTCCACTGTAAACAAACACAAACACGCGGAACTGTAGCGCCGTATCAGTTTCCACGCGAGGAATGCCTATTTTACAGCGGGTGGTTGGTGCGCGCCCCTTCCGAAACGTCGAAATAGTTTCACAAACAGTGAGCGCGCCTCACTGTCGGCTCGAGGAAACTAATATACAAAAGTTTCCTGGTGGGTGTGTTATTTCATATTATGTGCGAAAGTGAACTCAATACAAAATCGTCTACATTTTAATGTTTTTTTTATACCAACATTATAAAGAGAAACGATAAACGTTTGTGAAGACCACTAGACCATAGAGGCGATTATATATATATATATATATATATATATATATATATATATATATATATATATATATATATATATATATATATATATATATATATATATATATATATATATATATATATATATATATATATATATATATATATATATATATATATATATATATATATATATATATATATATATATATATATATATATATATATATATATATATATACATTGGTACACAGGTAGATGATGACCTGGAATAGCACATAGGCTACTTTTTATCCCGGAAAAATTAGTTGCTCCCGCGGGATTCACCACAAACTGTTATAATGCAGCGGGCTGCAACGCTGCAGCTAGTATGAAAATATATTTTCTTTTTTTTTAAATTTTAACATTAGTTAGCGTGAGGTGGCAGATCTCTAACAATGATAAGAGATGATAACCACTTCCTGTAGATACATACCATCATCGCTTCAATATTGGTGTTCAAGTGTCAAGTAGTCTACTTAGTATGTAGACGAATTTTACATGACTTACCAAGACAGGATACAACAGTTATAAGTACTGTATTGCTCAGTGTATAGCTGCGTTTCGATCCTGTATAAATTATAAAAAAATGTCGACTCGACAAAAGTGCCTGTAAAGATTTATTTGAATAAAACATTTTTGACTCGACAGAAATTGGCGTACGGGAGTCTTCACGGTCAATTAGGTAATGTTGGAAAAAAAGACAAGCTAAATGAATAAAAAACTACCACTTTTTAAAAAGAAGAAAATGTGGTAAATATAAAAAACGACTGCTTTAAAATGAAAGTAAGGTGGCCTGACTCGGATCGTATCTATTACAAACATGGTCATACGTAACATGATAAGGAGTCATCGGTAGGACCATCCAGCCTTGTTACCAATTTCCCAAATGATGTAACGTTAACGAATGCAAATAGCACATGAGACATCTCCTCCTACGTACAATTCACTACAAAAAGTGAACACGTATCGCATTACAGATAGCGTGCGATAAGCGATTTGCAAACAAACTTGCAAAAATTAATACTATTTGTTCGCAATAAAAGAAATAGGTAGTTACAATATAACAACGATTAAACGCTGTTGCATAAACACGACTGCTGCATAAAATATACTTCATGTACCTACATATTTCCTACAGATATAGTGTGTGCTACACTGGAAATGCTCTTGACTATAATTCTTGCCTTACTAATGTTAGAGATGCAAAAGCGACTGATGGTATTTCGACACTTTCCAGTCTTAACTTATGAATTGATCGTCAAGAAATTTTGCGTACACGTAGTCAGAGGCACAGAAAAGTACGTAGGGTAGCCCGTATCCTTCATCACGAGTATATATATATATATATATATATATATATATATATATATATATATATATATATATATATATATATATATATATATATATATATATATAATTATTATTATTATTAAGATTACCGGCTACCTTATCCTCCAAACCGGAACACGACAGTGACAAACACTGACGCTATTGCGGCAGGAATAGGTAAGGCGGTGGTACCACACCCGGGCGACACAATGTGGAATTCTACCACCTAGTACCACTGAAAATGGTTAGAAAAATAACTTTTAACACGAGTGAAGTAGCGGGCAAAATCTAATAACGGATATTTTCAACCACCATCACTGTATAATACACGTTAGTTAGTACGTTTGTACGAGAACCGAAAAAATCATCCCTCTTTACACAAAAATAGCGCGGCGTGAAGAGTATGAAATACGGCACAATACAAGTTTATATAGAGAACAAGTGCAAAAGCTAACACTTACGTAGTACGCATTATTATGACATATATCTGAATTATTAAAAATTTTCTGCGAATATATTAAATTATTTATACAGCGTGTAAAGAAAACCCTGTCCGATCCGAAACCGGCATATAGGTTTGTTAAAGGCATTACTGAAAAAATTATTAAATTTTCTTCATTTCTGAAAATAAAAAAGATATCGTTTTTTTAATATTCGTATGTTTACTTATATTTCCCTAAAGTTAAGCAAATATTTTAAAAATGACAACACCTTGTTGTTTGTTTCATTGTTTCGCTTTGACGGCTTTCGCACAAAGCCCGCGCGAAGAAACGATGTTTGTTTTTCGGCTTCTTACAAAAGAACTTTAAACGCGCCGCATAAGCGCCGCGTCTCGTTTGGTAACATCCGATTTGCGCGGCATTCTTTGATAATAAATATAATTTACTTATTTGTAGGTATTGTCATACTTAACGTATAAAAATACCATTTAAGATTACTTTTTTTATTGTGAAAACTAATTAATTTAATATCCATAAAATACTTACACGTATGTAACCGTATTACGGTACCAAATTACACCTTTAATTATCCGACAGGGTTTTGCATAATCATAAGTTTATAAATTATTACTATTAACAAAGCTATGGATTTTTTATCTGGAAATAATTTTTATCTGGGAGAGTTATTATTATATTATTATTATTGTTTGACACACACACACACGTATGTATAATATGGCGCAGAAAAATTCTACGATTCGCCCGTATACAAATGTTCCGTCAAATGACACAGAGTAATACGTTTTGGAAAATGCCTGACTCCGCATATAAAATATCGTCATAATATCTATGACATCTACCGCCGCCGTTAATATTTCCGCGGTATATTGTTTGTGTAGATGGGTAGTTTATTTAGAACTGGAACTCTATCTGACACCAGATGTCAGATAGGGTTCTAGTTCTAAAGAAATTTTTTATTTATAGTCACAATATCACAATAAAAAGAAACTATATAATTTTTTTATTTATATAGTTTCTTTTTATTGTGAATTCTACCATAAAAAGAAATAGATTTGTTAAGTTACCTTTAGGTACCACACCTGGAAAAAGGCGTCGACCCTTGGCGACATCGGAGTTTATAGTTTACATTGATGCAATTTATGTGATCAACAATTTGCCTTCGGTAATTTGTATTGCTCGTTTACGTTTATAAAATGACGACGCCATTTGTATAACGACGAAACATTATACAGATTGACTGTGATGTCGTAGTCTATATGTGTATACTATTTTGTTTATGGTCATAGCATACTGTTGTCAAACTTAGAAGAGGTTTAAATAGTCTGTGATCAAATTGAGTCTCAGTTTGCTTATCCTATAACTTGTATAATACATATTTGTGTTTTAACAGTAATTTTAGTAATTTTTCTATCGATCGTCGAGGCGCACAGATTCTAGGCATCGCCATATGGTGGACGTTTCACGTACCCGGACAAAGCGGTTCAACTCGACATTCTTCATTCGAACCGCAAGGGACTGAAACATACTTCCTGAGTCTCTGTTCCCCGACGAGTACAATCGGGGAATCTTCAAGAGAAGAGTGAACAGGTACCTTCTAGGGAAGCGCGTTTCATCTTAGACCGCATCTTAGCTTACCATCAGGAAAGATCGTGGTCAAGCGCTTACCTATCGATAATAAAAAAAGTAATAAAATAACGGTCGAATTTCGCCAAAGAGCGATTGCTAGTTATCAGGGCGAGCGAAGCGAGCCCTACACTAGGCCACTTTCTATGCACTTTTGTGGTACACTTTACTGAAAAATATCGCATTTTTAGGTTTGAGCTTCGACGTGGTAGTTTATATTCATGTCTAGATTTGTTATCTACCACAAAAATACCATTTTATAAAAATAAAAAAATAGAAGGTACAATTTGTATTAGAATCTTATTACTACTAACGCCATATATTATTAAATTAACGAGTTAAAATTGATTGAAGATACATTTTCTATTAGAATTTTTGAACTTATTAAGAGACTACCTACTTCATGAATTGTTTCTTCATATTTGACTGGCGGCGCACGGTTATTGTGCCCTCGTATAAAGGCGAGGTTCAAGTATAAACTGCAATAGCTATAGGGCCATCAGTTTGATCAGTTTGGCATCGAAGGTGTATGATAAAACCATTGAAAGGAGAATGCAAGGGAAGTTCGAAGTAATATTGTGGGAGGAACAAGGAGAATTTAGGTCTAGAGCAGGGATGTTTGCTGGGAACAGAGTAAATAGAGCGTTCGAGAGTTTCAGTTCAGGCTTATTGAGAAACAGTACAGATGTATTAATTGATTTATATTGTATTGAGATCAATTCCCAATCTTAGCCCGAGGGCGAGGGTAAAAAGCTAAAAAAAGGTATATTTACGCCCGTATCCCCGAAGAGATAGGCAGAAGTACAACGTGTGCATCCACGGTTAGCTGAAGATACTTAAGTCCCACAATGTAATAGGTGGCCAGCCTATCGCCAGTAGGGCACTTTTCCAATCCCGGGCAAAGTTGTTTTATCAGAAAACTGAAAAAACACTTTTTTCATTTGCCTGACTCTGGAATCGAACTCCGAGAAAAATTCGAAAAATGTATTCGCTGAGTGTCTACCGTCAATTCTTCGTGCCTGCGTAGTCCAAAAATTTTGAAGATTTATTTAAATAAAACATTTTTTGATTTTGATTTCGTAAATCGATGTAAAACCAGAAACTTCCTGATTTTAGAAAAAAAAACAATTATTTCAGCAAAATGTCAAAAATGTGTTTTTTATAAGATCAACCTTCATTTTTAATACCCATTTTTCCTTGAAAATACCAACAAACAAAAACCAAATATTCCTAGTCCAAAGCCTGACGACGCGGGCCTTTGATGCGAATGTAATGTTCAGGTGGAAATACGCTGAGTTTTTTAGGTTAGATAATTATAAATAAAGTACATACATACATTAAAAGATGTAATTCTCATAAAAATACTTTTATAACAATATTACTAGATAGTATAACTTTGCGAGCCCTTACAAAGCTCTGCTTTTTTGCTAGTTAATAATATAGGCCAGTAAAGTTAGCCCCATTGTCAAAATAAAAAAAAAAAGTAAGTTAGTTCTAGAAGCCCTCCACATAGTGCCGGAGTTCTTTATACTGTTTAGTAACAGTTCTGTCGTTTAAAAGAGTTAACACTGACATAAAAAATGATGGGAGATAACTACACTCATAGTAAATTTGCGGCTTTGTGGCAAAAATCTGATGAGAAAATGGTATAGGGATAATATGTAGAACTATTGTGGAGGCCAATAGAACTACCGCCAAAAATTCGATTTAAAAAAATGTGGTAGCTCTCCGTTGTGATAAAATATGATGATGATAAAAATTTAATTATAATAAAGTGAACTCTAGTCGCACCCCCGTAGTTACGGAATTACTTGTATTTTTTGGGAATAGTTCTGTTATTTAAAAAACTCAAAATTAACTTTAGTAACGGGTTCACACATTCATAATGTTGCGGCTTTGTAGCGAAAAAATGGCACAAACTGATAACCTCCGTTTTTTCGTGGGTTGAAAATATTGGCGTGTCTTTTGAAGTTACTTTCACATGGAGGCGAGATAGACGATTAGTTATTACCTCCGACCATTGTGGCAACATGACAGGTAATTAAAACGTCACCGACGGCACATCGCTCCGACACATCTCCATACGAACAGCTTGTTAAATTAATATGTGCTATTAATTTAACAAGCACATTTAATAAAATGCTTTCTAAAAGTTTAAAGGTAATCCACACTAATAGATATAACAAATGCGATAGTCTGTCTATCTGTTACGCTTTCACGGCTAAACCACTAAACCAATTTCGCTGAAATTTTGCAAGGAGATAATTATTAAAGGCACGAGGTCAAACATAATTTTTTTTCTAAAATTAACCCTTATGGGCCGAAATAGGGGATAAAAAATTGTATGACTTTTTTACATTGTATACATAGTGAACTACTCGCGGGCGAAGGTGCGCGGGTCTGCTAGTTGACAATATTTTTGAGACATACCAGGTCATGCCTGTTATAATTATTTTCATACCCCGTTTACAATTGCAGGTGATCGTTTAAAACACAAAGCCGCCATACCATGTCGCCAAAGAGTTCGCCAATTAAAAAATAGTCTTGTAAAATGTACGTGCCTCGTGCCTATAGCATGCTCTAACTGTTAGCTACTTTGTGGTAAGAGTTGATTGGTACCTGGCATAGACCGGTCTTGTGGTTGTCTTAGATACCGGTGCCATTTCATCGACACGGCGGTGTTTTCAAAATATTCCTAAAACGATTATCGATGCTCTGATTCATTCAGAAATCAGACCCTATATTAAAAAGGACTTCTGATAAAGTTCTTCATCTAAATACAGATAAAATAACTAAATAATATAACGTAAGCTATATGTGAACACGAATCACGTTAATCCATTCCCACAGAGCCGATGAGCAGCACTGGCGTGTTGCCAGCGCGTGGTAGCGCGGCTACAGGTGGGCGGGCTTCTGACAGCATCACCTGTTATTTATCCCCCAGGTTCAGGGAACTCCTCGCCATTTCTATATTAATAACATAAATGTAATCTAAAATAAAAATTTAAGTTTTAGCGATTTATTTTGCATCTAATAATATTGGTGCCAGAATTTGTTCAATGTCATAATATTCAAAAGTAACATGATTATTTTGTTTCATGGCTAACAACACTGTCTAAGGATTCGAAGCTTCATTTATTTATTCACATTTAATTTGGTAAGTATTTATACGGTATAGCTTTAGTTTGGAAACAAGTTCTATTCTCGTACAGGGTCTACATGTTCTGCAATTTACTAAGTGAAGTGAATTCACAGCGTCATAGCTCCGGGTTCAGTTTATTATGCCCCTAAATAAATAGCCCCTATTTCATAAGCCTGGTGTATTTATATAAGCAACAGAGAAAGTTGGTTTACATTTTAGCTTATCTTCGTTAAAACATCTAATAACAACTGAAAGCCGTGTAAGCGATACAGCATTGAATGGAATATGTACAAGTAAACACGGACTGACGGAAACCAATGAGAAACTTGTTCAGTAAACATTTATTCAATTAGTGGATAAAGATAACGACAAACAACAGTAGCTAATTCTATTTATATCTACATATAAAATCATTGCCCTATCGATGCATACAATAGCTAAAACGACAGCTTGGTCGGATTGACAATGTTGTGTCCTGACTGTAACTTACTGACAGATTATTGAGTTTTGTCACCTTGTAGCTTTTGTCGATTCCATAATATTATAATATATTAATTACAGATGTGTACAATTAATTGTAAATGTGTATATTTTTCATATTTTAAAATAGTGTTACGTACAAAGTCCATTATGGCAAGGTACTATCTAGTAATCACAACGGTAGTGGGAAGTTGAGCCAATAGTCCGTCTTTTATGAACTGGCCGACAGATTGCCAGATGGTCTAATCTTCGAAGTGGCTCAGATTTGCATCCTAGGTGGAACAAAAATTTCATTGCGGTTTTATGATAACTAAGCACCGGTGCCACGACAAATGTTGTTAGACGACACGACATACAACCGAGTCGAACTGTACACAACATAAGAAAATAAAAAAAATGTATTCATTAAAAGATATTTTATCGATAATGAGCTTAAGTAATTAGTACATATTTAAAACATCTGAACTAAGTATTCGGTGACAACATCGAAATTGAAACCAACTGAGCACAGAAGCTAGCACTTAACACCTTTCAATGATGATCTCTCTTCAATCAAACATAATCAGTGACGACATTAACGTACTAATAGATAGATTTACAAGAGACTTGCTTGGGAATTGGTTATTATGGAGCTACTAAAGCGCTAGCGAGAATGTAAACTGAGTAAAATTGACAAGCGTCACGTATCATCAGAATTAGTAACAGATTTAACATTATGAATATTAATGGCCAGACTGACATCAATACATAAAATAAAATCGTAGGAAAGTCAAACTGTACATTGAATATTTTTTTTAAATAATACTTGGGGCGTGATCTACAGTCGATATCGAAGCCAAAAATATAGTTTTTAGAATTTTTGTCTGTTTGTCTGTATGTATGTCCGGGGTAATCTCAAAAAGTACTGCATGGATTTACTTCAAATTTTGTATGAATATTACTAACAGGTCGGGTCAACATATAGGCTACATATTATCACGCTATCACCTACGGGGGAGGTGCTATGCGGAGTAAACGAAGTCCGCGCGGACGAAGTCGTGGGCAACAGCTAGTTATAAAAATAAACATATAAAAATAGCTTTCCCGCCGATGGGAAGCCTCCGGTGGTCAGGGCGACAGAGAAAGAAACCTCCTCACAATACGTGCCGTTCCTAACACTGCTACCTTCTGTGTCTGGCGCTTGATCCAGAATTATTGTAGGGAGGGCCCCCGTAGATGTTGGTCGAGAGTCGAGACTCTTCGCCACTAGACCGTTTACAGAAACGACTATCGGGACAATCATTGTGGACTCCACACCCCACATGTCGGTAATCTCGTGAGCTAAGTCTAAATACTTAGTTATTTTTTATTATTATTATATTTGGGAGACAGTCAATATATTAAATAAAATGAGAAAATAAATCAAAATATCTTGATTTCTAATTATCATTAGTAAATGACGTTTTTATTGTTGGTTGCCTCACTAGGCAAGCCTGTGTCGAGGCATGGTTGCCTCGACACAGGCTTATTGAAATTTACAATATTGAAATTTACTATATTAAATATACACTCCTGTTTACAATATTGAAATTTACCTTTATTGTAGACATCTGTTTAAATTGTAGGTAGTGTTTAAGATCTATTTTTACAATTATGTGTGACTCTAGGGCTAGTCTTGCTATATTTATTAAATCTATTTTTAAATTTAAATATGGTCAGATTTTATTTATTTGTAATACTTTTCAAATGTTGGTCCGGACCCCTTTAAATAATACATTATCTGCCATTCTGCCAGGAAGTTCGTAAAAAGCGAACAATTGGCTATAAAGTTCACTACCATACTGCCACATTTTGTGTGCGGGCGCGCGCGCGCGTGTGTGCGTACGTATGTGCGTGCGCGTGCGTGTGTGTGTGTGTGTGTGTGTGTGTGTGTGTGCGCGTGTGCGTGTGTGTGTGCGTGTGTGTGTGTGACATATTCAACAATTAGCTGTAACGAGTAGGTGGTAAAGTTCTGTATCGTCTCGCCCGGGTTTGATACTCGTAACACCGTGTTAACTAATCCTGTCACAATAGGGTCAATGCTTGTCACTGTCCTGTTCCGGTTTATAGGGAGATAGCCGGTAAACTCATACATTTGGCGACTTAACACCTCGCCACACGGATATGTTATACGGATATCCATTACGTTATTCTACCGTAAACGGGGCTTGTGTTTTGTCTTTTCATTAGTTACACCACGCGTGCGAAGCCGGGACGGTCAACTAGTACATTTTAACATTGCCTGACGGTCTTTTTAGTTTCCGTAACATAATCAAATAAAAATATATAAAATAGGTATATATTGTTACGAATAATCTAGAAACGTGTAGAGTTGGAACGCTGGAGAGATCTAGAAATAAAAGAAAGAGATAGCTACTCCTATTGATAAACAAATAGTTGATCTAAGCTATATCATAATGAACTTTGTGCTATAGAGCATAAGGTTGAAAGAAGCGTGTACTAGGATTGATGAGTCATTGATGAGTCACTTGTTTATCATAAGTTGATTACAATAAGAAGTGATTCATCGTTTCCCGATACATTTAGATTTTTCTGGATCCAGGTAGAACTTTACCCTGGCTATAAATAGAGATGTGTTGACAAATACAGGGCAGTTTTTATCAAGCGATTGAGAGCGATACTTAAAGCGACCCGTGCGAAGCGAGAAGTGATATTGTGTAGTGTTCAAAGTCTGTTAGTACAGTGAGTGACTAGTGTTAATCGGAGTATTTAGTATTAGGTACATTGTGTTGTCTTGTGTTGTGTGTATTTGTGTTGTAAATACACGGATTTAATATAAGTGGTGTTTTCTTACACTTACGAACCCGAAGTACGTAACAATATGTACGTGTATGTGTGAAACGTTTATTCTTTATAAATTTTAACAACGGGGGCAACATATATTTTTTGCATTACCGCCATTTATAATTTTAATATTTTTGCAAACAAAATCAGTTGTTTATTCCCAACAATATTATCATCATCTTATTTTACCGACTCATTTTACCGACTTTACAACAGTTGTTGTTCGTTTTTAGCAAAAACCGCGATGTTAACATACCACTGCCAGACTCCTGGCTTCTTTCGTGTGAAATCCCCAAAAATCTTATTAAATAGATGCAATAGAAATAGATGTAACGGTGAACCGGCCCAGTGTACCGCAGTGAGTCACGACGCTGCGCCGACTCGGTTACGCTAAATTTATAGCGAGCCGATCATAATATTGGAAACACAAATATGATACGTTTATTTTTACACGCTAACATTTTTCTGAGAGCAAAGTGCTCTGCATTATCGCAAATTGCGGCGTTTTGAATACTATATGTGATTTTTTATATCACACGATTGTAAACAAGCAAAAGGTTTTCTTGAGAAAAAGAGAAAACTATCACTTAAAGACACTAAAGACGTAAATACCGTGACGCCATCTGTGTATAAGGGGCGTCCACAAATTACATGAGATATTTAAGGGGGAGAGGGGGTCGAGTCAAATTTCATCTAATCTTACGTTGGGGAGAGGGAGGGCTCGGCAAATATCACGCAATTTTTGAAACAGAAAAAAATATACTATTTTGGTCCATTATCCAGATTGTACATGCTTAAGATTTAATCTTAAGCGTAATCGTAATACGATTAAGATTATTCACTAATTCGTTCGAAAGAAAATAATTTCATTCATACTTCGACGCTATACATTACTACTGACTGCCAAACCATCAGTTCAATTTAATCTGAATTTACGGTACAGTGTAGCCCGTTCTTTGATTTCGCGCCACTATCAGAGGAGTAGACATTCTTTTTTTAATCGCCGTAATTACGATTTAAGTATTCTATTGTTAAATTGTTATGACATAACTCAGCAATATTGATTACTAGTCTTAACTAGTAAATAAAATCACGAAGCAATTTTTTTTTCTTTATATAATAAAAATCCAACGCGTTTACATATTAAAGAAACCCAAATTTTGAAAAATCTCACGTGAGATTGGGGGATGTTGGAGGGGGTTGAATAAAATCTCACGACATCTCGCCAAGGGGGGAGGGAAGGGACAGAAAATTAAAAAAAATACCTCACGTAATTTATGGACGCCCCCTAACGCGGTAATGCTTACATACGTAGGTACGTTTATTGGCTAACTTAACGTCCAAATCGATAAACAGCAGCAGACAGAAACGGACGATGGAACATACCCGGGCGAGATGTTAGGGTACTCTGCCGCAGTATTCACGTCTTTGGCCAATAGGCATGGGTCATTTAACAGTTAACATATTAAATTTCGTACTAAATTATTTTAACAATTAACAACTGTTATTTATATTAGCAAATACTGTTAAAATTTATTCATCACTAAAACAACCCATAACTTCATATAGGATAATAATGTTATTAAAAATATTTCAGCTAAAAAGGTTCTCCGTCGATCTTAGCGACCAAAAAAAAAGGTCATCTGGAGTTGTTTTATTTTTAACAGTTATTTCTTTGACTTAAAAAAGTCCTCCGTCGATCTTAGTGACCAAAAAAAAAGGTCATCTGGAGTAGTTTAAAATTTTTAATAGTTATTTATTTGACCTAAAGAGGTCCTCCGCAGCGTTAGCGAATAAAAAAAAATCGGTTGTCTGTAAAGTTGGTTTACAGACGATAGTTGAACGTGACAACGTCTTAAGCTCTCGCTTGTACTCCAAGCCTTAAACGGAACGCCTCAGAGCGAGGTAACGCCGCATGAGTCATGTTTTTTCGTGCGTGCAGCCAGCTCTATCGAATTATAAGACGTTGTCACGTCAAAAAGGTCATCTAGAGTAGTTTTATAATTTTTAACAGTTATGAAGAATAACTGTTAAAATTACTACTCGAGATGATCTTTTTTTTTTGGTCGCTAACTTCGGCGGAGGACTTTTTTAGCTTAATTAAATAACTGTTAAAAATTATAAAACTACTCCAATGACCTTTTTGTTTTTAATCGCTAAGATCGACGGAGGACCTTTTTAAGTCAAAGAAATAACTGTTAAAAATAAAACTACTCCAGATGACCTTTATTTCGGTCGCTAAAATCGACGGAGAACCTTTTTACCTGAAATATTTTCTAATACTTATTATAATATATAGGCTGCTACTGATATAATATAACATAAATAAATAACTGTTAAATATTAATTAATTTTGAATAACATACCAGTTAACCTAATTTAACAATAATTTCTATGCCTATTGGCCAATCGCTACCATCTTACGAACTGCTTGACTGGAAGGTCTATTGTCTATTCTTCTGAAAGAGCCCGGCGCAACACGGGGGTGCGTATTCTTTTTCGAGATGATAATAGCTGATAGCTTTAAAGGAAGCGACAATTTTTATCTTTTCACAAAAGAAGACCACTTGAACAGTCAAATCTCATACTCGTAGTTAAAGAACAAAAGCCTCGCAACACTGTACTTGCTATATGAATATAAATAATCCGTTACTGTTATGTTCATATGGCGAGGGGAGTGCGTCTACAGGGAGCACCGAAACAGGAGTAAGGAGTGCATCTACGAGTGTCTTCACCACAACATGACACCTTTATCACAAGAGAAAACAATAGGAATGAGTAGGTCAGCGTGTAAACGATTAGGCGGCAGTGATGTCGTGAACGACCCGACACTGGCATCGCTGACGGGGAGTTTCGAGAACATTAGGGCGATGACACGGCGGCGGAGGGGAACGTGGCCGGCGAGCCTTACAAATTAAATGGGCGAAGATGAGCCGGACAGTGAGATTTTAACTCAAAAACATTTATTTATTCATTCGAAATTTATGAAGTCATGTTAATAAATAAACACTGCATGTATAAAACGATGATGTGGTTTCATATATAAACATGTCGGATCTCTTGCGGGGTAGTCAAAGTGAGTTCATATCACACTTCATCAATAGGCATTCCGTAGGCGTATTACCTAAAATTTGCAATCCGCCAGCCATCAGCAATGACTTTTAAACGCAACAAAAAAATCATCAGTAACGTCGTCAATAGCTTGCTGATCGCTGGATGAACTTTTTGCGATGTCACAGCAGCGAAAATAATCAAGTCGCAATGATTCCCACTTAATATACAAGATTATATGGCATGCAGTAATTAAGCAATTACGATAATTTTACATTGCGAGAAATGTGATAACTCTGCCGGTTGACTGCGATTTACCGGTTTCTGTATTGGTGCTACCTACCACTAGAATAAGTACACTTGTACTTACTAAACACTAATTACCCGACACTACCTTTAGAACTGTCCTACAAATTTTATGCAAAAAAACAAGAAATCGTTGATATCTAATATTAATATTACAAAGTTTCAATCTGTAATTTAGACCACCAATCATCAAAAAACAACAAAGGCTACCTTCACTAGAAATTATGCAAATATTTGCCGAGTAGCCACAAACAGTGGTATCGAATGAACTGGTTTCAGTAACGACTTACTCAATAGCGGGCTCTGTTTCGCCGGCCACAGACGTTACACACAAGCAACGCCTTGTCCGGCCACTAGTGCACACAGTGTAAACAGTGCCGCGGTTACATAAGTGTCCGATTGACCCGGATGACGCATGCGCACGCGCGCGGGAGCGGCACTCAACACTTGTAGGTACCAGTTTCCAAATATGGATGTCAACAAAACGCTTTTGCAAATAATGTACAAATTATATAACCACACCTACACTCACATAGCCTACAATCTTTAATGCAAAAATAATACTTACATACTTACATCAGAGTGCTAAGTGTGAGTTTTTCTTTTCGCATACGATCGTGAGCGCGTTTGGAGTTTACTAGGAATTTGTATGTGATTTGTACAGTGCCACCTAGTGGTAAGCGTGAGAAACCAGTTTACCACTAGGTGGCGCTGTACAAATCACATACAAATTCCTAGTAAACTCCAAACGCGCTCACGATCGAATGCGAAAAGAAAAACTCACACTTAGCACTCTGGTGTACATCAAATTATTTCTATCTAGTTAACGATTCTATAATAAACCCACTGTTAACAAGATGGTATCATTCGAAATTAGTGGTTTTGTTTGGAGGAAAATTATACATATTATTATCTCTTGCTAAGGACGCGGAAAACATTTCGATTCACCACAGTTTACGAGCTTATCACTTGGTGTGACGAGTGGTGATTTTATCGCATTTTATCGACCTGATAACGACCATTGCTTGCTAAACCAAGACCCACAGCACGTGTCACGAAGGTGTTGAAACCACGCTGCTATAGGATTTTAACTTTCAATAACACTTACCAGTTCTGGCTATTGAACCCAGGAGACCGCATGATCTAGCCACTAGTCCTCGGAACCGACTGTCATTAAGATGGCCCATTTCAAAATTTTAAATTTTGAAATGTTTTTTAAAGGAAAAATAAACATCATGACCTTCCCATGTGAGCTGCACAGAGTGATCCGGTTGTACAAAAACTTTTCTTAGTTCACCACAATACTGCGGTTCCTTGGATGGAGTGATTGGATAAGGCTAAACTCTTGTCACCTCATTTGTCAATTCCAATTATTACCGCTTATTCGTTGCGATAACTAGGTCTGTCAGTTTTACAGATTGCTCGAGTTTTACTGATTCGAATTTGTCTGAAACATGACATGAAATGGCAACACGACTTTAATAATGGCAACTCAGCCATGATTAAAGTCGTGTTGCCATCTGTCATATTTATTTTGAAAATGTGAGAAATTTTCAAAAGTTGGGTGTGACTGAGATTTTCTGATAAGGATTCGAGGGCCCCCAGAATTTGAGGGCCCCGGGGCACTGCCCCGCCTAGCCCCTTAGTAGCTAGGCTACTGAAGCCAATGCAAAAGCGAGATGAATATAGTCGCGGTAAAAAAACCGTTCAAAACTTAAAGCACTCCGCTTTTCGTTAGTTTAAATCTAAACGATTCGCGATCCCCCGTTTTTGTTCATATGTTGGCTATATCGCCCTAACGCTATCTTCACTGTACCGCGATGATGTAGCCGCGACGGTAACTAGGTGTTATGCGTCGGATAATATTTGCATGGTGAAAATAATACCCGCTAGAGTTTCTATCAAGGTGCATACATTTTCATAGCGTCATATTGTCGTCCAAGCAGTGGCGCGTCAGCCACGTGCTTCTAAAGCTCAATTTCTATTACAAGTGGTGGCGGTCAACAGCGCCTTTTCGGAGCAGTCGCTCGCAGTCACGTCATGCTCGCTTAGGACATGTCACGTAAGAAAATGTTATCGATATGACTTAACATGCCAAAATTCGAGATAATATTAACGCTTATACACGTCGTGGCATGTAAATTAGAATATCTATAAGATATTTTGACGACATCGACCAATATCTCTTTTATGCGCGACATATCTCACGGGCATATTCCATATTCCGAGCGGACAGCTGATGTTCGATAGTTCGGGCGGCTGCCAACCACGTGAGATCAGCTTGAATGTGAGTTAATCACCCTTACCCCAGCCGGACAGACGCGATATTAACTCCTGCCGCGACATTTTTACAAAGACTAATAATTATAAAGACTCCAGCCCTACTTATATGAATCGTATTATACCTACATACGGCATACCTATTATTTAAATCAACACCCCAGCGCCTATATAATAACTTACGTAAAGTACTTATTTACTAAAAATATCACATAAAATTAAACGACCGTACATAATAAAAATACCTATTACAGTTTTCTGCCACTATAGCGAATGCTTTTCATTGACGTGGTCTGAGTTGGTGTATAAAGTAGTCGATAAAATAAATATGACATTAAATCCGTCGACGATCATTAAATCTTTAGTCATCTCTCTATCTCACAGTCTAGTTAAGGCGGAGGTTCAAGTGAATGCTACGAAAAGAATTGAGATTATAATTCCTCACTTTGCTCATTCTTAGTGTGGTGTGATACACAACAAATTAGGAATATTAGTGAAGTTGCAAGTCTCGTAAACTCGTGATTCTCACGACCCTTCTATATCGCTCCGACAATGAGTTGATCCCTCCTCCTCACCAGAGGTGCTCGCTGCCGCATGCAGTAATTGGAACACAGACGGATTAGATGACCCTGTAAAGCTATTCCAATATCCGTGTGTGTGTTTATCGCAAATGTTCCCATAACCTGTCTCGTGGGTTATAAAAATGATCTGATGAATAACACTTACGCGGGTGTTGTAAGTAGCAACACATTTGCTTGGTTTCCTTTAGCGAGTTATCTCGTACGGTTACAGTAAACATATTGGATTCTCAAAACAGAATATATTTGGAGTTGATCAGACAATTGCACGTTGAGCCGTGAAAGATGTTCACCAGACACCTCGGGTGCTACAAAATAAACAAACATAACCACCGCCCCGGGTGAACAATTTACAATTCCATATAGAAGTGTTAAGGTTTGTTTTTCTGGCCCACCTAAATATTATAATATAAATTACATATAAACGAATGAGGTGGTATCAGGAAGTTCCATTTAGACAGAAAACAATCGTTTCAAACCATAAACATTTTTAAAATACATTGTACACAATCAATAAACATAGCATTAAAATAGTTTATTTAATGGCATTAGATTGAAAACAAGTAAGAGCTTCACCTGGGCCCCAAGTCTGCTAATTAAAAATTGGATCAATAGCATCTCGATTGGGTCGTGTTTGAATAATTTGACACATTTCGTATTCTGTTAATTATTTAAGACCAATTGCGTTTCATTGACACACCATCCAAATACGATTCAATCGCTATTGAAAAATTCGCTATTCTGCTCCATTTCTACCTTTCAATCGCGTTACAGTTGTCCCTCGATCGCGCACTAAACGGTAGTCTGCTCTGTATTTGACGTATGTTTGACATTTATTTCAATTGCCTCTCAGTGACAATCTTACTATTGAAGTACAATTCAACAACAATAGCTTTTTTAGAATTGTTTCTTTAAATTTTCTTGAAATTATTAGCAAAATACATGAGAGAATGTAATGTGCAATTAGAAACAATTGAATTAACATAAGATATATACAAAAAAAACGTCAGCCAAGTGAAATTAGGCAAAACCGGCCCCGAAATAAACATTTCTAGAGGTATAAGACAAGGAGACCCGTTATCACCCACATTATTTATAACTGTGCAGCAAATCACCATGAAACAAGTTAAGTCGTCAAATAAAGGCATAAATATTAAAGGAAGCTACCTTAGCAACTTAGGTAAACAAACATTTTTTTCAAAATCCAGACACAGACGAATTGAAGAGGAGATAAGTTCTTGTCTTGGCATAACAAAGAGGTCTTGAAATATGATTTACCCTTAACAATAAAAAAGAAAGTCTGACTTGTGTATCTTACCTTGCCTCTGTAATGCAAGCCAAATGTGAATATATAATAATTACACGGGAAGAAAAATTGTAACATGTCAGAGAGCCATGGAAAGAAGTATTTGAAACTAAGAGACAAAAAACGACATAGTGAAATAAGAAAAAATACCAATATTATGGATGCTTTGACCCACTGTAAGAAATTAAAATGGAAATGGGCTGGCCACGTAACATGTCAAAATAAAGAGAGATGGGCTAGAAAAATCATTACATGGGCTGCCCCTCCCCCCTGTTCAAGACAGAGTAAAGTGGAGAGAGATGGAGAAGGTCTATATTCGTCTAGAGGTCCTAAATAATTAGAAGAATTTTAAAAACTAGTGAAAAATAAATTCTTTAAAATGCAGTAACATAAATAAACAATAATGTATCTTCCTATAAAAAAATGTACTCTATTAGTGTTAAGGAATTAAAAATGGCTTATTATTATTATTGTTATTATTCTTATAGGAGTCCATTAATATTAAGCCTATGTTGGTTTATTCTGGTCTCTGGTGTAGATTTTAGCTCAATAGCATGATAGGTAAATCTTCCGTCGGATTAAGTATTATCACGCTAGTTCCTTTGCAGACTGCAGAATAATTCACACACTCACACATATTCATGCAAGATCCCTAATGTGGAAAGCAAAGAGAAGGTCGATAAAATTTTCGGTTAACCACGATTCACCAGTTCACCTGTTATCAACTAGCAAGGTAAATGGTGATCCTCATTGCTGTTTTTTTATAAACGTAATAATGGAGTATCGCCTCATCCAAAACACGGTGGTGCTACCACATCACCAACAGACTCCGAGCTACCAAAAATATCTCATTTACACTAATTTTGCCCGACCCGAGAAAAGGACCCAAGATATAAGCTAAATAGGTTAATCCCAAAACCACGGTGTAATTGTTAAATTGTGAATTTATGTAAATGCTTTTCACAATCTTGTAGTAGCATTTTGGTAAAGTTTCCCACTTGGAAAAGAACTTCCAGAGCAAACAATTCCAAAATTCAATTAAAATCTTGCACAATGGTGTGAATATCAGCGTTAGTATTTATACTCGGATCAAAAGATAAAATCATACCCTATCTATTCTGATAATCTTTGCCACTCAGAAAATACTCTGAACAGATTTTGTTGTGTTGATTTTCCGTTTCAGATACCTAATATTATACTTATTACTTAAGATGAAATATAATGACCACCAAAAAAAAATTGTAACCATAAAATGTCTCACCAAAAAAATTAAATCTGTACCAAAAATAAGATACCTTAAATAACATCTATCTAGCTATTTAAGTCATGCCTGCGCTTCAAAATGTATTCAATACCCAAAATTAGTAAACAATCACCAAATAATAAGCATTGTGTTATTACTACCCGGTACCCAAATATATCACTATCTAAATATATCACTACTTTTGCTTTAAAATGTACTACCTGTCTGTTTAAAATGTGATTTCATAATTTTTGAAGACTGATTCTTAATTATGATTTTAAAATAATTATAATTAAACAAAGAGGACTGAGTATTAAAGTTTTTGAAGATTGATCCTTCATTAAGATTTTAAAATTACAAGAAAAGACTTCCTTATTAAGTTTTAGGTTCATTTTTAAATAACATGTTGACTGTTGTATTTATTAACAATTTGAAAAAGATTTAATAAATACTTGAATAATAATATTGTTTTAGTAGCCATTATTTTATTTAAAGCTCTAAGGTGGTGCATGGTGCTCTAAGGTGTGCATTTAAGTAGAAACTTGAACTCCCTTGAAACTTGGTTTGAGATACATTATACCTTCTCTTTCTTCATATCAATTCACTTTACCTGGCTATAAGCTGATTCGGAATGATAGAATTGGAAAAGGTGGGGGTGGCGTGGCTTTGTACCTTCGCTCGGAGCATTCCTTTAAAATTGTATCACTATCCCCAAATCCCTACAGCGCTTCTGCTGAATACATATTTATTGAAGTTACAGTTGGATACAGCAGAGTTCTGTTAGCAGTGTTATACAGTCCTTCTCTACTCATTGATTATTTTTCCACTTTAGATAACTTACTTAATAATTTCAGCCCTCTTTACGAACACATTATCTTACTAGGAGATTTCAATACATGTCTCGTGAAGAATGACCATCGTAGTAATAAGCTACTCGATATTATTAGTTCTGTCAATCTTCATGTTCTTCCTCTTTCTCCGACTCACCATTTTCCAAATGCTAATCCTTCACTTTTAGATTTAATCATCGTTTCACGTCCTGACCGCGTTAGTATCCATGGCCAACTTCCTGCTTGTTTCTCCTACCATGACCTGATTTTTCTTTCATATAAACTCAAGACCGTAAAGAAGAGAAAGATATATGTGATGCGTCGCTGTTACAAGAATATTGATTTGGAATTGTTGAAAAGTGATGTCAACTCAATCGACTGGTCCTCCGTGACAGTGCCTAGATGTTGATGGAAAAATTGACAAATTCAACAATATCATTCTAAAACTTTTTAATAAACATGCGCCGATGAGAAGAATCAGACTAAAACACGACCCAGCTCCTTGGATTAATATTGAAATCAAAAATTTCATGAGAAAGAGAGACAAGGCCAATCAGCACTATAGAAAGTTCCCTACAGCTGAAAATCTAGCCTCTTATAAATTGTTGCGCAACCGATGTAATCAGTTGTGTCGTCGTGCTAAACGCCGTTATATTCACGATACTATTGTGGCATCTGGTTCTGACTCAGGCAAGGTTTGGAACCTTTTAAGGTCCCTCGGCGTTGGCCGTGCAACTGTTTCTAGTGAATGTAATGTCGATTTAAATGACCTCAATGCTCACTTTTCTACGCCGCCGGTAATTCTGGACAACATTTCTAAGACATCTACTATCGCAAGCTTAGCCTCCAGGGCGCTTCCGCTATGCCCAGAATTTAGTTTTAAACCAATCAACGAATTAGATGTCAAAAAGTATGTGCTTTCTATTTCGTCTGCAGCTATTGGTAGTGACGGTGTGTGCTCGCGTATGGTCCTTCCTATTCTTCCAGAACTTCTTCCGATTCTTACACATATTTATAATTTTTCCTTTTCATCGAGTTCCTTTCCGACAGCCTGGAAAATGGCTTATATTATCCCACTTTCAAAAATTCCTAATGCCTCTTCTCCTACGCATTTTCGTCCTATTTCAATTCTACCATATCTCTCCAAGGTATTAGAACACATAGCTCACTCTCAGCTGAATGATTTTCTCAGAAGAAATTCTCTTCTTCACCCTCACCAGTCAGGCTTTCGGCCGGGACATAGCACCGTCACTGCTCTAATCCGAGTAACTGATGACATCCGTCAGGCCATTGATGACAAAAAGCTTACTATTCTTGTTCTTCTGAATTTTAGCAGTGCCTTTAATTCAGTAGACCTTGATGTGTTACTAAGAGTACTTGCTTCCCTTAATATTTCTACATCAGCTCTCGACTGGTTTAGATCTTATCTTCAAGGTCGATCGCAAAGTGTAATATCTGGTGAACTTAAATCTGACTGGATCAATTTATATGCCGGTGTGCCGCAAGGTGGAGTCCTTTCTCCAATTTTATTTTCATCATTTATTAACACTATTACTTCTATAATTAAATCAAATTTTCATCTTTATGCTGACGATCTCCAGCTCTATCGTCACTTTAGTATCGGAAATATAGCAGAAGCTGTCAGGGAAATGAACGAGGATTTGAATGAAATATATAAGTGGGCTAAATCTTTTGGTCTGGTAGTTAACCCAAATAAATCTCAAGCTCTGATTCTTGGAAGCCGACCTATGAAGAAGTTGATTAACTACAGTGACATACCAACATTAAGTTATAATAATACACATATACCTTTCTCTTCCTCTGCCTCTAATCTGGGAATAATTTTCAATTCCGACTTTTCCTGGAACTCTCATGTAGATAACTTGAGCCGTAAAGTACATCACGCATTTCATTCTATTAAACCCCTTCAAAATTTTTTACCTATTAATACAAAAATTTTATTAATGCACACCCTCATTCTCCCTATAATAGACTATGCCGATTCTTGTTACCTTGACGCAACTGAAGACTTGGTAAACAAACTTGAGAGATTGCAGAACCTCTGTATCCGTTTCATTTATGGTATGAAAAAATTTGATCATATTTCCAGTTCTCGGGCTGAGCTTGGCTGGCTTCCAATAAGACAGCGGAGAAAAATGCATATACTTTGTTTACTATATAAAATTATTTTCAATCCACAATCTCCAAAGTATCTTCGTGATTCCTTTAGTTTCTTGCACTCCCCTGAGTCCCCATGTCGCTCTAATGTTAGAACCTTGTTACGCTTTCCTCCTAGCAACTCTGCTGCTTATTCGCACTCATTCACAGTACTTGCTGTAAAATTATGGAATTCTCTGCCCAGTGAGATTCGCCTTTGCCAGACTTTAGTATCCTTTAAAAAACGAGTTAAGGAACACTTTCTAGCTGAAGTCTAAATTTCTCTTGTATTGTATATATATTTTTCTACTTTTTTTTTTTAATCATAAATATATGTTAGGTTTAGTTATGTAATTTGTATCTTTTTTTTGTACACTAGGTCTACTCATTTCTTTTCTTTCATTATTTTATTCTCCTTTAACGGGTTGGCTGGAAGAAATCTCTTTAAGTAGAGATAAGCTCGCCCATTGTACTATAGTTATGTTTGTATTCTCTTATTAATGTTATTTTCTGTGTACAATAAAGTGTTAATAAATAAAATAAATAAATAAATTCAACAGTCAACATGTTACTTAAAAATGAACCTAAAACTTAATAAGGAAGTCTTTCCTTGTAATTTTAAAATCTTAATGAAGGATCAATCTTCAAAAACTTTAATACTCAGTCCTCTTTGTTTAATTATAATTATTTTAAAATCATAATGAAGATCTTAAGAAGAAAAGTCTTCAAAAATCATGAAATCACATTTTAAACAGACAGGTAGTACATTTTAAAGCAAAAGTTGTGATATATTTGGGTACCGGGTAGTAATAACACAAAAATTTGCTTATTATTTGGTGATTGTTTACTAATTTTGGGTATTGAATACATTTTATTTTATTGCATGACTTATGCGCATGCACAAACTAATAAATAGCTTCAACTGTCCTCCCAAATAGTCAAAAAAACTTAAAACTCAGAGTAAACTCATTTCTATTGCAGAAAATGATTCACTATAATATGCCTAAAGAAGTAGTCATAAAAACAAATAAATAAAGCTTTTTTTATTTTAAAGTAAGAAAACACTTCCACTTAAAAAATATAATATTTTTCACTCAAACATTATTTAATAAATTTCAAATCATTTATGTCTATATATTAAATACACAAATCATCGTTCAGCAAGACTTTATTCACTAAAATGCAAATTCATGTGTACAACAAAATAAATTCATTCTTCATTACTCTAGATTGGACTTCATCATTTGACTCTTATTCGTGTTATTTTTTCACACATTATGAAATAGTGTAGCATTTCCTTTGCTGCCTTTATAGTATCTACCTATGTATTACAGCTATATTTTAAGCTATTTTCGATAGAACAAAACTACATAATTATAATTGGACTGAAACTTGATCGTGTTGGTGGATAACCGTATTTTGGCGATTGTGCCATACGATATTTCTAGATATCTTGAAATTTCTTCGTCTGTTTGTGGAGTAACTTGAATGGGTTTTTTAAATATTTTTTTCTGTTTTCAAGATGAAGGCAGCCCTGTATCTGTGATTTGACTTGAATCGTATGCATAATACTATAATACATATTTAAGTTTAAGTAAGTTCGTTTGAAATCGTTTTAGTTTTTGGTTGGTATCGTCATTCGAGGATTCTCACGTCTATTCTTATGAGCTTTTCTTTTTGAAGATCATGAAAGGCAGATTACTTTATATTCGATTTCTAGTAGTAATCTTTCTTCGGTGCAGTTTCATTCTTGGCAGGCCTATTTTGTATAAGTACATTATATGATTTATTATAAAACAGTCACGGAAATATACGCAGTATATATTATTACGCTGTAATATAATTCTTTTAAGGCAATACACATCTTAATCTATGATTTAAGTTTATTGTTTTTAAATATTTACTTAGGTTGACCTTTCCAAAACAGATGATCGATTAGCTTTTTACTTTTCAATTTTTCGATTTGGCATGGATAATCACTATATACAGCCAACGTATTATAAATAAAGTGTTTTTAAATAACCCATAGTTATGTTCTATTGACTAGACATTCAATATAATAATAATTACTTCGAATTTGATCATAGAAAATAAAAAAGTCGTCGTTTTATAATAAAATAATCATTCATGTATTAATTCAATGTAATGGTAGATTTTAGTAAGCAACACTTAGAATAGTGTCATTGAGATGCTATTACAATCCAATTGTGATACTATTACGATTATGGTTAACATTTAGCAGAATACCAAATTTGTCACAATCATAATCGCGTCGTAATAGCCTGGCAGTTGAATCGTAATTTTACTTAAATAGCAGACTTGGCCCCCTGAACAACTGTTATACTCATGGTTAAAAATATTTGTTGATCGGTGCTCGTAGGTCCTTAAGGCCACATTCAGAACCTTAAGGCTCCAAATAAATTATATTTGGATAACTTTATAACTTACTGTTCGTTCTGCCGCATTCATTCTTATAACAATCACGGTTAATATCGGATCTAAACTGCAATAATATTACAGTTTAGATCAATGATTCGTAATCTTTTTATATTGTTACACTCATGACTTATGTATGGAAACAGACGACGGTCGGTACCCCCAATTTAAATTATAAATGGTTTCAAGTCAATAATATAAGCAAGCAAATACACATAACTATCAAAATAGTTTTATAAGTTATAACTTACAACACGTTTACATTATAACGTAGTCAAGTAATGAATAAATTACTTTGAGACATTGGCTAGTCTAAGAACTTAAATTAGTTTATGTGAAGGTTAATTTAATACAGTTTCAAATTTTGTTTTATATTCATTATTTTTTAAGTAAAATTCTGTTGCCACTTAAAATTCTGTTACAATTCATTTAAGTAAAATTCTGTTTTATTCTCGCGGGGTTAATTACCCCAAGTTTGGTACCAACGGATTAGATGATCACATGTGTAAGATAAAAGTAACATTAATAATTAACACTATTAACGTGAAAACTGACAAAGTGTGTTGCGTTGCTGTCCTCGCGGTTGGATTATGGCTTTCGACTGGACTTATTATGCTCAATACGTCTGAACCATGCGTATCCGCCCATGGCTCGCAGCGGGTTAATCTTGGTATAGCCCGCTTTACTAGACAGATATGTATGCGTATCTATATGTATAGACAGTAGACACATACAATGTAGCTAATTGTTTGGACACACGCATTGTGACAACGCGATCATCATCGTCCGTGATAATGTAGCCGCGACATAATAATGGCAAAGTGTGTGTGGATGTGATAAATATAACACCGAGGCTTCATATAAATAAGTGTACGTTCAAATAAAATGTATGACACACTTGTAAAATTACTTATCGCACGGCTGGCAGTGCGATCCAAGTTATCAATTGAAATGGAATTAATATCAATTGAAATTAATAACAGGCAAATAATCTGTAAATATTAGAGATGGGCCGAATGTGGTTAGAACCGAATTCGAACTTCGGCCGAACATTCGGTAATAATAAAGAAGATTTTTTTAAATCGGTCCAGTAGTTTTTGAGTTTATTCGATAGATATAGAAATACAAAAATATAAATCTTTCTTTTTTATAATATAAGAGTAGATTTCAGTCAAAACTGTAAAAGTAGGTACATTTTTCTATTACCGAATGTTCGGCATTTAAACCGAATTTCGGCCGAATGTTAAGTTCGGTTCAAGCTGCCGAAATTCGGTTAAACCGAATGTAAAACGAATTTCGGCCCATCCCTAGTAAATATACATAAAAAAGAATGAAATAAAACCAAAAACCTTATTATTTTTTTCAAGTCGGTTTAAGATAGTTACAAATGGAGACAAAAACAATGGTAATATATGACGGAACACGTACGGGAAGTTTAATAGACGGTCAATTAGGTGTAGACCGCGCTGTAGGTCGCCGGTAACAGCCCGGGGGACCGCTTCCTCCGCCGAGACAACGGGCAAGGCCGCCAGCTCCGGCCCGCGAAGGTTACTTACAATTTGCAAATTTATAACTCCAATTTGAATGTACACCCATTATTTAATTGGCAATAACAATGTATATTTTTAAGGCTTTGTAATGAGGTGAGTCAGGAGGTAACGAGTTGTGCCGCAATAAGTAGTTGTTATTATAATTGTAAACGTCCATCACAACTGGTATTTATCTGGTAGAACGAGTCGTGTCTCATCCGGTATTATATATCAAGCAATTTTTCGGTGGGTAACAAATATGAGAGACACTACTGTTAACAAAACTGGATTGTAAAAAGTTAATAAAATAAACAAGGATAGGGATATGTTATTTATTAATGTCACATGTCAGAGTAATTTGAATCGACTCGTAAATGGCTGAACTATAGGTCTATATCCTACGGACAGACGGACGCGGACGGTGTAATTGCAGGGTACCGATTACTGCAAATGGCTACGAAGCCCGAAAAACCTTACGCACCCCTTCATCTATGTTATTGCTGTGTCCCTTCTTTTTAAACGTCATTTGTTATAACTTGTAACATGCAAGTAACAAAACAGTAATCTGCAATATTTTTAAACATGTCTATCAATATAGTCTACATTTGTTAATTTCACTTTATGATTTAAGTCCTCTCAATGCTCTAGCAGTGTTTTTAAAGTGTGGTTACCGATGCGGACATTTGTTTAGCGTACCTACGCAAACAGCAAAAATATACTTGTTAGTAAGAAATATACTTGTAAGTAAGAAAATATATAAAAAAAATATTGAAAGGATTTAATATTTTCAATACAAATTGGCGGAGATGGCGGGCGCATATTTCACGCGATAAGGGGGTCGCGCCGCGAAAAGATTGAAAAGTTGGTCTAGCAGTATAATATCAGCTTTAGCCCTGAATTCGAATATAAAGCCGAGCAAATTAGTTCTGAATAAATTTTCGATGCAATATTTTATACTTATAAAAACACCTATACTGTTTTTATATAAAACTAGCTGTTGCCAGCGACCTCGTCCGCGCGGACTTCGTTTACTCCGCACAGAACCTCCCCGTAGGTAATAGTGTGATAATATGTAGCCTATATGTTGACCCGACTTGTTAGTGAAATTCATGCAAAATTTGAATCCAGTACTTTTTGAGTTTACCCCGGACATACATACAGACAAACAGACAAAAATTCTAAAAACTATATTTTTGGCTTCGATATCGATTGTAGATCACGCCCCAAGTATTCTTTTAAAAAATATTCAATGTACAGTTTTGACCTTTCTTCGATTTTATTATATGTATACTGTATAGATACTGCAACGAAAATGGAGTTTCTCAAAGTGCCGACGACAAAGAGTGTGGAATTTGTAAACATATTTTACCTAGTGTCAAACTGCGTACATTGGCGATTTGTCAGTAAATTAGTTACATGTTACATCATGGTGCGTAATGTCGCCGTCAACTACAAGTGCACTAGTTACACCTCTGCCAACCACATTATGTACGTACTAAAACAGCTGATATTATTTGTCTCCGCTCTCAAACGGGGGACGCATCAATATGACCTGCAGGAATCAACCTTATTTTTTTACAATGAAGGCAACAGATACCAACTTATCACAATAGTATAGCTAAAGTATAAAAGCGATAGATTATGTATAGGTAAGGAGACGAAGTAATGGGACGAACTTCGAGGCCATCACAAGCACTACTAGATCAAATTTTATCTCACAAAGAAGCTTTGTTCCACTCCCTCCGAGATTAGTAATAAATTATGAGTGTGTTTTTTAAAAACTACAAAGAAATTACGTCAGAGGTCAAACGTTTAGTGTAGAAACAAATATATAGGACATCAAACAAGCCGGCTACCTGTTTGTCTACTGTGTCTTCGTGGTCAAAGGAAGCCGACGACGCTCATAGACAGATACGTACTTGTAAACCTACTGCATTATAAAAGTTTTGTGTCAAGCCCACGGGAACTGTGTATGTTTCCGGGATAAAAATATCCTACGTTCCACTCCAGGTCATAATCTATCGATATGACAAATTTCATCTAAATTGCATTTCGCGCGATTGGGTAACAAACATCCAAACAAAACATACACACTTTCACACTTATAATAGTGGTGTGTAAAATGTTAATGCTGCGTTACGCCCGGGCCTATAGACCTAAGCAAGGTTATGTTTATCGGCAGCCTTATTCTCAAACCAGAACACAAGAATGGCAAGCACCGACGAAGTTATCGCTACAAAAATTAAGGAAAACGATGTCACCTGACCCGGACAAATCTTTGCAGAACTTTTGATAGTAAGTAGTGTCACGTTGCCCTGTGCTTGTTTTAACGAGCTGTCTGACAGGCAAACGCGTGCCCGTTAAACATGGAACCAGGAAGAGGTAATGGTAATATAATGTTACATTTATAAATTGGTCAGGCACACCGTTCACTACTGCACCTTCACGTGTAAAATCAGCGCGCAATTAAACCCATGATTTGAATTAAAATTTAAAATATTTGCGTCATTACAGACAATCATATCATATAGAGACAAGTGTTAATCTATGGCATTGATAATACGGCGCACTCGACATTCCGCCACCTTGAACACGGCTCCAACAGAATGCCGTCAACAGCGAATTCAAGTAGCCGCGGGGCTCTTAACATCATTCTCGTCGGTGCTCGCGTCGCTAATCGATACTGCCTGCACACTAATTATACAAATGTAGAGGTCGTTACAAGTGTTTGATCTCTGCAGCTACTATTGAGCGGCCTAAACAAGTGTCTTAAAATTTTATTTCACATTTATATAGAAAAGTGGAGGTCACATAACGTAGGAAATATTTCAATTTTCACCAAAAGAATGTTATGCATGTATGTATATAATATTATGATTCTGACATTAGAAATGACCACAATTGTTAGCGGCTTACACAATATTAAACTCACGCATGCAGTTACCTATGTTTTTGTTGTGGCTGCATTTATCTACGCTTATATTAATATTAAATACCATCACATTTACCGCTTTAGAGATTCACTTTCCAAAAACTGTTTCCGAGATACGCTAATATATACAGTACCGTATACATATATACAGTAGTATAGGTATTGCTCATTTTAATAATAAGAATCTGAGCGACCGACTAGTGACTTTTGGGAAAATATATTCAAATAATAATAACATATGATGAATTCATATGAAAATAATCACATAACGCGTCTACGAAATTTTATGGTAACATTTCATTATCATCCTATAGTAACATTACAACTGCCACAAATATGTACCACTTTGTCGAGTGTCGTGAACATGAAATACACAATACAGTTACAATTCTAACTATACTAATATTCAATTATATTGCTCAAAATAAACGCAAGGTCGTAGAAAGAGAAACCGTTTATCTACGGCCTTATAAACGTCGTATTGAAATGAGCCAAAGATAAATACCGAACGATAGCCGGCTATTAATATAATGTATGCTGGAACGCCATTTGATAGCTTATCTGCAGTCGACGTGTGACGTGGACGCAATCAGGTTCCGACGGATCTCGGACACTTCTCTATTATTAGTACCACTATTGAAAATAGTACTTTTTTTTTAGTCGATAGAGAAGGGCTTGACCACGATCTCGCCGGATGGTAAGCTAAGGTGCGGCCTAAGATGGAAAGCGCTTCCCTAAAAGGTACCTGTATTAAAATAATGAAACAGGCACTAAAGGTCCCAACTCAAGCACTTAGTTGAACTGTTAACTGTTGGGTTCACACTATGTCGGCAAACCGGGGCAAAGCCGAGACGCTCTTATCACGTCGATTATGACAATCGACGTAATCGATCATATAGCAAAGAAAAATTTCGCCGCCTAGAGCCCGTCGACACTAGCTCAGTGGAAGAGCGTCCCGGCTTTAGGGAGATGGTCGCATGTTCAAATTCCGCGTGTCGATATTTTTCTTTGTTGTTTTTAAGGTTATTCCGTGTAAGTCCACTACAAATATATGTATTTCCTTATGGGAGCGGTTTTTTCACGTGGGACATACAGTTCAAACAAACTAGACTTGTAATTGAATGTGTAATCAATTGAATGGGATCCTGCTAGTGCTGTACTTCTTGTTATAAATTGTAAGTATATAAATTGTAAATATATAATCTTAAATCATATAATTTAAATTATATGATTTAAGATTTTTAATTAAAATTCTTGAAAAATCCATAGTAATATTATAAATGCGAAAGTCTGTCCGTCTGTCTGTTACGCTTTCACGGCTAAACCGCTGGACCGAATTTTCATGCAATTTGGCATGGAAATAGTTAAAGATTCAAAAATCAACACCTAAGGGACTGCAATAGGGTATGGAATTTATATGAAAAACTATTTAGACGACACGTTAATCTACTCGCGGGCGAAGCTATGCGGGTTAGCTAGTGATATAATGAAACATAATGGTAGGGGAGCCCAAGATGCGAAATGGGTAGTTGGGACTCGAGCGTCGCAGGGACCTATTGTATTTTGTAGATTAAATTATAGGAAAAATAAAGGTTCATAATGTTTTTCATTTCAATGGTGGAGAAAAATCTACAGATAAAAAATGTTTTGAAAAATCTGTGACATGAAAACACTAAATCGCGTCAGATTTAGTTATAGGGGGTAATTACCACCTAAAATTTAGGAAATCTGCCGATTCAAGTGTGGCGTGAGGGAACTTTGTATTTTTGTAACCCTCCCAGGGTTACAAAAATACAAAGAAAACGTTGTTTTGACATTCTCAAGCGCATCTGAATTTTCTTTTATCTAATCTAATACCTTTAAACGAGCAATTCTTGTATATATATAATTATTCCCCGTGTTGGTCCCGGGCTCCTTTGAAGAATAGACCAACTGCCGTTCTGCCAGGCAGGTCGTAAAAGGCGACCGAGTGGCTATGTGCATCACTATCATCGTGACTACTAGGTGGTAGAGTTCTGCATCGGCTCGACCGGGTCTGGTACCACCGCCTTACCTATTCCTGCCGCAATAGCGTCAGTGCTAATCGCTGTCGTGTTCCGGTTTGGAGGGTAAGGTAGCCGGTAAACTTATGTATGTGGCATTAGACCTCGCCACAAGATAGCAACGCACCATTAACATCTTTGATGTTTATAGGCGATGGTTGACTCTTTCCATCAGGAGACAGACCCATCTGCTTGTTTGCTATCTTATGATATAAAAAAAAATTAGAATCTGGGAATCGGCACCAACGATTTTCATGAAATTTATTATATAGGGGGTTTCGGGGGCGATAAATCGATCTAGCTAGGAATCATTTTTAGAAAATGTCATTTTATTCGTGTTTTAAAGTCCCAATTAAAACTGAAAAATATGACTTCCTGACATCTATTGGCGAATAATAATACTATTTTTTTGGATTGTAAGTTATTCCAGCAGATGGCGTTGTTAAGTAACACGAAGTCAATGAGTGTTTGCTTTGAGGTTAGACTAAAAAAACCGAGCAAAGTTCGGTCAACGGTAAATATCTGATTTATACATTAAATGATACCAGAATGGCGAAAAAATATAATCTGACAATTTTCACAAGCCGAACTTATTGGAATTTTATTTTTTTCTGCTCTAGCCACCCTAGGCACCCGCCTCTATATAAAGGTCTTGTATTTGGTGGAGAGCCTCAACAGCATGCGAGGCACCTCCCCCCTGTGTTAATCTGACGCGCTCGAGTAAATGCAAAAATCCCCTCTTGGGCTCTCATACTGTAAGGCAGTACTTTTGTTAATTCTTTGTACGTCCTGCGTCATGCGAGCCGAGAGAACTCAATAAAAGTAAATATCACACACGCCATTGGATTGAGTGATTCGAACATTTTTAGATATTGTTAGGGACTAGAGAATTGGTAGACGCCTTCAAGGCCACTTCCCGCGTCATTACCAAACATTTGTAGCGGAGGAAACATGTTTTAGACTAGTGTTTAAACAAATAGATAACCGAATGTTGACTATCAACAAATAATTGCAAATATTTTATACGAAATTAAAATTGAAGACAATATATAAGTGACGCATCTTCGCAGCGTAGCAAACAAGTAGATGGCTTCTTGGATAAGAGTAGAAATCAATTAAATCGAGATAAGAAATAGTAGACATATATTTCTAGTAGATTTTACTCGGTGTTGGTTCGAGCTCCTTTGAAGAATAGACCAACTGCCGTTCTGCCAGGCAAGTCTTAAAAAGGCAACACTACTTTACATATTCCTGCCGCAACAGCGTCAATGCTTGTCATTGTCTGGTTCCGGTTTGGAGGGTAAGGTAGCCGGTAGACTTATGTATGTGGCACTGCCATTCCGCCATATGGTAGCTACACACCATTAACATCTTTGGTGTCTATAGGCGATGGCTTCTCTTTCCATCAGGAGAGCCATCTACTTGTTTGCCATCTTATGATACACAAAAGGGTGCGGTATTGAGCCCACAATAGATGGTATCGATGCTCCTATATGCTAATTTTGTAATAATATGTCGCTGAAAAATCGACATCATAAGTTTCCAGCATGATAGCGGGCGGAGATGGAAGGCTGCATGAAAGCCGTCCTCCGAAACTGTCATCTTTTTATTTATTTATTTAATGTCAGGGAAACAAACAGATTATAATACTTATAACTAGAAAATATAACTACAAAATTTTCCACAAAAAGTTTTCGCAAATATGTGACACATATACAATATGTAACTGGATACAAAATAAATGTTATATGTAAAGAGTAAAGACACGCCTGTTGAATAGAGAATAATGACAACATTTATATACATAACAAACTGAGACAAATAAAAAAAATAAGTTTGTCTCTTTTTTTACTTGTCTAAGTTAATTAAGTAAATGACAACATGGTGCAGTTAAATGATTATTATTTATGATTTCAAAATTTCTTTGACTTTAAGTTTAAATTTATAAATCGATATGTTAAACATGTCTATACTACCAAAGTGATGATCAATAACATGACAAACACGAAACAAGAATGTATTAGATGCATATTTGGTTCTAACAACTGGCATATTAAAGATACGTTTACAACGGGAACCCAGTCGCGGGCAGGCAAAGCAAACATTACTTAATAAGTAAGGAGAATCAATGAGATTATTAAGTAACTTGTAAAGAAATGTTACATCTCTTTCTATTCGACGATTTTCAAGCGTACACATGGATATAGGTACTTCGGGTAATTGCGTATAATTATTTTTACAGTGCTTTAAAAATTTTCTTTGAATATTTTCAATGGCTTCTATATATTTATGGTAAAACGGATTCCACACAGTAGATCCATATTATAAATGTGACCGAACATACGTATTATCCAAGAGAACAAGGGTTGAAACATGTTTGAAATCTCTACCAATTCTTATAATAAATCTAAGCATACGATAGGCCTTTTCAAGGATCAAATTGATATGATAACTAAATGTTAATTTAGCAAATCTTATTTTGCTTAAACTATATAATAATATAAACATTTGCAAATTTTCATGTCACCGAAAACATTTCGGTCAAATACATTTGTATGTTCACAGTTCAGCACACATAAATTAGTTGGCGTCACCAAAGGATTTGCGAAATGAAATGCTCTCTGAAATAATGTCAACATCGCAAGACTAAACAAAATCGCAAGCACAAAGGCAATAAATTTGTGAGTTTATTTGAGTTGGCTTAACAAAAATCGGTAATATATATAGTGCAAGGTGTAAACAACCGCCGTCGGTCCTGCGAGGTGAACTCGCTGATGTCATCGCAACCTTGACTGCAGGCCCACACTCAGACCTCGTAATAACTTATATATTTTTTAAACAGCAAAATCTTGATGAGTTGGAGGGCATGTGGTTAAACGAAAAATAATAACATTAAAAAGAAACTAAGATACATATTATTGCGACATAATTACGGAGTGAAACTTTACAAAACGACTTTTAACCTCCTGTATATTTGTTATCCTGGATCAGATCTTCACCAAATTCATATGCGACCAAACAAGAAGTATACTCTCAAACGAAACAAAATTAGAAATCCGTCTCTATGTTATTGAGGTATGCACAAACATACAATAAATAATTTTCAATATATAGAGTAAAGCTGCAGCGACCGATTTCTTATTTCCTGTAAACTCGGAAACTTGCATCAGACCTTCACCAAAATGAAATGAAACCACACATACCCTCCCAAACAAAATAAGAATCTTCAAAATCAGTTCATAAATGACCGAGCTCTGAGGTAACAAACATAAAAACACACAGCCGAATTGATAACCTCATTTTGGGAAGTCTGTTGAACATACGAACGTCCGAAATGAGAACCTCCTCCATTTTGGGAAGTCAGTAGAAAACTTGTTTGTCTTTAAAGCGATTTAATTATACAACCTTTAACTACTTGAAGTCAAATAAAACCGACAAAAACATCGCAATTAACATTTTAAAATGATTATTATAATTTTGTAATGAGCGCACATTGGGGCAGCTGTGTTATCTTCCTCGATTGTACATTTTGTGTACTGACACACGCTGGCGACTGGTGCCAACAATATGTAAGGTGTGTTATTTTGGTTAATAAATGAAACCATTTTAAATCAAAGCAACAGGGCTGTGTATTTTTAAAGTAATTGCCAAACTATGTGTTTACTAAAGCAAGCAAGTATATCTACACCTAGGGAAAAATCAGGCAAAGGAAAAAAGAAAAATATTTAACAACTAGCTGTTGCCTGCGACTTCGTCCGCACGGACTTCGTTTACTCCGCACTGCTCCTCCCCTGTAGGTGGTAGCGTGATAATATGTAGCCTATATGTTGACCCGACCTGTTAGTAATATTCATGCAAAATTTGAAGTAAATCCATGCACTACTTTTTGAGTTTACCCCGGACATACACACAGACAAACAGACAAAAATTCTAAAAACTATATTTTTGGCTTCGATATCGATTGTAGATCATGCCCCAAGTATTCTTTAAAAAAAATCAATGTACATTTTTAACTTTACTACGAATTTATTATATGTATATAGATTTGATCAGGTGTAGACAGTGCCAACTTTCGTGCGGTATCTTAGGTGGCATTGTTATGATTCTAAAGGCATTTTTTTAATATTTAGAAAGAAAAATACGTTTGGTGTTTTCAGTACAACTGCCAGTCTCAGATCTCAAGTCAGATTGTTAGACATTTGAGGTAAGATTTTGGCAAAACATTTCATAGATACTTACAAATATTCCAATGCCTACATTTTACTTTGTAAGTCAAGACACATACTGACAAGATCCGGGGCTTGTCGTATTTGTGCATATAATTTTCGTTTCAAATGATGTAGGTATGTGCAATAATTTATTATAAACGTAAATATGTAATGAGATGTCTCGACGGGTAGAGTCCGTGTCGCCGTTGACTCGCTATTACGAACATTCGAAAGTTTCTCTTTTTCGTGTATTTATGTATTACTAACTTAGTCGTGCAGTTTCGTCTACGAGTACATTATTAACAGATCATCAATATAATACATTTTATACCAACTTTCATCCCCTGTCCACCCAGGTCCTTAGTGGTTTTTTAAACAAACCCGATGTTTGTCTTCAAGTATCTCCTTGAGAAATTTCGTCACAAATCGGTTCAGTGGTTTAGCCGTAACAGCGTAACAGACAGACAAAGATAACAACACAGAGTATCGCATTTATTACAGTGTGGATTAATATTTATGTAATTCTAAATACATAACTTGCGTGGTTGTAATACAAATTACAAACATTTATACCAAACTACTAAATTGAACTTATCAATCGTTTTTTATATATTTTTTTAAGTGCAGCGTGTTTTTGCAACGTGAAGACGAGCGCAGTCGCCGTGTAATGTGATGTGACAGACACTAACCGCACAGCCACGTCACGCCAGAGCCCTCGCAGACATAAACAAACACAAAAACTATTCCGCCGTCTGTTTGTCATCGCATGACGCTGCCCACTAATGTATAACGCGTTTCGTTTCTGCACATTTCAAATCCCTAATGTAGCATTAGCAATAACATCTGACCGAAGTCGCCTTATTTTTGCAATATAATTAAAATAACAAAATAGAAATTCGTGAACACACTGCTTTAAACCGAGGTTCGGTCTTACCAGAGCTTTAAGCCCACCAACTATATTATAGTTATAGTTTTAATAATTAAAACAAAAATAATTATAGTTACAACACCCAATTTGCGTGGAGAGTTATAACACAGATAAACGTTAGGGTCCCGTATTCCGTATTCCGTATTCCGTATCCCGATTGTACAGTAAACTGTAAAGATGACTCGCAGACTAAAAGTATTTTCACTATTATAAATGTAAGGCCTTTTATTTCTATGTTCCTGCTGAAATCTTTTGATTAACTCATTGTGAAATAAAACACGACAATGTCAAGGTGAGTATTCGTGTCGACCGAACTGGTCGAAGGGAGTGAAACCTTTCAATCACTTATAATAAACTATTAGTCCAAATCTGCTTAAGCTTCGACAAACGATTATTTAATTTTCTCATATTATTCGCCACATGCACACAAGCAAATGATGGTTAACGCTGATGACAGATGAAGAAAATTACGGGATGCTAACTGTTGCTGGGAACCAAGCTCATATATATATAAGAACAGCGTCAAAAGTTCACGACAAAACATAACCCTTTTTCACAATGATAGAACCATCGAAATACATTTAACAATATAAACATACTGTTTAAATGTAATCGAATTATCGACACAACAAAGCAATCACGAACGGCATTCAGATACGGCGCCAGCCATTGATTTAACAAACAGCCGGCTAACGTGTTGTCTGACGCATTCGCAGTCGCTTCAATCAGCTGCTTATTTATGTTGGCCTGAGAACGCGGCCACGCAAACAGATCTATTGTTTACTCGGAACCACTGATAATTAATGAACACAACTATGCGACCCAACGATTGCTGACCAACATTACTATGTAAGTTATTTAACCCAGTAATCGATTAGACAATTCTTTTGATAGTAAAAGACTAATCCGCAACATAAGACATGACTTGGCGTAGCTAATTTGAAGGATGGAAGCAATACCACTAGTTATGGTTATGACGTATGCGTGCACTGGGGACCTTGATTCTCATTCGGTTTACAAGCGACACAAGGTAGGTAACTCGCGACAGAAACAGGTTGTGGATGTTGTTTTATTTTCCGTTTATTCTTTTATGCTTGCGCGGATTATACTTTGCGGCTAGTTTTATTTATTTACTTCTAGCATAATAAGTAATATAAGAGTATATACAGTCAATACGATTCGGCTTGCCGGTATCTTACTCTTAGAATCAGCTTTCGGACCCGCTAGTAACTTCACGTATCAGCAATCTACAAATACCTACTCTGAATACTGTATACTGTATAATCTCGAAACAACTAGAAACAATATAAATGTTCTCTCTACAATATAAATGGGTATTCTTTGACCTACTCTCAGAAAGTGACGAACAAGCACTCCCATGCACATTGGATTATTTATTTCCGCAATGTAACGCCTGAATCTATAAAATATTCCTTACCATTTGATAAAGGGGCCAAAATAGTAATTGTGATTCCAAGTTGAAGAAGTTACATACAAACTTGTGATCCCCTTTCACTCCCTTAGGGATGAAACTTCCAAAAAATCCTTTTTATCCTTCAGGCTATAATGCTAAGGCAGTGAAATTGCTTCTTCCTTACATGCAACCATCGCCTATACACACCAAAGGTAAGGTGTTAATGGTACGTTGCTATCTTGTGGCGAGGTCTAATGCCACGTGCATAAGTTTACCGGCTACCTTACCCTCCAAACCGGAACACGACAGTGATAAGCACTAACGCTATTGCGGTAGGAATAGGTAAGGCGGTGGTACCACACCCGGGTGAGACAATGCAGAACTCGACCACCTAAAGTGCGCGCGGAACTAGTTGGCCGCGCCTTAGGTGGTGACAGGGGTAAAGGGGGCGGGTTGTCAACTGCTCGCAATGCACATGAGCTTAGACAGTGATGACCAATCTGAAGATATCGTGAACAATATTTTTTCATTTATTGAAAAGAATAAATAAAATACAAATTGAACTTTGTAATGTTAGTTCAGTAATTTGGTAGTAAACACGTGTCAGTGGAAGTTACGAAAAGTATTTAGTTCAGGCTGAGTCATCAGTATACGTTTATCGTGATCGGCATTGAAGACACTCTGCGTTGAATGCGTTCAAGAGGAAGGAGCTGGTATTGTGGAGCCCCTGGCCAAAGATGAGAACAGTACTCCTATGAAGCCTGATTTGTGACTTGTAGAGTCGCAAACAATCGACTGTTTTGCCCTGTTCAGAACAACAAGTTTCTTGGACGAAAGCTTTGCTTTTGCCTCCAAATGACCACGAAACGAGATAATGATGAGTTATGGATGTGTATTAAATATGTGTATTATATAATAAAAATCAGAATTATTCAAATCGGTTTAGTAGTTTTTGGGATTACCACGTTCAAACAAACAAACAAACTCAATTCTCAGAATCACTTGATTCTGAACTCTCTGAACTTGATTCAGAATCATCTTGTAAACTTATAATGATTTGGTCCATCATAGTATCAAATTTCATATCATGATTCCAGTATTCCTGTTCATTTTTTTGTACGTGGTCATCGCATTTTTGCCATTGTTCGGCAGAGAATTCGGAAAATAGCCTTGTTAGTATTGTCATTTTCTCGTCCAATGTAGCATTAATGTGATCTCTGGCCAGGCAATTTTTAATATTTGCCCACACAAGCTCGATCGGGTTGAGGTCTGGATGATATGGAGGTAGTCTGAGAACAGTATGACCTGCAGCTTTCAGAAGTTCGTCAATCTTGAATATTTTTTCTGATTGGGTCGCATTAATCAACCTCAGGAGTTCAGCTTTGATCATCGTGGGAGAAAATGTTACATTATGATTTTGCAACCAGTTCTGCATATTAATTTTCAAACTGGACATAGTCGGTTTCTTCTCAACTTGCACACAATGATAGGCAGCATTATCCATAACTATGACTGAGTTAGGTGGAAGTTTAGGTATTAATTTTTGATCAACCCAGTTGTAAAAATTTGTAGAGTTCATGTCTCCATGATAATCCCCCGTTTTTGAATCTGATTTAAAAATTAGCAAAGCATCGTCAACTAACCCGTTCCGGCTACCAGCGTGAACTATTATCAAACGCCTTCCTTTGCCTATATCTGTATAAATTCCAGGCTCCGACGAAGATTGCCAACATTTTTGGACATTGTGACTTTGGTTAACGTAAGTTTCGTCCAAAAAGAATATATTTCGTTTGTCTTCTCTGAATTTTCTTATAGCCCTCATATATTTCACTCGCCATTCAACAATATTTGGTCTCTCTATTAAAAGGCATCTCTTCGATTTACATTTTTTAAATGAATATCCCAGTTTGTGCAAAAGTGTTCTTAAAAAAGTCAATCCGCAGTCTAAAATATTATCCTCTTTTAACACAGCATTTAGTTTTCGTAGACTTGGAATTTTTTTCTCTACCGTATAAAACTGATTTATTTTTCTTCTTATCACTGCTAAATCAAAGTCATCAACTTGTATTTTCTTTTTTATTTCTTTTGGTCTACGTGGAGAACTAAATCTTGCTTCCCCTGTATTTTGCAACGATTTTTTACTTTCAGCAATCACCCTCCTAACACTTCGTTCTGATATCCCTGTTGCTTCTGCTACTAGTTTATGTATATTCGCATCAGTTTTATATTCTAAACTATTGACATCGGCTTTCCGTTTATTAAAAAATGTATGCACTTTAAATATTATTTCCTTAGATTGTCTTTTTATCGGCGGACTCATCTCGCTATTGCAATCTTATGTGCGTTTTGTCTAAACTAGCCGGAACTTTCAACGCGTGTTGCCGTCGCAAAGTACGGCGCCGCACTGAGTAATGACAGCAAGCGCCCCTGCCTCTCCGCCCCACCGTTCACATACCTAAGGCGCGGCCAACTAGTTCCGTGCGCACTGTACCCACGATGGTAGTGATTCGCGTAGCCAATCGGTCGCCTTTTACGACCTGCCTGGCAGAACGGAGTTGGCCTATTCTTCAAAGGAGCCCAGGATCACACGGACCATTACGGTAATGTCATTACGGGGAAAAATATGTTTTGTTATGTAGGTATCAGCTTTCCATCTACATATATCTTCCTATACAATCCCATCTAAATCTACAATGTATCAATGCAGGCAAATCATTACACTTTTTACTATGATCTCGATGTCGATGATCTAAACATGAACAATGACAATTGCAATGGTGCCAATAATTTAAATATAAAAGAGCTGTTACAGCAGATGCCATGCACTGGAATGTCTGGTTGTGTCAACGATACGGGGTGACATTACAGGAATAACAAGTTGCGCAAGTTATTTCTGCGAGCTAGATATGTGAAGCCGTTTATATGGACGGTCGAAAATTGTAATTGTGTAATTATTGTAAAGTATGATAATCGTACATTTATTCATTTCTTTTCTTATAACGGAAATTTAAATCATTCAGATTTTTGTAAGTTTTTTTATATCATAAAATGACAGATGACAGACAGACAGATGACAGAAAATGACAGAAGCAGATAGTTATCTTGATGAAAAGTGGCGACCATTGCCTATAGACACCAATGATGTTAATGGTGAGTTGCTATCTTGTGGCGAGGTCTAATGCCACATTTATAAGTTTACCGGCTACGTTACTCTCCAAACCGGAACACGATAGTGACTGGCACTGATGCTATTGCGGCAAGAATTAGATAAGGCGGTGGTATCAGACCCGGGCGAGACAATGTAGACCACTCTACCACCACCTAGTAGCCACGATGGTTGTGACTCGTATAACCAATCGGTCGCCTTTTACGACCTGCTTGGCAGAACGGCAGTTGGCCTATTCTTCAAAGAAGCCCAGGACCATACGGACCATAACGGTAATGTCACATTCATAAGTTTACCGTCTACCTTACCCTCCAAACCGGAGCTACATGACAGTTGCACTCACTGACGCTATTGCAGCAAACATATAAATTAATGATGACCACTAATTAGACCTCTGTTTCGAAGGAACATTAAGAAGTTTGTACGCATTAAAAACTAGAGCTTATCCTAGTTACCCTCTAAGTGATCAGTGTGAACAGTACAGGGCATAATACTGATTGATTGGGCAAAAACTGATCAGATTTGAAATATCACCGATAGTACACCTTCCAATTCTAACAAAAATATTAATGTTGTGTCTGAAACGAACCGATTACAACAGATATTATAAGTCTTATGTTTTTTAAGATTTCAGTTAGCAAGAAAACCTTATCATTTACAGTTTCTTTATACGTGTCCGTCTGTCTGTCTGTAGGCAGTTTAGCTCAGAGACTGACGCATTTATTTATTTCAATATTTAAAATAGCCCGAATATTAAATGTAAACACAGCGGTAGAGCGCTGCAATGAGGTCGTCTAATAAAAAATAGTATTATCTAGTGACCCAAATTGCTCACTCGTTCGGTGCTCGGGTGTTGCAAGAGTGTAAGGAGGGCGCGGTAACGACCGCGATGTTGTATCGTCTACCCCGAATGTATAGGAAGAAACCCGCTATGGCTAATACGTTTTTCTTTATTTTGTGTTGACTACACTGTATATTTTTGTTTAAAACCATGCAGGGCCATTTTCTGAAACGAATCATACATTTAGGTACACATGTTTATACAAAACAATTGGCTGAAATTACGATTTAATTAATATTTATTGGAATAAACAAATCTATATCAATAAAACTGATGTGACTATTGGCAGTGGAAAAATAATAGCTTTTTATTCTAAGTGCATGTAAATATTTGCAAGTTACTCATAACAAAAAAAATGTTGTCTGCCGGTCTGATTATTTCAATTAATGACAGTTTACTATCCGATGGAGATGATGAAAAGATTAAAATGGAAATACGTAAAGCCTTAAAACGTCTCTTATCTCTTTCTTTAAAATGCCCACATTACTCTGTTCAAATAACACCTCTGTGCAGGAAATTCTACGTAACCATTCAGTAAAACAATAACGATTTCTCCTGTGTAAGTGATTTCATTGGGAATAATTTCGTGCCCCGCCGCACGTCTTGAAACATGCCGGTGGAATAAAGTTATAAGATGAAAGCAAGTTCCCGGCGAACAGTCAAAACAGTCTCCGTTTACGCATAACGTTATAAATAAATATTGTATGGTTGGGGTCATTTTAATTGAATATTGCGATGTGCGGTGTCGCAACATGATGTCGACGGTCTACTATCAGTGGCTGCGATTGCGAGTTGCGTGCGCTCTGAACTAAATACACCGGCTCATTGATAAAACACATTCTCTTTCACGTGGCAAGACACGCCTTGCGTTTCAATGTTAGCGCACGACTAATGGGATTGTCTGAATTGCACGTCTGCTCCGGGCAAAGTAGGACCCTACTACTGGGATGGGGGAGAATTAACGTCGAATTTGGGGAAAACAAGTAAGAGATTCTTAGGATAGGATAGGTTGTAACACGACTCTCTAGTAGGTATGTATATATATATATATAGTTACGATTATAATCACGAAATCTTAGAACAATTGAGAGTTTCGTGTTTTTTCGTCTATATAACAGTTATACAGTCGAAAAAACATGAAACACTCAACCATTACGTCTAACGAGAGATTACGGAATTGGCTTGTTGAAAATTGTTTCGTATTTACATTTTTGAACATTATTTTAATAACATACGAGTGGGTTTGTGGGTTGCTGAGGTGGATGGTGATACCCATTGGCTATTTTGCTGACCCTAACGACTGTCCATTTATCTTGTGATAAAAGGACGCGACAGCTTTCGTGCTCACCTGAGCCACCCGTGCGTAAACTCAACATCCGCCAGACTTTCACCTGCTACTGAAATACTAATTTTTAATGATAACCACTTAATTCCGATAATAGTTTGTAAAGTCATTGCCTCTGCGGTCTAGTGGTCCGACGATGGTGTTGAACTCGTGAGGTCCCGAGTTCGAGTTCCGGGTTAGGCATATCACAAAAGTGTTTTTAGTTTTCTGATTAAAACAACACTGCCCGGGATTGGATAAGTGCCGGGTTGGCAATAGGCTTGTCAGCTATCACATTGTGAAACGAAGTATCTTCGGCTAATCGTGGGTGCACTGGTTGTACCTCTGCCTACCTCTTCGGGGATATGGGTGTAAAGAAACTTTATTAGATAGAACTTGAGATCTAACGATCCGAGCCGAATAGGCTAAATAACAATGCAGTCAGTGATTATCTAAAATTACGTGTATCGTAAGTAATATCAACATGCCAACATACTTGGAACATTCCAGTGAATTGGGACAACAACACTGAAATTCATATAAATACCACGATAAACGCATCAAACAGGAAGTGTATCCCTTCTACACCTGGAGGGGCCGCTTGCAGACCCTCCGTCTAAAAATAAAGGCTATCAAACGCGAACGAAAATAGTTCCCCGCTGCCTTCTGACGACTCCGACTAATAACCGTAACGATATGGCCCGAGATAAATCATACTAATGCATTGGACAAGCTGTAAAACAACAAACATTTTAAGAAATTCCGTTGTGGATTGATGTCAATGTCGCCGGCGATAAAGTATCCTAATCATTTGAAGTGCGAACAATAGATGATTGTACTGTTTTTATCGGACACACTGCTTCTTTGTGTCAGTTACTGGTTACTTCCATTTGTTTAGTAGACCAGAGGAATTAGTATCGTATTACGTGTCGAAGACGGTCATACGGCGTATCTTCGGTCAGGATAATTGGGGGCCATCCACAAATTACGTCACACGTTCAGGGGGAGGGAGGGGTCGACACAGTGTGACATTGTGAGACAAGGGGTAGGGAGGGGTCCCAAGTTTTGTGACATCACATTTTTTCAATTTTATATTTAAGTATTACAACATTTTTCAATTTTATATTTAAGTATTTTTTTATATCAAAGTATTACAACAGTAAATTAAAAAAGTTTGATAAAAAATAATCGAATGAGATTATTATTCCAATGAAATTGTAAAATATGTGACATCACACTAGGTAGGAGGGGGGGGGGGCTTGTCAGCACATTTACTATACTTTCCTTCAGTTGTTGCTTATTGGTCCAGACCCCCTTTGAGAAAAAGAACATCTGCCGTTCAGTTCGTTAAAGGCGAACGGTTGGCTATTGGTTGGTACTTGGTATACATGTCACTACTATCGTTACTATTAGGCAGGAGATTTCCGTATCGTCTCGTAACGTACAAGTTTCTGCCACAATACCGTCAATGTTTTTCGTGTTTGGAAGGTAAGGTTGTCTAGATAAGTTCTTACTATACCTCTAACTGTTCTCGGCTTTACTTGTCTCGAATATGTTGCCGGTAGACTTATGCTTGCCACCAACACACATACACACAACCGCCTGGATACAGGGATTGCTACGCATTACTAATATATGTTTCGTGTACAAACTGCGGTTGCTTCATCAGTCCACTAAGAATCAACAGCTTGGGATAGGTATAGAACGCGCGAAATAAGTTCGAAGTTATTCTTATTGGTCAAACCTCTCTACTTTCGCGCGCGACATATTACGCTGGTTATCCTAAGCGAATAGGAGCCGCCTACTTTTTCGTTGCCCTATCGCTTTTAAAATATTTAATGCAGCCGTAATATAAATGATAAATATGAATCCGTTCTCTTTAAACTTTCTTGACCTTGCAGAGTGTGGCCTTGGCTCAGTCCGTTCCCAAATATCAAACAGAAACGATATGTGTAATGGGCGAATGTGTTAATCGCCGGATGCTCTAATTAGTATAATGGCGCTCAGTTTCTTAAAGTGCTCGAACTTCGTGTTCTAACTTCGGTGAAATAATTTCTAAACAAGACTAGTATGATGAAAAAGGAAGAAATTGCTCAGGTATTTGGATAAGTTTTGATTGGAATTATAATATAGTTTTTGAAATGAAAAATTCTGATTTCAAAAACTAAGCTATAATTGTTATCACTGCAAACAAGCCAAATGTAATAGAACATTATTTTACTTGGCTTTTTTTCGTGACGAAATCTAATATGTGCCACGATTATGTATAATAATACTCTTACTTTTGAGACATTCAATCCTGAAAGTTAATATTTGTACTATATATATTGACTAAGACATGGACATGACAATAGCCTGCTGATTAGCTGTACCTAGTGACTGATTTATGGTTACCGTCTAAAGACAACATGACAAACTATAACATTTTATGATAAGCAAGGAGAAGTGGGAGATGTGCGTACATCTAGTCAGTTTTACATAAACCACAGTACACTACAGATTCGATTTAAACTTGTGTTACAAAAAATACATCTTACGTATATCCTGAAAACACGTATATTATACCCAAGGTATTAGTATACCCATGGTTTCACATGGGATCAGTAACTACGTTAGTATTGGAATCGCACACAACGTGACATTTAAGACACGGGTGTGGTGTCAACGACTTGTGGGTAACTGTGGCGGCTGGCAGGACAGTCTGGTCACGCGCCAGGCCCGCACCTGGATGGCGTTTGGCGAACCTTAGGTGCCACGGTTAGAAAACCTTTTACAATACGTCAGTACCGCTTTTACAATAGTAGGTACGCCCAACTCAACAAACATACCTCCACAGCCAGGCACGTGAATATAATATTGACCGTAATCAACATCTTAATCGTGCATACCAAGATATCGTATGGATAAGTACAAAGTCCTTATCTAGACCATATTTATTGATATCATCGCAACATTTCAATGTGCGGACGTGTATTGGAATGTTCCTCCAATAGGAAACTAATGTTATGTCAAGTACACTAGCAGTCCTATTTTCATCGCAAGACAATATGAATGGACATATGATTGATATGATGATGATACAAATTAATCGTTTATTCCTAAATTAAAAAACTAGATCAATTAAATAGTTGTACTGCAAGGAACAGTAATAATTGGACGAGTTCCAATCCGAACAACTAGTTGATTGGTTTAGTTGATCCATCTGGAATAAGGAAAATAAATGTATCTATGTTGATGGTTTGAAAATTGGCATTAATTAAAATAATTTGTTATTAAGTTGTTTTAATGATATTTTTTACTGAATATTATTAATTTTAAGCAAAAAGCAAGGCATCGAAGTTCGAGAACTCCAAGATGACATTATAATTTTAAGCACCCCTTTATATATTTTGATTCATCAGTTAATATCTTTTGATAGATTCATACAACACTTTATTGTAAAACAGAAAATATGTCCTGTTTATTCAATTATGTAAAGACAACAATAAATTAATTATCTTCCGACGCGTCTCTAACGCACGTACACAATGCATTTTTACAAAATATCCTTTAAAGCTTAAAATATCAAAATATAGAGCACTAGCTGTTGCCAGCGACTTCGTCCGCGCGGACTTCGTTTACTCCGCACTGCTCCTCTCCCGTAGGCGATAGCGTGATAATATGTAGCCTATATGTTGACCCGACCTGTTAGTAATATTCATACAAAATTTGAAGTAAATCCATGCAGTACTTTTTGAGTTTACCCCTGACATACATACAGACAAACAGACAAAAATTCTAAAAACTATATTTATGGCTTCGATATCGATTGTAGATCACGCCCCAAGTATTCTTTTAAAAAAATATTCAATGTACAGTTTTGACTTTCCTACGATTTTATTATATGTAGAGATTCAATACTAGGCAGGCAGTAGCCGTTTCCCACGGCATGGCATAGCCCGCGTAGGCCCGAATCCTGCAGGATAATTATAAAATATATAAAACAGGATAAGATATATACTTATAAAAATAGATATATAAAATGAAGCCTACCACTCACGAATGTCATAATATACGGTATGCCAACATTTTGTTTTATGTCATATTTGATACATGCCAATGGGTTACAACCTGCAACCTGCACTATACACGCTGCAATCACAGAATACTTAGAGACTAACAGAAGTCAACGTTGCATACAAGTAATATTCGAGCATAGCACACATAGACACCTCTCACGGACGCGATATCTCGGACTAGTGCGGAACAAGCTGTCCCAAACTATTCCGAGATATTGTGTCCGTGAGAGGTGTCTATGTGTGCGTTGCTCGAATATCACATGTATGTAGATTGACTGTCGTTAGTCTGCAGTATACTGTGCTACAATTCACAAAGATTCCGCGCATACGCAGCAAGCGATGTTGCAAACCTTTTTAATCAATTCGCGAGGGAAATTAATAATAGAATCATCAGGCCGGCCACGTCGGCGAAGGTTTACATTTTATATAAATTTTTTCCTCCATCGCTCCTCCACGAGTCACGATTGAGAGTCGTGAACACAAAAGATCCTTGTTTCACGATCTTTATATTACAATGGTATCAATACTGGTATTCTTATGCTGGTCTCTCCTGATGCTTAGCTATACAACATTCTAAATAACTGTTTATTACTTCAACATTCATAAGTACACGAGCACAGCGTCTTGCTGCCAGGACTTGATCGTCGGTTAATTTTCAAACCTAAATCAGCGCCAGTACATAATATGCGTTATGTTAAGATTTAGCTCTACCTTAACCTTTAAAATACCGGTTTTCTTGTGGAGCATAATTTTAAAAGGATTTTGTTTCAATAAACCGGTTTAACCGGCTTGATATAAAAAAAATTGAGGTTTTACTCAAAAAAATATTTTTCAACGCTCCTAATTTGTTAAAACATTATTCTTAACGTAATCTTAGCGCTTTTGGTTTAACCCCCGTATTGGTTCCGGGCTCCTTTGAAGAATAGACCAAACGCCGTTCTCCCAGGCTGGTCGTAAAAGGCGACCGATTGGCTACGCGAGTCACTAACATCGTGGCTACTAGGTGATAAAGTTCTGCATTGTCTCCCCCGGTTCTAGTACCACCGCCTTACCTATTCCTGTCGCAATAGCGTCAGTTTGTCGCTGTCGTGTTCCGGTTTTAAGGGTAAGGTAGCCGGTAAACTTATGCATGTGATATTAGACCTCGCCACAAGGTAGCAACGCACCATTAACATCTTTGGTGTCTATAGGCGATGGTTGACTCTTTCCATCAGGAGACCTATCTGCTTGTTTGGTAATCTTATGATATAAAAAAACCGGTTTGTTTAGGTTTTGTAAGAACCGCAATATCCTATATTAATCGGTAATTTGTAAACCGTTTGTACCGCTGCTTACTGCATGGATTGCTTGCTGCATGTACGATGCACGAACATGGACATACTCGTATTTGAGATTAACACTTAGGTGTCGTGCACATTAGATCACAACGAACAAAATATGACAATTACAGGGAGCAGACATTCGGTACAAACGTGAAGGTAAAAAACAAACCAATTTCAAGGTTTTAGACACTTGTCTCGTGTATAACTTAGACTTTTAAATAATAATGTATTTCAAAGTCCATTTCAAGGTAGTGTTATGTTCCTTTCATTTATTATATTGTATAGTTTCGAGATTTTCCTTTCTTGGAATGGAAGAACTTTTTAAAAGTATTTATTTTACCAGTAATTCAATCTCTATGAAAATTAAACGAAAATTTCGGGATACGGAGGAATAGGGAGTCGATCGTCGTCCTTTTACGCGCTTATTTATTATGTTTTAGTTCAGTGACGCCAACTTTTATGTTTATGCCAATAAATGATAATTGATCACTGACTCAACAAAACTGTAAACGAACCGAATCTGTGCGAATTTCAGCTTCAAGTGTCGAGGCAGCAGCAACACGAGGCACGTTAAAATTCAGCCGTAATCAAACAGTGACCAGGGCAACGCAATCAACTCTCGATTTATGACTTCCGTGTCATGGAACGAACGATTAAGAACAGCTACACAGATATATCTCACGCCAACAGTCACGTAATTTATATTGAAGGAGAAATGAAACCGAATTATTGTTAATATTTTACGTATTTATATACCACAATCGAAATTTTACAACCATCAAATGAAACTCAAAGGTAATGTAATAAAGAGGTACACGAGAAAACTCCGTGTCTTATCAAAAGTACCGATTTAAAGTACTGCAATGAAGATAAACATAAAGTACATCATTTTTCACGTCAAACCTCTAAGGAGCTAGGCAGATAGAACTGGCTGCCATAATTATACTACAAACAGACTGGCTTGGTTTTCCTCTACATTCATAGCCCTCTGCAAATAAATGGAGAAACGTTAAGTATTTTCGAATCCAACGTAATCTATTCCTAAATGCTTTATCTTCGGTCTTAAACACTTCTGACCGAGTGATCAATGAGCCTATCGACTAAGCTTAGGTTAGACAGGCATAATGTGAACTTTCCATTCACAGTACCTAAATATATTATAACAATCTTTCATATTATGTACCAACTCTATGTTAAAAACATAGAAACTATGGCACATTGTTATAGTATAAAGCTTTTCTTAAGTTCACTCAAAATGCTCTAATTTTTTGTAGGTTTCTAATACTGTTGTTAAAAGCGTTGTTTTCAAGGCGATATAAAAGAGAACACGATATTAATATTATTAAGCACGCCAAATTCCAGAACAGTAAACACATAACAAAAGTAAATTTACATCTTCATAGTGAATATTTGTTGGTTGTGTTGAATGTTGAAAAGCTGCGATATACATATTAACCGCGTGATCCAGAGAGCCGAACAATGGTGTTTATAAATAATAAATCTGAACTAGAGAAACAACGGCATTGCGGGGCACTGACTCACGGCGAACTGGATACACTCGCGCACACCGACACCGGACATGTTGACTGACATAAATCAATACAGCTGACAAACTCATTTAACACTGACCAAACATTGGCAGTGACTGATTACAGATTTGGAAAAGGAACAAAAACTTACACACATATTTACGCAAAATTACTTTGCAAAAATTCATAGTCTAAAAAAGAAATCAAAACTCATTTTTCAATTCAATTCCGCATATATTATGCGAGCACTGCAATGAACTTAAACAGAATTATGTAGATGTCAAATGTATCAATGATGCGTAACCAGCGAAACTAACCCATGACTAAGAAATTAAGACATCAAATGAGGGTTAGGTAGCCGGAAGAGGCTACCTCACTTTTCATTTCAAAACACGACATTATAAGCATTGACGTAATACAGAGATTATTTGAATGTTGGTATCGTATCCGGACTAGGGAACGCAAAACCAGCATTAACTAGTATAAAAATATAACCTATTCATATATCGCTTCTTTTTTTATATAGATGAATAAATGTTGCTTCGTTGGTCTATTCGTAAGCAAATCTTAAAATATATAAGATAGGAACTGTTTGACAGACTGAAGAATCGTGATAAAAGGAATAGGAATGATTTCGGAAAATTGAATAAAAGCGGGAAAATATTTATTAAGGGTTGTCAAAGCAATCCAAATTACAATAATAAAAATGCAAATACAATTAAAAAAATATATGTATGCAGGCTGTTGAATAGAGACTTACGCAGCCGATTGTACAAGCAACAGGGGAAATAGGAACGGCGTGCGTGAACTTCATAACACAAGCAACGAAAGGGCTCGTCTGAGAAATGAAAGCTGCGTTAAGGGGCTCGTCTGTTCACGTGGCGACTCTCCACTAGGCAATTACTCCGTATATCTGCAGAATACGTGACAAGACATTGAGACAATGTACGTGATACCATTACTTACATTTTTGTATATTATTTTTTATATGTTTTACGTAATTGACTAGTCATATCTGTTTATATAAAAAGATAAGTCCTTATTTTGTGACTGACATATCAACATCTAGCTTAATCCCTTGGACCAATAAGTCTGAAATTTTTTACCCAGGTGGTTCTAACGATGTAGACTAATACTAGAGCAGTACAAATATAAATATTTTATGTCACTGAACTTGTCTTGAACGTAGCCACGAGCAACCGCTAGAGGGGAGTGACAACAGCATTGTCAGGCTGGACACGAACACGGTGAAACAGAAAACTAATTTAAAGTCTATGCTGCTACAGAATTTAAATTTGATAAATCGTATATTCCAATATTATAAAGAGGTAAGATTTGTATGGTGTAATAGATAAACTCAAGAACTAGGAGACCGATATAAAAAAATCACCAAAAAATTAAAAGTTGCTCATACTACCTACTTAGAATTACACTATTACTAAGTAGTATGGGCAACTTTTTTACTGGACTGAATAAAAGGAAGAAGTCGCATGAAACAGCTAATTATGGAATATAGCAGTAAGCTCACGTTTTAAGTGAATTGGCCTGTGGATTCCATAAGTCTCCGAAACCAATGAGATAGAGAAACTCGTCTACCTAAGACTGAGATGTAGGGAGTTACGAATGTGGAAGAAGCTTGATATGTCTGTAACTAAGATTGTGACGTATAACACATATTGCCTTTTGCCTAGCTTAATAAATTTGGTGTAAAGACCTGTATGTGGTATTCACCTCCTCGCTTCAATCAACAGATGTTCTCCAGAGTGAAACCGAAGATAACTAGTAAACCATGAGACTTTAATATGTTAGGCGGGGCTAATTTGTTGTATGTAAATCTTGTCCGAGCAACGTCCGTCGATTAGTTCGTCAGCAAACACGTTACCGATGAAAGGCAGTCGGTGTGCTCGGCCCGCGCTGTGGCATTTGCAAAATAAACAGCTGCTGTACACATTTGCATTGTTTTACATGAGAAACGTCTTGAGCACAAACTAACTACGGTGGGGAATTTTACACTTCTAAAACGCTGGAAAGCGAAAACCTGAACTCAAGACTACTGGATAGGTTTTATATCAAATGGTACCATTGACTGAGACAACTAAATCAGCTACTTCGAAAAAAAACTTAACTGTATATGATTTTCATTGACAAAATTGACATCTAAAGAGTTTTAGCCGTCACCTTTGCAGCTACTGAATGTCCCATCAAATCGGAAAACTTTAGCAAATCAAACTCATTATCCCACTATTTTCTTCCTTAAATTGTCTTCATACAGCGAAGTTTATCAAAGAGGTAAAAGCTATTTATGATATAGAGTTCCCACTTTAGCTTATGGAAAGGAAATAAATACAAATGAACTTGTAATTTTGATTGCGCCATTAATCTCTGTAAAACATAGCCGGTTATTTAAGTGTTAAGAATGAGATTTGACATATCAACGCGTATTAGTAATAATTCTATTGAAATACCATCGTATTTATTGGAAAAGTAATTTAGATTAATATTTAGTAATCTGTACCTCGATTACTCCTTACTTTTTGTATCTCTACCGTAACAATAATAAGTTTTATCTTAAAATGTATAAATTAAAAGATTCTAGAATTTTGAGGATCATTTATATCATCGTCAACGGCAAAGTAACGAAACTTCCAGAAAGGTCCAGAATCTTAATGTGGTTCAGAATCTAAATCTCAGTAGGTATACATAATAGAACGTAAGTAAGTTTTAAAATGTGGTTACTAGAATTAAAAGTAACACTGAAATTATAGATTACTAAAGCGTTACTTTAGAAACAAAACCTTAGAAATTATTTATTTATCAAATACTTAAACTGAAACTGTTGCTAAATGTAGAAGTGAGAAAATGTGGAAAATGAAATAACAAGTTAGATGTTATGGCGCCAAATATACGATCGTAAACGAGTAAACGATCTGTATATTCTGTGATTTCACTAATTTTTATTTGGTTAAACAAATTAAACAGATAAAATGTTTATCCATTGAACTGCGATTTTTTGGGGCTATTTGCTTTTTCGCTTTTAGTCGGTTTTTAAATGAATGTTTTTTCTACTCTGTGATTATAAGTCGAAGCTCTTTAATAATACGTGTTTTTTAAATCAACCTACTTCTCATAAAAGAGGAGATTTTTATATATAATAAATACGTACTTGATCCCATTTACGTTTGGTAAGAGTCTTATCCAGAATTCCAGAAATACAGAAAGTTGTAGTAATTTTATTGCGTCTATTATTAGCTAAAAATAATTTCGGATTAAGATGCGGTAGAGTTGTGTGCGGAGTAACTTTACAACGATTACGGAGTAAGATGCTCTCGGAGATAAGGGCCGTAATCATCAATTAGATCGCATCCAGCGAGTACACCTACTTTTACTTCATTAACCTGTTATTATTAATTAATTTATAAATACAATTTAAAATGTAGACGCGTACATATTATGTGAACAGCGTTGTTTTCTAATGTCTCTATTTTGTGCACACAGAAACCTCATAAATATAAAGGGAAAACTTCTAACCCTTCTAGAAAGTGTATCGTTAGTTCTGTACACTTGTACAGAGCTAATGATGCACTGCATTAAGGAAACCACCACTACTAACTATTTACTTGTGTAATAAATATTTACAGATTTTTTTGCATCGCGTTAGTAAATCCCCAGTTAACACAGGGATTTTTATTATTTGCCAATTTAAAACAAGGAGGATGGTTTTAATGTAGTTGTATTTGTCAAATGTTTTTTTTAATTTATTTCCCATTTAAACATGTTAATTATTACACAAAGAATCACAAAGAGCACCGAGAAAACCACAAAGGTTTATATTGATGCATTGATTATGTATTTTTTTTTTTGTACAGTATGTACACACTTTTATAAATACACATACCACACGTCATGTGTAAATATATATACATACATACACACGTTTGTATATCTTTGGTACGTTTAGCAGGGATGAAAGCTACACCATTGTCGTAGAGCGTGTGCACGAAACAGAGCGAATGGAGCAATTTTCACATAGCCCATCGACGTTTCCACATATTGATATGTAAATATTTGAAAGCTTATAACTCGGTAACCTCTGAAGCGATACACTTTTAGGTTGGCCGATTTTTTTATCAAAATCCAATTTTGGTGAGAGGGTCCTTAAGAAAATAACTCAAATATCACAAGTTACATGCGTACCACCATACAGAGGTTTTGGCATTTTTAGTGTATAGTATAAAATTTAGATGACGCGCACGAAGTTACGGGCAACAGCTAGTTTTCTTTAAATTAACATCAGAACAACGGACCCGTAAATGTATTAATTTTGTCATTAGGAGTTATACAAAGTCTTAAAACATCGTTCAATACTTTACAAATGACAATACACAGACATTTGCAAACGGAATGTAGATGCATTTGAGATGAATAGAACATTTGCATGACAATCTGGGTGGGACACGAAGCATGCAGCGCATATGCAAAGCGCGACTTCCAACAATACCATGTCACACAATATACATTGAGCCCACCAACATTAACCGTATTGAACTTATGACACAGAAACGAAAGTTATTACTACAAAAGTGGTAAGTGGAACTACCACTCTGTAAACACCACTTGTTATTGCCAACCACCACCCCCGTGGCCAGCTTGAAGGTGGCAGATGGGAATAAACCGATATCTACTATATTCTACACAAATTATACATACATAATCACATATCTCCACGACAAATGCCCGACAGAAACGAATGTTGTTATGATCCGGTAGTGGTAGTGGCACTCTTTGATTCCCCGTGTTGGTTCCGGGCTCCTTTGAAGAATAGACCAACTGCTGTTCTGCCAGTCAGGTCGTAAAAGGCGACCGATTGGCTATACAAGTTACTACCATCGTGGCTACTAGGTGGTAGAGTTCTGCATTATTTCGTGGTGGTATCTGGTATCCCCGCCTTACGTATTCCTGCCGCAATAGCGTCACTGCTTATCACTGTCGTGTTCCGGTTTGGTGGGTAAGGTAGCCGGTAAACTTATGCATGTGGCATTAGACCTCGCCACAAGATAGCAACGCACCATTAACATATTTCGTGTCTATAGGCGATGATGATGATGATATTGATGCTCTCTTCTCTGTCCATCAGGAGACCCATCTGCTTGTTTGCTATCTTATGATATAAAAATATATAAAAAAAGACGTGTGGCACTCGGAGACTGCCGCGGTAAAGCTATTGCACAGCATTTTTTATCAACTTATGCAATTACAATTATATATTTACTTTATTTATGCAGTATTTTTTTTCTTTGTTTTTTTTTTCTTTGATATTAATTCAAGTTACACTTTGAGCGTGGTGACCGATAAAAAAACTAAATTTTTTTCTTTTATTAAATAAATGAGATGTTAATATTGTTCAAAATATTTTTATTATCTTTCAATACATGTCGGTTCTTCAGGAATATTTAATAAATGCACTTTGTTTATTCATATTTAAAACACTTAGTACACAAATTATACGAGTACAGATATTCACTATTGTACGTAGATGATAAATACCTATACACCTATGTACTTTCTCACAAACAGCTGATTACGATAGTTTTCCAATACAACCAATGCCATCCAAAGGCGGGTTGCTGAAGTAAAGAGACGAGCGTGATATTTCAAAAAGTCATTAAAAGTTCTGGTATTTATCGATAGATGGAAAAACTAAAAAGTATCACCGCTGTGCCGGTCGGAGTGGGGGGTGTTAGGTTTTTTTCGTTACGGAATTTCTGGATTCGGTCTCCACGCTCAAGGCCCGCGATAGAAGCTATGCAATAGCTTAAAAATAAAAAAAACTGCATGAAACATATTATAAACTACACAACAGTGAAACCACATCATTATTATTACGCCTAGTTGTTGATTGTATGTGCATGTTAAAATCCTGTTATCACGATGACCAACACTCAACAGTCCTTAATAATTATGTAGTTTGCAGAACGACAGACAAAGAACTAAGTATAAATATCGCTGAACAAATTATATGAATCGATCTAGCCCCAAAGTAAGAATATTTGCTTGTGTTTTGGGTGTTACGTCAACGATTCTAATACATATATAAATACTGTTACAAACATAATGAACACCCTAACCCAGAAATACAGACATCCATGTTCAACACACAAATGTTTGTCCCTGTCAGGAATCGATCCCGAGTCTCATCGATTCGTAATTAGTTTCGCTAATTACTCTACCAACGGGGCGGTAAAGAATGTTAATACTACATTGCATCCACATTCCACACTATATACTATCATATTCTTTCTATTACGAAATGTAGCAAAGGCTCGAAGAAGGAATTATTGTCAAGGCAGTTCTCGTTGGAGCGTGTAGATGATAGAGTGCGGACTAATTGCACAATAAATGAATAAAAACGTGATTGGCGTAATATCAGCGTTACTGTCACACGTATCACGTATCACTGGCGATCGGTGATCACTCTACGGTACAAGTATTGCACGTGTCGGCGCGCAGTGAGGAGTCATAACTTTTATACACCATCGCATCTACACATTGACACCCTTAATGCGCGACTAAAAGTAGGTCTAAATTAGATATTTCGATATATTCTATACAAATTATTCATATGTACATAAGCACATATCTCCACGCTAAATGTAAGGGTAGACCGACAGAAACGAATGTTGTCATGGCCCGGGTATTAGGAGTCTGGCTTCAACATAATTCATGACTTTATACAAACACTGATTCGTTCTCAGATCTCCGGGTTCGGTTCGGTCGGGCAAGTATTGAGGTTTTCCGGGGTACATCCTAGCAAATTAAAGTCTCGGTAGAAGCGTCCAGAGTTTGTTGTATGTCGTATGTGTGTGTGTACCCCAATTGCTTGAAATGAACGCATAAAGCTGTCGGTCACAGATATCGCAAAAACAAAAAGAAATTGTAATCGAGTCGGTAAAATGCATTGATAGAATCACCCATCGCACCAGCCGACGCGACGGTTAATTGTGGTGAACGGAACGTCTATTTATATTCGGCTCACCTCGTCCACCATGCACGGAAACAGCGTGATGTTTTGATACAATATGCTGGCTTCAAAGACTATAACATTAATCAGAAATTTGCGAACTATTCATAATAAAAGTTTACATTAATTCACTTCAAATTTAAGCAGGAATGTAGGTGTCTTCGTTTTCTCAGAAATGTATTTGGTCGCTATTGCCAACAATGCATTATAATGTTCTCACCGTGTTTACGTCCACATTACAATCTTAATGATTGTCCACGAAGATTGAATTTTAATGAGCAGTCGAGCTCGTTTCAATAGTACTAATTTGTAAATTATACCGTGCTGTTTTATCATATTTAAATAACATAGATCTAGTATAACATCTCTGGTTAATGAGAACAAAGAGCCAAAGTAAAACCGGGCCCATTTTAGATAAAACGGTCAACTGCCTTAAATGGCATCTCGTAAAAGGCGAAAAAAGGCTGTAATACGTGTCATTAACATCGTAGTCACTAACTTACTAGGTGCCAGAGTTCTGCAACATCTCGACCTGATTTTGGTATCACTGTCTTACCTATTCCTGCCGCAATAGCGACGGTGCTTGCCACTGTTGTGTTCCAGCTTGGAGAATAAGGTGAACTCATGCATTTGACATTCCATTTCCGCCATACGTATACAACGCACTATTAATATCTCTGGTGTTTATAGGCGATGGCTATCTTTTACCACCAGGAGAGCCATCAGCTTGTTTGCTTTACGATGGTATAATAAAAAACCGAAATCAAACTAAAGTAATATTAAGTTTTAATCAGAGAGAAATTTCTTATAATCTGATTAAAATTCGAATTTAAAGAAGTGAAATCAATGACATTTTTACTTTTTAATCACCACTTAGTGAAATAAAGTTTACAGAATGGTTATTCTAGTGTGGCCGATGATTCGCTTCACATTATAAACTATTAAAACCAAGACGGAGGCTTTTATCATTTTAGCAAGTTTATCGCCGCGATAAACGAAAAGGATAAAATAGAAATATTTAGTGTAGTCAAGGCCAGTAATGATGTAACAGTCATAATAATAGATTTCAATTGTGGGAACGGGCCGGGTACCGCTGAGAAAATTTTATTGCCTCGTATTCTATACGGGCGCGCTATAAATTTGGTAATAGAGCAAGATGACATCACGGTGACGCGGCATACTCATTAAAAACTCCAATGTGTCATATCTCCTACCTTTCTTTGCTTGCTTTTCACGTTCTTTTTCCTTTTCCCTAGCTTTCTTTTCCCGCTTCTCGCGTTCCTGTTTCTCCTTCTCCAGTCTCTTCATTTCCTTCTTCAGTTCCTTTTCGCTTTTCTTTGTCTTGGAGTCATCAATCTTTTCTGACAAAATGAAGGTCCCCGTTTGGACCTTCGGGTCGGCCTCCTCCTTGGGTCGCATGTTAAACCAACACTATCACAAGACCGACGCGACAAAAGCAACGAATTCCCGTGTAAAAACACTCGACACCGGGACGGTTGCCGTGAAAAATTTCGATTCGGCACAGTTCGAGCTGATAGTTTATCGCTTACGTACACAGCGGAGCGTGATTGGCGGAACGATATCAGAGTTATCACTGGCACCTTCGCGACTGCGAACCGCGACGACTTGGAGATCGCCGAGCGTGAAGTGATACGAGCGCGTAGCACCGACCGCTACGAGACCTCGGAGAGCACTGCCGGCCGGCGCCGCGCCGCTCCGACCGCCGCGCGCTGCGCAAGCGACGCGTGCGAGCGGCAAACTCTATAAATAAGCTTCACTTCCTATACTAAACAAAATCAGAAGACGATTTATGGCCGTTGAACTCATGAAAGCTTTTGCACGGGTGATTGAGCCTTATTTTCGCGTTAAGCTTGTGCATTTCACTCTGATTTCGTTGCCAAGGTCAAATTAAGATGCTTCTCGAACAAACACCGCACGTAAATATGCTTAAATTATGTTTAATTACCTGAATAGCTCGTGTGTTAGAAGACAATGATGTGGTAGATAAAAACATAAGTGTTTTAGCATATATTAGTTATGGTTTTGTAGCGTCCGTTGTTTGGATGAAGTCATCTCTAATTATACGACGTTTTTATTATCATATATTACGTTTATTTACTGCTGCGCCAAGTAGAAGCTATTGTGTTGAATAAAACGCGAGATATTTCATTTAAAGTTTGAAAGCCACCCTCGAATACAGTCAGTTGCGTGCGAGGTGCCTCAGCATGAAACAAAAAGTGGTTTTGGAAAGTTGGACGGGTCAGTTTAAAATGGACCGTGCGAAGTGATAACTGGTGGCCGGGAGCCGGTCAGTGGTCACAACAACACAAATGCGTGCCGAGACGCATCAGGTACGTATTATAACATACGATATTTTCGTACACTATTGTCGTACATTTTAAACAAGAATAGCGTTGCATCACGTCATACATGTGTGACACTGATATTAAGAGCTAATTGGACAAAAGCGAGTCGTAAACATAATAATTATTTATTTTTATATCGTAGCATAACAAATAAGAAAATTTACAACAAGAAGAAATAACCATCCCTTACACTAGATACCATATAAATATATCCGTATGGTGTGCCGTGTGAATGTACACATGCATAACTTTACCGACTGTCTTGCTTTTCAGACCGGAACACATCAGTGACAAACACCGATGTTTAAACACGCAAGCCAGGCGGTAACACTGCACCCGGATGAGCCGTTCTAGAACTCTACCACAATACTGACGCGGATACGCAATACATGTGGGGATTACGGCCCGTTTATCATTGGCTCGTCGTTCACGAGCTGCCGACAGTAACGGATTAAGCGTGCAGATACCTGTGTCTTGGTTCCTTGTGTTGGTCCGGCTCTCTTTGAAGAAAAGACCTGCTGCCGTTCCGAGGCAGTTCGTAAGAGGTGAACGATTGGCCACGCGAGTTTCACGCAACTCTACCATCGTAGCTACCATTTTGTAGAGAACTGCCTAACCTATTCCTGCCGCAACAACGTCAGTGCTTGTCATTGTCGTTTTCCGATTTGGAGGGTAAGGTAGATTTATGTAAGTGGCATTAAGGTGAGTAACGCGGCCCCAAGGATAGCAACGCACAATTAACATCTTTGGTATCTCGAGGCGACGGTTGTCTCTTAGCATCAGGAGACCCATCTGCTTGTTTGCTATCTTATGATATAAAAAAAGTCATGCATAATTTTTACCTTGAATTTGTCAAATCACATATGGTTCATTTTGTAGTTAATGGCGTAATATTTTATATACATACCACCAGCTGAACCCGGCAAACGTTGTTTTACCATACAAATTACTTGTATTGAATATTGTAGGGTAGTTGACAGGGAGGAACTTAATAAAGATAAATGCTATCACATCTTTTAAGTATCTTCACACCCGTATCCCCGAAGAGGTAGGCAGAGGTATAACAAGTGCACCCACGATTAGCCGAAGATACTTAGTCCCACAATGTGATAGGTGGCAAGTCTATCGCCAACCGGGCACTTTCGAATCTCGGGCAACGTTGTTTTTTACCAGAAAACTGAAAAAACACATTTTTGAATTGCCCAACCCAGGATTCGTTCGAACCCGGGACCTCATGTGGTCAACTCTGACACCGAACCACAAGACCACAGAGGTCTAATCCCATCTTTTAAGTTGGACAAAACAGTAGATATCTACAAAATTTCATTGAAATCGGTAGTTTCGGAGTACATCACGAGTGAACAACATGACACGAAATTAAATATATTAAAATAAACATCGTATTTACGTGTGTATTTTCTCTATAGCTTCCAAAACGGCTGAAGTAATCATGATGAATTTCCAGACAACATTAGGTTAGCCCGGTGGTTAGTCCTTTAACGTTTCGTAGGGTTTCAGGTTCAGATTCCCCCGAGTTGTTCAGGGTTCCTTTCGAAGATTATATCAGGTGCCCCACTACCAGGAATCGCGCAAAAGGCGAAAAAAGGCTAAAACGTGTCACTAACTGACGCCTCACTAGGTGGTAGAGCTCTGCAATGTATTGTCCCAGTTTTTGTACCACCGTCTTACCTATTCCTGTCGCAATAGCTTCACTGCTTGTCGTTGTCATTGCCTATGCAAACCATTATGCTTATGCAAGCATACATTGACATGCTGTCACACAGACAGCAACTCACCACTGGTGTCTATAAGCGATGGTTATCGCTTTCCGACAGAAACTAGCTATGCTATGCTTTGATATAAAAATAATATATTTTCATCAGTTACTTGTCGACTGGAGTGTGTCAATTATAATTGTCCATTTGCAGCAGAAACAAAATGGAGCGCGACATAAGTAAATAAGAAACGAGGTCGGTCATTCGGCGAGCAACGCGGCCGGTTGTGTGAGACTAGTCTGTGTGTGAGACGCCGCGGCTCGCTCACTGGAACAAAGGGCCCGTCCCGTCTCAGGGATGGGCGCGCGTCGGCACATCGACTGAGGTATTTATAATATACCCTAAAACTATAATAAATAAATATCATTGGACAAATTCTATACTGGATAATCTAAGCCCAATATAAGCAAATGATTTTTTTGTGTTACTCATGTAAATACTGCTACATACATAGTTAACACCCAAACCCAGAAATACAAACATCACTCATCACACAAACGTTTCTTCCTATTGGGAATGTCCCATGGATTCGTAGTTAGGTTTGGTAACCACTGACTGACTGATTTGATCTGTACTTCAAAATAGAAGAAACTTTTTACTGAGTCACATTTTCATGTCAGTAGCATTAGTACATTTTTTACTTTCGACAGGGATGCGCTTTACCACGATCTTGCCTGATGGTAAGCTAAGATGCGGCCTAAGATGGAACAATGTTTATAATTTCAGATGGGTCTCTCGATTTTTATCAAATTCGAGTTCCCCGTAATGGGTTTCGAGATTTTAGGAAACTCTTTCATTTTTGCAAACATATATTTTGAAGTTAGGAATTTTTAAAGAGTGCTTAGCAAAGAGATGGCCCCACGTAAATGATACACAGGGTTTTAGAAGTTCAGGGGAATTCAAGTTGGCTGGTTAAAGTTTTACTTGATTAATTTAATAAATAGCACACGATAGCAAACATATATAGTATTCAGCTGCAAATCCTGAACACAGGACCCGGTTAGAAATTGGGTTTTGTCTATACAGCAAGATCCATGTGCTACATAGACAAAACAGATTCAATTTTGTCTAAGCAGTAGCTGAGTCAGAATATTCGCGGTATTTTAACATAAAGTTGACTGCGTTTTGGGCATGTAAAATTGTCAGACACGTTTATCACACACCGTCGATCATCTTGTGGTCGACTTCGACCGTAATAATCTATATATATCGAAATCAATGCCATTTTCGTTGTAATTTTATAACTCAAGAACGCACTCACCTATCCAAATCAAACGTTTAGGTTTTGTTCGGATTATTTAGTAGATGGTTCATGTGAAGTTCGCACAAAATCACATTTTTTGTAACAAATGAATTCAATAAACGTAACGAAGCACGTGACGGGCCGCTAGTTATTATATATTTATCATTACGTTTTCCACTTCCACCGGATCTACTCAGTGTGCTGTGTTTCCGACACGCATCTTCGGCAATAGCTGTAAAATTGTCGACCCGGTTTAATGCGTATTATACAGGTTTGAGTCACTAAAAAATTTGTAATTTCCTTTATATATATTAGCTTTTTACCATTTTTCCCCATACAAACGTTAAATATGGCACTTTTCAGACTCCTACGTGCGAGCAATTTAAAAAAACTCACGTTACGGGACTCTTGACAGATGTGAAACATCGGGGTCGCATAGTTGGTTGCCATGGCGACACACCGCCACATCGTACACGCTACTAAATATGGACTGTATACTTCGCTGTATACCCTACCTTAGTACATAATATTATAGCGTGGTGACTCGTCGCCACGGATGCCGCGTCGCCACGCCAACGATATAGTTTACACCTGCGCCAATAGATGTTTCACATCAAAAACTTTTCGTTTCACTTATTAATACATAGATTAGTGAACGGAAATCTCTCAAATCAGCATCCGTCTCGCCACCAGACATGTCAACAAACACGCGCGTCTTGCGACGTTCAGCCCATTCCGACAACCCCATAATTTCGTATCACAGGAATTTAATCGATAAAAAGACATCTACACGTAGCGTTACTATAGGAAAGGCACAATTTCCCAGCCGGCGGTGGAGCGTGTCAAGCGGCGAGACCGCTACGCTCCGGCGGCCGCGGTCACACCGGACACCACTGCCATGAGAAAGTCAACCCTTCGCGACGTCTAGTGCGACGACATGAAGCAAACACAACATCTTTAATACAGAGCGAACAAAAGAAAGGCTAATCTGAACCTAAGTAATCGCCACCGCACGTGGACATCTGTAACATCAGACGATTTGCAGTTATCTGTAACAATTAGTATGCTTTATTGACTGTCATAGGTCTCTAACAATATTAGGAAACTCCTCATTTTTTACAAACATATACTTAGTACTAGTTCCACATAAAGATATTGCGAAACATAAAAAATTGGGAATCGCAGACATGAGGCAGTTAAGGTGGAGACAAATAATTTGACGCGTCATTCGATGTAGCGGCATGAATGAAATAGTGATTAAACATCTCTACACCACGTCAAAGAAATAGCCCCGTCATTGACGTTTTTTGTCGCTGTACATTGATACCATGATTGCAATCAAGGAGAAGTAAATGGAACTAAGGAGTCCCTGCGGAAAGGCAATAACAGTAAGTAGTTCATACACATAACATCTCGTAAAATGCAAAGCGAGAGGCTTACTAGAAGTATGCGTTAGTGGTTAGCGACACATTTTATATGAACTTAAGGTTCTTTTTTTTTCAAATGAACTTAAGCTGTTGGTCCAAATGACCGTTACTACGAAACCGAGCGTTTGGGGCGAGCAGAGTGTTCAGCCGGAGTTCTAATTAAGTAGGCTAAGAGCCCGCCCTGAGGGTGTCTCCTGTGAGACCGAACCCCCGCTTAGGGCAGTATCTGGACGACGAAATAGAGGTGTTCAACGAACATGAGGTCTTCAGTGTTCATCCCTTACCATAAAGGAGACTGGTGGTTTGGTAAACTTATGAAATATTCCGTGGTAGTCTGGCGATCCAATACGGTCTTTGGTAATGATATGCGTGTATATCATTAAAATAGTAATTACACTACACGTTTTACAATTTTACTATCAAATTATATTTTATGTAACAATGCACTGTAAACGTCGTCTTTACACAGTATAAAACAAAATCGCTTCCGCTATATCTTTGCTTATAAATGTCTTTTAAATTGCGCAACGGATTTTGATGCGGCTCTCATAAGTAGACAGAGTGATTCAAAAGGAAGTTATTATGTATACATGCATATTATAGTAGAAAAAAGCCGCAAATTTCAAAGATTTATCGTAAAAACATATTTTTGTGCGCTTACATTGCACGCGTGTGAAGCCGGGACGGGTCGTCTCGCTAGTGATACAATAAAACCCGATAACACAGCACGGATACAAGTTACAACGGCAGCTTAGTCGTAGCGGTTTCTTTATGGAACCATTTGCATGTTATATTACCGTTCACCCGCGTACACTGCCTTGTACCTAGTGTTATTTTACAGTTTAATTGGAAATAACGACTGAGTACTCTACTAAATCTAACTTAATTAAATTTACGTTGTTTTAAATTGTATTAATAAACTGCGAACAGAAATTGAGCCCTGTATTGGTGCGATCTCTCACTGCATAGCGGGCATGCAAACAGCGACTCAACATGCCACTGCCATCTCGACCACAGAGTGGTAGAGTTCTATGATCATTGTCCTAGTTCGATGGTCACCACTATACCTGTTTCTATCATGGTGATAGAAACAGGTTTGGTACTATTTGGTAAATGTTTTATATATTTTTATTATATATTTCAAGCAAACAAACGGTCTTTATGGAAATAGATATCACCACCTTTATTTTCCAACACGTGAATGGTGAGTTGCTGTGTATGTGGCAAGAATGTAACGGATGGAAGTTTACCAGCTATTTCATTCTACCTTCGGAACATCAGAAGCGACAAAAAGTGGCAGGCGACCGACCCTATCACAGCAGGAACATGTAAAACGGTGGTAGTAAAAGCTGGCGAGACATTGCAGAACTCTACCGTATATTATGGCATATTTGTCTCTTAAATCACTTAATATTTTTTTATACCTAACAATATTTTTTTAAAGCATAGGGTGTCCAAAAAGTCGAAGGCTTTTCTGGTGATATGAGAGGTCTACTGTCTGTACAGATAAACTACAGTTTGTAACAGGTTTGGCAACAACTGAGTTTGTTTGAGCATAACGGTAACGAAAAATATTAAATTAGTTTTATTTTATAAGTGCCCAATTGACGATAGGCTTGTCACCTATCACATTGTGGGAGTAACGGCCGGTTTGCGAAACACAAATTAATTTTAACAAGCAATTAATCTGTCTTTAACAGATCATTTGCTTGTAAAAATTATATTAAACACAGATTAATTGCTTGTTAAAATTAATTTACGTTTCGGAAGCCGGGCATATCTTCGGCTAATCCTGGGTGCACTGTTTGTACCTCTGTCTACCTCTTCGGGGATAAGGGCGTGAAGATACTTTTTAATTTTGTTCACTTATTACTGTTTTTTTACGATTTTCTTGTTCCTTTTGCATTGAATCAATTTTTGAAAATTGCAAAATTAATATTCATTAAATTATCTATAAAGTGACATAAATTAAATAGATTCCCCGTGTTGGTCCCGGGCTCCTTTGTTGAAGAATAAGCCAACTGTCGTTCTTTCAGGCAGGTCGTAAAAGGCGGCCGAGTGGCTATGCGCGTCACTACCATCGCGGCTACTAGGTGGTAGAGTTCTACATTGTCTCGCCCGGGTCTGGTACCACCGCCTTACCTATTCCTGCCGCAATAGCGTCAGTGCTAGTCACTGTTGTGTTCCGGTTTGGAGGGTAAGGTAGCCGGTAAACTTATGCATGTGGCATTAGACTTCGCCAAAAGATAGCCACGCACCATTAACATCTTTGGTGTCTATAGGCGATGTTTGACTCCATCAGGAGACCCATCTGCTTGTTTGCTATCTTATCTATACATATTGTTACGAATAATCTAGAAGCGTGTAGAGTTGGAGCGCGGGCGCGCTGACTATCTAGAAAACTCCTATTGACAAACAAATAGTTGACCGGGGCTATGCCATAATTGACTTTGTGAGATATGGCATAAGGTTGAAAGTAGCGTGTACTAGGATTTATGACTCATAACATGTTTACGATAAGAAGTGATTCATTGCTTCCCGATACATTTAGATTTTTCTGGATCCAGCTAGGACTTTCCCCTGCCTATAAATACAGAGGTGTTGACAAACACAAGGCAGTTTTTATCAAGCGATCCAGAGCGATACATCAAGTGACAAGTGCGAAGCGGGAAGTGTTTTATTCTAAGTTCAGTGATAGTATAGCGAGTGACTAGGGTGTAAAACGTATTTTAGTATTACGTTGTGTTGTGTTGTGTAAATACACGGATTTAATATAAGTGGTGTTTTCTTACAATTGCGAACCCGGAGTACGTAACAATATAATAAAATCGTAGAAAGGTCAAAACTGTACATTGAATATTTTTTTAAAAGAATACTTGGGGCGTGACCTACAATCGATATCAAAGCCAAAAATATAGTTTTAAAAATTTTTGTCTGTTTATCTGTTTGTCTGTATGTATGTCCGGGGTAAACTCAAAAAGTACTGCATGGATTTACTTCAAATTTTGTATGAATATTACTAATAGATCGGGTCAACATATAGGCTACATATTATCACGCTATCACCTACGGGGGAGGGTCAGTGCGGATTAAACGAACTCCGCGCGGACGAAGTCGCTGGCAACAGCTAGTAATATATAAAAAAAAAGATTCTGTGCACAAAGATAGAAAATAACAAAAGAAATAGTTGCAAAAAAGGAGGCGAATTATTTTTCTATCCTAGTTCACTCTCGAATAATTCACATTATAACTTATAAGTTTAGCAATATTATATTTTATTTAACAATAATAAAACCATAAGTTCAACACTTAATATTTTCAAAAAATCATACAAGTTATGTTAGTATTGTCTAAACTTGATTCCATTCAACAGCAAATGTACCATTAGGTATGATAGCCGCGAATGTGCAGTGATATCATTGTTGGAATTGCCAACAACATTATCTCGGAGGTTACGACTTGCGTCCAATAAACTTGGCATTCGCGAATTGTTTACCGCCATCTTATTTGGGCGAGATTAGATCACCGCACCGTATTACTACTTTACGAAGGTACATGCAATTTCGTGGTAATTACTAAAAATACTTGGCATTATTCTTAAAAATGGCTCTAGCTAATCAACTATAACTATAACTACGTATATATCTTGGAAAAGAAATAACCTCCATAGATCATACAAAATTTCTAGGCGTTCATATAGACTCAACATTAACTTGGACATATCATGTGGAGGAAGTCTGTGTAAAATTAAATAGATTCTCGTATGCACTGTATCAACTGTCAAAAATCGTCAACGCGTATTCTGTGCTCACTACTTATCATGCATACGTTACTCCATGTCTTAAGTACGGTATTATATTTTAGGGAAATTCAAAAGATAAGGCAACAGTTTTTAGATGTCAGAAAAAATGTGTAAGATCTGTATGCAAATTGAAACATAAAGAGTCGTGTCAACGTTATTTTAAAAATCTAAAACTGTTAACATTTCCTTGTTTGTATATTTTTGAAGTAGCAGTGTTTGTCAAAACCTATAAACATCTGTTCCCATCATTAATCAATAAACGCCTTAAAGAAAATGTAGCCATTCCTACAAGCAAAACGGCTATTTTTCACAAAAGTATCCTTTTTATGGCTCCCAAAATATTTAAATTAAATATTTAAACTGCCCAATATAATAAAAGAAATTAAAGAATTGCAGTTGTTTAAGAAACATTTATTTAATCTATTATGTGAAAAATGTTATTACAGTACTAATGACTATTTGAATGATAAAACTATATAATGACAATGACAAAATTATTATTATAATAATAATTGGTAGAACATAATTTTTATTTCATTTTGACATTTAAATAAACATTTTTGTAATTCCTGGACATTATATACATTTTTTTTTTCAATACTATTTATTAATTTGAAATTTGTTACTGTTTACTTTTTTAATAATTTATTTAGGTATAAATGTAAAAAATATGAGTTTAAATAAAAATTGAGTAAAAACATATTCTTAAATAGTATATAACAATAATTTTTTATTTATAATATTTAAATTTATCTGGCAAAATAGGTTTAAGCACATCGATGTATGTCCAAAATCTTTTCTAACCCTATTTTGTGCAAATAAAGTATTTGTATTTGTAACTAACAATTGTTGTAATCACAGCCACATCAATTCTTGGCCGAAGTCACTTTTGACGGGTCGACAATTTTATAGCTACTACTGGATCGGAAAGCGGTCCCACGCCATCACATCGCATAAACCATAAACAGCAAAGATGTTAATGGCAGCAAATGCCATCCTAGTAACGAGGTCTTAATGCCACATGCAGAACTTTACCGGCTGCCTTACTTTTCAAACCGAAAAACGACAGTGACAAGTACTGACGCTATTGAGATAAGTAAGGCGGTTGCGGATCTGATGCTGGTCTACCATTTAGTAGGTAGAGACTCACATAGCCAATCATTCATCTCTCACGAACTGCTTGGCAGAATAGCTGGTAATCTATTCCTCAAAGGGGGCCCGCACCAATCCGTGACAAGAGAATTTTATATATAAGATTATTAAAGAAGAAAAGTTGAAAGTACTATACCGATTTAAAAATATCTTCAACAGTAGTACCTGCATTATTCCAGAGTGAGATATGCTACATTTTATCACAATTTTCTTGCGTAATTTTACTGTGGGAAATAGGTAGTATCTAATATACAGTGTGTAAAAAACCCCTGTCCGATCTTAAAAGACATTATTTGGTAGCTAATAAAATAATATCTGTGCATTGATATAAAAAGCCCAAGATGCATAATCCCGAACAAAACTGACACTAAAAACTGTCTAATTTCACATGAGTAGATATAGATACGGCAAAAACTTATGTCATATCATATCAGCATATCCAACCTTAAGCACAGGATGTATAGTTGTTTTTACAAATAAATTAAGAAAAGGTAATAAAATTGACAGTGTCACGACTCACGATCGACGCGGTTGTATTTGAAATGAGCGCGCTCATTTTTAGAGGACGTTTTTGAGACACTGAACATACATCTTCGATTTTTGAAATCAATGTGTCTGTGTCATTGTTTTCTGGATATATATATCAATAAGTTTTCAAAATATTTGCTTGACTTATGGTGAATGTCCTCAAGTTTAGTAATAAAATAAGGCACTTTAAAATACGATATTTTTTTATTTTAGTAAATAGTTTTTTTTGATAATGTAATTGACCTACCTATATACAGTACCCGGCGATAAATATTGCACATCGAACTTTGGAAAGAGACAGTCGGATAATTTCGGCTGCGTAGAGCGTTATCTCAGTCCCACACTACCTATGTGACGTTTAGTCAGTCGTTGTTCAAGTACGATAGAGTGCGGTCGCGTCCCGATCAAAAATATATATTTAGAGTTGATAACACCCACAAATTTAAATAATTTAAAGTTGTAATATGGCATCTTTCGGAAAAAGAGGGAAACCTTTACGAGATCAGTCACGTGAAATTATCTACAATGTTTATAAATACTTTGTAACCGAAGCTGATAGATTTAAAAAAAAAGTAGATGAAAATGTAAGTTGTTATTTTAAGAAGATTCAAGAGCGAGTTGCAAATGCCACTGGAATTTCAAGAAGAACTTTGAACAATATATTAAACGAAGTCAGTACTGAAACACATTCGACTGGAATTAAGTTCAGCACTCCAAAAAAAGGGAGACCAAAAAAGCAATTTCGTTTGGATATGGACGATTTTGATTACGATGTTGTTCGAAGAATGGTGTATGATTTTCACTTACGATTTAATGAACTGCCAACAATAAAATCATTAAAAGCTAAGTTATCTGAAGCTATTAATTACAATTGGTCTGAAAAAACGTTGAGAAAAATACTTCATGACATGGGATTTCAGTTCACTAAAATGGAAGATAATCGAAAAATTCTAATGGAAAAGCACGACGTTAGTCTCAAACGAATGGAATACCTTGATAAAATACGCAAATTTCGCGAAACAGGAAAAAATATCGTCTACATGGATGAGTCATATATACATGCATCCCACACTAAAGGGAAATCTTGGAGTGACGATAAGAAAAAAGGAGTAAAAAAGCCAATTTCAAAAGGTCAACGTTTGATAATAGTTCATGCGGGAAATGAAAAAGCTTTGTACCCGGTGCTTTTTTAACGTATAAATCCACGGACACTACAGGTGACTATCACAATGAAATGAATAACGATAACTATGAGAAATGGCTGGTTAACCAATTAATCCCAAATATACCCAGTGATTCTGTTCTAGTTATCGACAACGCACCCTATCACAACAAATATATTGAGAGACCCCCCAACTCAAACACCATTAAACGGGAAATGATCAACTGGTTAAACAGACACGAAATTCCAGTTGATCCAAAATTAACAAAAACCCAGATTTACGCTATTATATGTCAGCACAAGGAGAGGTATACAGAGTTTTCTGTGGACAAAGTACTTGCCGAACATGGGCACACTGTGTTGCGATTGTCACCATATCATCCGGATTTTAATCCAATTGAAAATATATGGTCTCAACTGAAAGGCTATGTAGCCTCTAGAAATGTGGGTATGAACTTAACTACAGTAAAAACATTATTGACTGAAAAAGTAAACATGATCGGCGCTGAAGAGTGGAAAAAGGTTTGCGATCATGCAATCAAATGTGAGAATGAATATAGAAGCATTCAACACAGTTTAGACAATTACACTGATAGATTAGTGATAAATACGGCTGATAGTGGCAGTGATATTGACCTCTTTGAGAGCACAGATAGTGAAATGGAAGTAATTGAGAATTAGAATTATTATTATTTTTATTGCAATGTCTCATTTTAGCAATAGGTATAATGGTGTTTATTATGTACACTAAAGCTGTAATGTTCCAAAATAATTAAATACGTAAATATAATGTGAACATGTTTTTTTAATTTATTTTACCCCAACCTAAAGCCATCACTTATAGAAAAATTAGTGTATTTTATACAAAGAATAAAAATATTAAAGAAGCAAATCATACTTGTTTTAACAGCTCCTAATAGGTACCGGACTGTTTGTATTTTGTGCGACAGAGATAACGCTCTACGAAGCTGAAATTAGCCGATTGTCTCTTTCCAAAGGTCGATGTGCAATATTTATCGCCAGGTACTGTACCTCTTTCGGATCGGACAGGGTTTTTACATGCATTGTATATACATAGGTCGAAATATGACAAACGGCGATAAAATATGTTAACGCACTGCTAATACGACTTATTGATGTGCAAGTAATGGAATATTTGAGACTCTAACTTGAAAAGAATAAAAAAATGTTCAGGTCAACTATCACCTCGACTATTTCTTTGGGGCCATCCATAAAGTACGTCACACGTTAATGGGGAGGGAGGGTATCACCGAAGTGTGACATCGTGTGACAAGGGGTATGGGGGGGTCAATAGTTTTGTGACGTCACATGTTAAAATTTAAAATACTAAAACGCAAAGTGCCTGATTTACCAGTAATAGCTGATATAAAAGAGTGGATCCAAAGTCCATGGACACTAGATAATTAAATTTTTTATCTTTAATTAATATAATTAATCGTTTATTATTTTCTAACTAGTTGTTTGTTTTTTCGGTTTTATGAAATTTGTGACGTCACATCAGGAGGGGGGGGGGTTATAAAAATGTGACAACCTGTGACAAGGACGGGGGGAGGGGTTCAAAAGTCCTAAAATTCGTGTGACGTACTTTATGGATGGCCCCTTTTTAATACTCCGATTATTTGTTAAAAGTTTGCTGACTTATTTTGAACTGTAAATATCCCAGACTCAACAGTACCATACAGTAATTTTTAGGGTTCCACAGTCCACAGGGAACCTTTATAGGTTCGCATGTCCGTTCGTCCGTCAGCTGCCAAAACATAACTTACGATATTAAAACACACGTCTCATAAATTGTATCCACTCTGGTAAACTACAGTTACAAGTGTCGGAAGTGCGAACGGGCACTGAATCATAACCAGTCCAGTCGAGCCAGGCCCGGCCGGAGAAAGTCCCGCGCACTGTCAGGAAATCCCTCTCGATATAAATCTTACACCATAACGGTTACGGTCGCTGCCACTTGCAACCTTTACCGGAAATCAACAATATCTATCACAAATATAAGTCGTTTAATATCTACATCCGCTTCTCTATGACAACGTCATACAGAGCCCACTAGCGCAATACTTACACTTGCCTCCTAAAAAAGGAAGCTTTCTATAGACGACATTCGAATGGCACATAAGCAAATGATTTCTTTGACAGTAAGAGATAACCGGCCCCTATAGAGTAAGCAAGTGAGAGTATACGGTATACTTTCTCTAGCCACTCTTGAGGTTGGACAATAGTCGCAATTGTTTTTAATCAATATCATAGTTAACAAAATACGCAACAAACTAAACTATGTAAACAAACACTTTTTGACGTGTAACAAATGAGTTTAGCGCATCTACGACGGTACTCCTTCATGAGATAATTTGTATAGCTCTAATCTATATCAGTCAGTTTGTTATATTCAAAAAATAATCTTCCGTTTATGGTTGAGCCGATCAATCAGCTTTTAGCGATGGGATAGTGATTTAATTTGTAAGCATACAGTACTCTGTTAAACACGGCAAGGCAAACTGGCATGCCCCGGTAGCATAATCGTCTTATATGTCATGACGCCAAATGCACGCGTTTCCGTTTGTATACTCATTTTATATATTTTTAAATAAGTACCAAAAATAATGAATATTTTGTTTTTGGTTATGCCATATTTATGACCTTTAAGAAAGCATTACGTCTTGCATATTTAACATACGAAATATTTTCCATATTTCGTATGTTATACGAAATATGGAAAAAATTCGTATGTTAAATATGCCAGCGTCCCAAAACGGTCTAATTGTTTTTATATCTTTTTTTTCCAGTTAATCTAGAAATTATCATCAAGTATCTAAGCCATGAAATTACTCATTGACTGACAAGGAAACGCAAATGGGTCACGCTATTTAGACTGATTGTCGTAAGTTCATGCAGCGACTTGTCAACGGTCAGCAGCCGCCGAGAAATAGATCACCAACCACCATCGAGCCCAGCATTTACCCTGCACTCGTCGACCGAATCACAAGTCCGGAAACTGTCATGTGTTTCATTGTAATATGAGTACATCATAAAAGTTGTCAATGCCATACACAACGATTACATTTTTTTATAGAAGAGGAGATAAACTAGCCTGAGGCTCATCTAGTGGTAAGTGATCACCCCCGGCTGTGGACATCCGCAATGCCAGAAGTTTTGCAGTTGCGTTGCCGGATTTTTAGGAATGAGATTTTTTCATATCATAAGAAAGCAAAAAAGCAGGTGGCTCTCCCTGTGTAAAATAACCATCGCCTACAGACACCAAAGATGATAATAGTGCGTTGATATCCTTGTGGCGGGGTCTTCATGCCACATGCATCAGTTAATATAGTGACAAACACTGACACTATTGCGGCATGAATGGGTAAGGTGGTGGTACCCGCTAGAAGACGCGGGCGGGACAATGCAGAACTCTACCACGTAATAGCACGATGGTAGTGACTCGCATAATAAATCGTTCGCCTCTTATGAACTGCCCGGCAGGTGATCTATATTTCAAAGGAAGCCGGGACAAACACGGGTTAAAGTCATATCCGTTCGAAAAGACCCATCTACAAGGGAGTAGTGCCAGGCAAAATGTGCCAAGAGAATCGCACGGCAGATATCGAGATGGTGAGAAAGTTGGGAATTTGACGCGGTTTAGGGATCGCAACAATCATTCAAATCTAGGGCGGAAAATGTTTATATACATCGTGACCAGAAAAATAATCGCAATAGCTCGGTTTAGGATGTGTTTCATCTAGTGTTGTCTTTTTATTGTACTCTTATATATTGCTAATTTCGCTTAACATGTTTACGAGTTGCGAATTAGTAACTCAGTGCTCCCTATGATTATGTTATCACAGTATCAGTAGATCAGAGGCCAGTGTCGCCGCACTAACTGTATTCGCTGACAAGTTGGGCCTATAAATAATGTATGCAGCTTTGTTTTTGGCGTTTGGTGTAATTGCAAGACCAGTTCAATTTTACCATTTAAAAATATTTGTGCTTCTGTCTGTGACGGGACATTCTTCAGTCTTCGTGACGGGACATCCGTTGTAACTCAAAAACGACTTGCGATCTTGATAAAAATTGGTATTGAATGAAAATACGTGTGTGCGCAAATGAAAGCCCATATATTTTTGCCTGCATGTCCCGTAATAACTCAAGAATTAATTTATTTATCTTTATTGAACCACATACAGAATGTAAAGGGTACAAATGGCAAGCTTAATAATGCATAACGCATTATCTACCAGCCAACCATACGGCTAACCAGAAAATCACACAGAATGGTTAAATTTTCGTAATATAAGAATGGCTCCTTCTGGTAAATAAACAATTAAATAATAATAAAAATCGGTGAACAGATTGAGGTGTTAATCAACGACACTAATACATATATAAATATTATAATCTATACATATAATAAAGTCGTAGGAAAGTCAAAACTATACATTGAATATTTTTTTTAAAAGAATACTTGGGGCGTGATCTACAATCGATATCGAAGCCAAAAATATAGTTTTTAGAATTTTTGTCTGTTTGTCTGTATGTATGTCCGGGGTAACCTCAAAAAGTACTGCATGGATTTACTTCAAATTTTGGATGAATACCTATTACTAACAGGTCGGGTAAACATATAGGCTACATATTATCACGCTATCACCTACGGGGGAGGAGCAGTGCGGAGTAAATGAAGCCCGCGCGAACGAAGTCGCAGGCAACAGTTAGTTTACATAATAAATAACCCAAACCCGGGAATACAAATACATTATATATTCATCACACAAATGTAAATGTCCCTTTCGGGAAGTTAACTTCGCTAACCACTCGACCAACGAAGCGGTTAATCAAGTCTGAATTAACAATTTGTGGGGTGACAATTCATCAGGACGTCAGATACACGTTCCCGTCTAAGTTTCCTTACACAGCAACGTGTATGTGATGTCCTCGTGAACTTATCACACATGAAGTATGTAGCACTAGTGTACATTATTTTTGATGATTAGCTTGCAATGATTCTGACACCGGACACGTCAGCTAGCCGCTGCCTTCCACACGCCGCGCCGTCACTCTATATACGGTCCTTCCGGGAGCGGCGACCGCCGCATCCCGGACACCAAGCTACTGTCCTGACATCGCATACATTAAACTAACACTTCACCCAGCGACCTTTGTCACCATTAGCTCGGCCTTGTTCGATCATCGCAAGTGATAAGGACATTTTTCAAATTTTTAGACCGTTGCAATAACGCAATGTCCACCGACTTAACAATAATCTTATTTAATAATCATTAGTGAAAATGTCATGTTTTAAATGGCAATAGATGGCAAATTTAAACAAAAGTAAATTAAAACAGGAAAATAATTCAAAATAAAATCCTAATTCAAGAAAAAACGAAAAATTTAACTACATGTTCCCCAATTTCACGATGTCCCATGCGTAGTACCTTCCTAACTTTGAAGTGTGATAATCCTCAAATATTCTTCACACTCAAATCACTTGGTTTGTGGTATAACAATATGAAATTACTTTTTTTAATGTCTTTTGATTGGTTGCTAAATCCAAATAAGTAAATAAATCAAATTTTGTTTTGTCCTAGAATTTTGAATAGACTGGAATTCCCAGTTAGTAACTACGATTTTCATCTACTTTAAAAGGAAAAGAATTTGTATTCAGTTATTTTTTGATGTTGGGAACCATTTTTTGACAGCTAAACATAGTTTTCGTTTAAATTTGGACATCTTTAATTGGTTATTTTTCGTTACTTAGGGTTCAGAACAGTGCGTCGACAAAAGCATGTTCCGATTAGTAAAGTGATTTTGAAAGAATAAATATTATTGTTTTGACACGAAAAATGTTTGAAGTTTTGCGCCAATTATCTAAAAATAACTGAAGTTTATTGGAATCATATCTTTTAGTGTATTTTATATAAAATATTGAGATGTGAAGTCATAAAATGTACTTTAAATTTTACATATAGCCGGAATTTAAATGTTTCATATAGCCGGAATACATTTTGTTACTAACTGGAATCGTAAGGCTGAGTACTCAGTAAACTAAAAAAAAATTAAGTGTTTCATTGAATCAATTTTTATATTTCTTATGTTAAAATTAGGTAACACTTACTAGACGCCCCCTCCCGTTGATCGAGTAGTTAGCGTATATAGCGTTTATGGCCTCGGGTTCGATTACCGACAGAGGCAGGCAGGTACCTATCACAGGTACCCGTAGTCTGTTTATTAAATATGTTCGAAGTATGTATAATGTATGTTTCTATGTATATAAGACAATAATACTAGGATTATTGTCCAGCACCCTTAACACAAGCAAATAATTTGCCTACTTACGGGTTAGATCAATTTGTTATATGTATTGAAAGTATGCAAGCAGAAACTACTTTTTACCGACTTTGAAAGAGGGGACGTACGTAAATGTATTTTATGTTTTAGTATGTTTACTGATTTCTCTACAAATTTTGGACCGTTTTTTTTTAAATTATTCTTTTGTTCGAAAGCTTAATACTCCCAAGATAGTTTTATTGTTACGAAATCAGATTTTGTGAACTGTGACAAACTAAGTTTTATAGCATAAGATAGCAAACGAGCAGATGGGTGTCCTGATGGAAAGAGTCAACCATTGCCTATAGACACCAAAGCTGTTAATGGTGCGTTGCTATCTTGTGGCGAGGTCTAATGCCACGTGCATAAGTTTACCGGCTACCTTACCCTTCAAACTGGAACACTTCAAACTGGAGACAAACAGTGACGCTTTGCGGCAGGAATAGGTAAGGTGGTGGTACCAGACCCGGGCGAGACAATGCAGAACTCTACCATCAAGTAGCCACGATGGTAGTGGCTTGCCTAGACAATCAGTCGCCTTTTACGACCTGCCTTGTATAACCACTTTATTCGCAATTCAGATATTTGTGTTTGATAGTCATCATGTCTTAGTCCGGGCTGATGGTAGAAATAAGAACACCTGAAAATTTAAAAAGAAAATATCTTAAATAGTATTGATCCGATTTAGATGGGGTTTTTGCTGTTCAAATTTTTATGACATTTTATAGTTTCGTGAGAATAAATTTTGGGTTGCATTGCAGGTCTTTGACATAACAAACGCAGATATGTAGTATATACATGCTTACTGAAAAAATGGTAATATTTTTGGACATTGACAAGTTTTTAACTCGCAAAGATTTAAACAGTCAAATTAAAAAAAAAAAAATCAAGAAATTAAACCAGCAAATAAAATTAAGAACCAAAGTAGTAGTGAATATTACAGGGTACAAATTTAATAGACTGACTAGGACTAATTATATTTTGATTTTTAATAATGTTTTTAATAATTGTTTTTAAAATTAGTCATTTTCAACAAGCTCGGTTTTCTCAATATCAATTGCGCAATATTTCTTCTATTTTTGTTATGATTGTGAATTTTGTTCATAACTGAGTTCATAAGTAATCAAAATAACAATATAAAACATACCTACATAATCTTAACGAACCGTCGATATTGCAACAAGCAAAATCGTTAAAAATGAAACCTACTCACATATGTGATTATTGTGATTTAAATTAAGACCGATTATTAAAATTGTAGAAATAAGTATTTAATTTAATATAAAAGTTTGTATTGTGAACTCAACTTTACGTTCCTATTAGTAACTAAGAATTCCAATTAATAATTTGTTAAAGTGTGACTTAATTTAGAAAATGTAATTTTCTTCATTAATTTTATAAGAACATGACCAATGTAACAACTAAATATTGTTTATTTTGATATGCTTTACCCGACTTTTTAAGAGATTGAGTTTTATACCTTTTATTTTTTTCATAACAGAGTATAATTTGAAGACATTTTGGAACAAATGTTACTAATTAGAAGTATTTTCATGAATATCCTGTTAATATATGGTTAAAATAGTTTTCGTTGTCTAATATAATGAATGGAACTAATTTAAATAATAAGATAATCAAATAAAAAAATATAGACTACCCTGGCTTATATATTAAATATATATATTAAAAAAATATATTAAAAGTGTTACGAATTGGAAATACCTGTACCCTGAATGCTCTTACAATCTCATTTTTTGGCTTAACTGCTAGTTCAATTATAAAAAAATTGGTATTTTTAAAAGCTTATTTAATAAGCTATCTAAAAATTTAAATAAAAAGTGCGAAATCGTTTCTAAAAAAATAGCATTCCGGTTCCGTAACGGTCATCTTTTTTGAAAAATGCCCATAAGCGATACTGACAAATTTGTCGAATGATACAACATCCCATACCAGCTAATCATCAGGACGATCTGGCGAGGACTACCCCGCGAAGAAAAATAGCTTATTTTACTATTCGATTATTTCAACATATTATCATGATGACGTCAAGTCAGAACTTTTCAAGTTCTTTGGAAAATTTCAATTTCAAAATTAATATTTCTTTAAATTGCTGCTAATATTTTTTCGTGTACCACATTCCAAGCAGAAAACTACTGTAACAAGAACGGCGTTGCGGTAGCAGGAAGTAGGAGCAGAATGGTTACCTTATCAAGGAGAAATCCATCTCAGTAGGTTGCCCTAGAAATGTTTCCTAAAGGTTGATACAATTAGACTTTTGTTCATTTTTAAATTAAAAAGCGAAGGTATTTTCTTTGAGGGGAGACTGAGCTGACACTAGCTACCACAATGAGATTTTAAGACAGTTGCGTTAATTTCCAATCAGCTCAATCCATACATAAGAGCACCAACAAACTGATTGTCACTTTCCATCACTAGCTTGTTTGTTATGCTTTGATATATAAGAAAAGATTACCACATTTAAATGAATACTAAATTGAAATAGCACCAGCGCCAAAAACTGTCTTTTCTATTGAGAAAATTTGAACCTCCAGCAGAATTCTTATCTTCTGGAGCGACGCAAGGAAGTAAAATAATGATACATGTCTAAAGTCATTAAGTAAACAGGAAACATTATCATATGCCTAATGTCAATACAATTGTTCATTCATGCGTCCTATCCACTACTTTCTTAAAATGGAAAGTGGTGAAAACGTATTCTACATTGCGTAAAATGAATACCACAAATCACTGCAACTGCGTAATATTCAATATAATTATTAATGAGTCAACCGAACGAAACTTAATCAAACACTAATTAACTGGCAACTACCCGCGAAAAGCAATTAATCCACGTTCAGATAAAAAAGTTCGTAGTGATTGGTTCTACCTCTGCTCTGACACTTGAATGTCGGCAATTATTCTAATACTTTGATGTATCTTAATTAAAATTGTAATTAAGTTTAGTATCGTAGATAGGTATCATTACGCCTGTGCCATTACGGAGTATACAGAGTGAAGTGAACTAGTAAACTTTTCGGTTCACCACGATTCACCGGTTTAACGATTGGTGAGACGGGCCCTTGTTTACCGACCTGATAACGATTATCGTTTATGACTAGTAATAACTGAAAGAGACAGCCCACCCATCAAGCTCCTAGCTGTTATTGTGATTTTGGATTTTGAGAAAAAATTCTAAAAAACCTTAATATGATTTTTGCCCGACCCAAGATGAAACGATCAAGCCGAATAGGCTAACCTGTTACTCATTTTTATTCATACCTATTAAGAATATGCCTCTTTTCCTGATAGTCAGGGTGCTATGGTTCAACGAGTAATTATAATAATCTACAATGTATGTTGTTTATGTAAACAACAAACATTGTAGATTATTATATAAAATTCAACAAAAAAAGAAAAACTATTTAACAACGCAGCCAACAACACTGTTCTTAAATTTTCATTCCCGATCATGTCACCTTACAAACAAAAATCAAAATCAGTTCGTCCGCTCTGAAGTTACACGAGCTACTGTTCTGTTTGCAATAGAATTAAAAATAATAGAGAAACTAGCATTAAACAGTTGCCAACAGTTCCGCTTACACTGGCATTTCCCGAATAGGCAGCAGTTTAAATAATCTAGTTCCCGTGGGCGACTGGTTTGTGAGTGCACTTGCATTTCCATTGTTAGATACACGAGGAGGCCGTGCATGTCTCACCAAACTACCTGGTGCCGGTGTGGGCTGGATGATTTATTTATACACTAGCTAGTTTAAAGAAAAGGCGTTGCATTGAATTCAACTGGTATTATTACAAACCTAAATGTAACCCCAATCAATTTTGTTATTATTGTTATAGCTACTACTTGCGACTTGGTTCGCGTGACCCAAATTCATTACTTCCTTTTGCTCAGTCGGATGACAAAGTAGCCTTTGTCACTACTGGATTGTGTATATTTATATAAATAAATATCGCTAGACAAATTACACGAATTGATCTCACCACAAAGTAAGCAATTTATTTGCTTGTAGTATGGGTGTCAGACAACGATACTTTCCGATCCCCTTCAACCACGGAACTACCTATGTATATTATTCATCCGAGGATCGAACCCTGTCCGATCGTCAAACGCGTTATTTGTTAGCTTAATACATCATACAAGAGTCATTATTTTGTGGATATTGACGAATAATTATTTAAAATATTTGCTTTATTTAAGGGGAAGTTTAGTACTAAAATGAGACGCTTTAAAATACGATTTTTTTTAGTTGAATGAATAGAATTTTTTTGGTCATGTCATTGACATGACTCATGTCATCATTGACTCTTTTGAAACGGGCAGGTTTTTTTTACAATTTGTAGATTAGATATAGCTTTATAATTTACACAGATTGTATTTACATTCATTACTTATTTTAATCAATTTGATATTTTTTGTACAACACACTGTGTTGTAAAGGTCACAGAAATCATACATAGGTAAAGGTAGTGAATCATTTTTGGAAAACAAGTATTTGAAATCGGTTGTTATAGTTTTACTGTATATTATGTCATAAGTATAGTAAAACAGGCCCTTTTGTCTATTCCTATCACCATCACATAGTTACTCCGTGTCCTAAGAGAAATTCAATCGATAAACCGGCACCTCATAGGTACATAACACAGGCTCAATAATGTCTCGAGCGAGTTCAGTGACAGCCTCGCCCGCGTACACTACAACTGCTACCTATTCCTGCCACCATGAATATTACCTTTAGTCTATATCGTGATTCGGCTTGACAAGTAGCTTACCCAATTGACTTGAGCATGCGACTATACTTGACTACCACGCGAAACATAAGAAATCCATAACATATATAGATACGCTTATTCTCGTGCTATCAAAACAATATTGATTTGTATGAATTTGATGTTGTCTGTCGTCGTGCGACTCAACGTTTGTTGGTAATAAAGATGGCAATAACTGTAGTCTGTACACAGATACAAGAGTTGGTGAGGTGTCGAGACTGGAATTATAATGAGATGATACAATATACCTACAACACAAGGGGAGCGGCGAGTGCAGCGGTGTGTCTGCGGAATACCAACTACGTAGTACGTGTACACAGCATATAGAACGTAACAGCACATCGATACAACACGCCACGTGTGTGACAAACATTATTATGAGACATTATGTAGGTGCACTTTGGTCACAATCATTAAAGATCACATTTACATCAGGTGACGAGGGGATTTTGCACTGGCTTGACGTAATAACGTGTCAGTGCCTAGGGCAGATTTTTAATTAGTATGTATAAAATTAAAAAAGTACATATGAGCACGTCGGCTCCCGTCGGTAACAAGATATGTGAAAGTTACCAACGATTCACTAATTCATCAATTGATGTGATGGATGGTGATCTAGATATCCGCATTTGGTAACCATAACGTTTATCGTTCCTTATTTGCCATAACTAGGTCTAGCTTAACGTCTTCACCAATATAAGTATATTGTGATTAGTTTATTTTTAACTAAGAGAGGACAAAATAGACTATCCGATATCCTGCCGGGTACTACCCAACTGATAAGCGAAGCCTTAACATGTCACTACCACCGGGATTTCCAAGTGGCAGAGTTCTGTGACAATACTTATTTGCCTGTTCATGCCACCAGGTCAGTGGTAAACTTACGCATATGCCCACATGTCCCTGATACACCGAAACTTACTATCTGAAGAGCCGTCCGCGTATCCACTATATAACAGTACACGTACAGTACTATATAACGTATTCTTTGGATATTAAACAATACTTAGCTTAGCTAGCTACTACCCGATACGGAGACCTATAAACACCAGATGTTAATGGTGCGTTACTACTTACTACCCCATTTGGTGAGTAGAATTTAATATACATCAATTTACTGACTACATTCACCTCTAAAAAACTAAAACCTGAAACGCGACAATGGCAAGCGCTGACGCTATCGTCGGAATAGGTCAGGCGGTGGTCCCGAACCCAAGATGTCGCAAAACTATTAATACCGAGTCACGTTTAAGTAGTGACAAGTCAGGCCAAACTGTCGCCTTTTACCAACTACCTAAAATAAAGGCAGATGGTTTATTCAGTAACAGTGGTCCGCACCAGCACGAGATCATAAGTACGAGTTTCTCTCAGAGGTTAAATGTGATCAATGTTTTACGAGGTCGGTGATTGAGAATCATTAAGTAGTATAATTAAACCAAAACACTGGCGAGTGGCGGTGCCGCGTGTGCCGGCCCCACCTCTACAAGCGTGCACTGCCGCCTGATCACCTTCACCCACATAATTTGTGGATGGAGGCACTCGCGCCGTGACTCATCTGACTTGTGACTTCCACGAGAGCGCTCAATACATTATTCTGCTTAATTAATTGAAAACAAAATCGAATAATTAATCAAAATCGAAACAAAAACTTCATTTACAATTCAAACAATTATTAGTCACAGAGTACTGGAAACTAACAGAAGTCAATGTACATACAAGTAATATTCGAACAACGCACACATAGACACCACTCATGGACGCGATATCTCGGAATGGTTCGTGACAGTTTGTTCCGAACCATTCCGAGATATCGCGTCCATGAGAGGTGTCTATGTGTGCGTTGTTCGAATATTACTTGTATGTACATTGACTTCTGTTAGTTTCCAGTACTCTGTGCTACTGTGCTGCCTTGTAACCGTGTGAAGCAAACTCAGCAAACTACCCATACTGTGTCCCTACAAACTCAAATAAGTATTGTTTGAATTATTTTTGTTTAGAAACGGAGGCTAACGAGTGGGCGGCTTATCTGAATGTTTTTTCCTAATATGGGACAACAAACAATCAGATGGGTCTCTTGATGGAAAGTGACGACCATCATCTATAGACGCCAAAGATGCTAATAATGCGTAGGTAATGTGTGGCGGGAAGTTAATACACCACATACATAACTTTACCGGTTACCTTTCCTTCCAAATCGGAACACGCCAATGTTTGTCACATTGACGCTATTGCGGCAAGGACGGGAGAAACGTTGGTGTCATACACAAATAGCAACGCAACATAAACATCTTTGTAGTCTATAAACGATGGTTTTCTCTTTCCAACAGAAGATACATCTGCTTATGTGTAGCCCCCCTATGATATTAAATAATAATATTGTCGGCGCTCACGCGCGGGCGGAGCCGGGGGCCCTTTGTGTCACGTAAGTCCAAATGTGTTCTGAATGTTGTTGGACACTCAAATGCGTCCATAAATCACTCTCTCCGCTCCGATTACAAAAGTTACTTTTATTGTTAAACTTTATGTCTCTGTTACACGCGGAGACTGGTGACCCGGTTCGATTCCTACGTGTTAGATAACTTACGGAAGTCGTTCGATTTGATTAATTGTCAGTAAATTGTTTTATTTTATGTTGCCCTGCAAGTGATTGCTGCATTAGGCCTTGAACACAAAGGTTTTTTAATCAAATGAAACAATAATTGGAAAAAAACGTTTTATCATTATAATATGTGTGTTTGTATGAGCACGAATATTGTAATATTTAATGTTGACCTTTTAACACTATTTTTTAATACGTGAGACGCCAAACGATTGATTTGAATGTCAAGTGTCATTAACTTTATGACGTCACACTAAAAACAACAATGTTACATTGATTTGAGTGTGACGTCAATAAGTTAATAACTCTACTCATGTAAAGTTTTATTTTGAAATGATAGCAGCGTTTGAGGTGAGGTGAGTAGCTAGAGCCAAGCTCACGTTACCATCGCTAAAGGGGGCACAATCACAAATAATACAACTGCGACAATACTTCGTTAGAAGCGCGATTGCTGTAACTTTATCAGCTCCTTTTCACACCGGACTTGAGATACACACAGAAATAAAATGAAGATCAGAAAACGTAATGGGGTTTCACGAGGGACCCCATAAAATCTCCTACATTTAATTCGCTCCGTTAATATCAACCACATATAGAAAAATCATGAAAAAGCCAGCCACTTATAGCTGAGTACTGGATCTATCTCAAAAATTCTAAACCCAATAATAGGCCTCGTAAATTAAAACGTAATAAACAAATAAAGTGCCTCAAATACTCGATTTTATCAAAAACAAACATTTCATTATTAGCATAAATTAAAGCATATCAATCCACCACAAATTAAAGAAAAACTTACCAAAATTTGAACACGTAAGTCGTCATGTCGTTGGAGGCAGTGGAAATTAACCTGACATGGTATTGGTTCATAGGACTGCGAATTAGCAATAAGAGAACATAGATTTAATCAAACATTATTATAAAGGTGTAAAAATTTACAACACTATTACTATGGAAATAATGTCTGTACAGGCCGAGTACTAGTGCGGGACTGGGAGTTTTATCCTATGTTTTATTGATTTCATAAAAGTGTATTTTTTCTCCTAATATTTGCAGTCCATACTTATGAGAATATGTTTGGTAACCATAAATTATATTTAATAACCTGTAACACGCATATTTTTGCAAACTAATCATCTTTCTTACGTTCACCTGCAAAATCATATCGTTCAACATCGCACCGCCCAATGTAACCTGCAACACGGGAATACTAATTTAAGAATGGTTGGCATGAAGGAGGCAGGACAATGGCTAACTTAACCAGGTATCTTACCAGGCTACGATAACAATTTTCCTGCCTCCTTCTTATCTAGAACCTCACAACTCTGCCACACTTTACAAGCTCGTGTAGCTAGTAATCTCTGTTATGTGTATAATTTACTCTTTATAAATCAAACTAAATATGTAATGTTTATTCAAATCAACTTTTACGGGCACGTTTGGCGGGTCAACAACTTTATTACGCGTTATAAGGCGCTACTATTCAATAAGAAGCGCGGCCACACTGAGGAGATCCGGCGTAAGAAATTTGGGACTTACCTATATTTATTAATATAATATATTTGTAATGTACAATTTCTAACCAATTCCATAATTGTAAGAGGTTGATATAAGGAGCAATAATCAACCCCAAGCTTCTTATCTTCCAAATAATCTAAAGTTCTAGTTACCTTTTTTAAAAAGTTTTATTTTAAAACATTTAATATTTTTATACAGGATTATTATTATAAATATAAATACATATAAGCATTACAATAATTATAACAGATTGGTATGAGATGGTATTTGATGCCAGGCTGTGTTCCTTCTAAATATATACAGATTGTTATAACAACTTTCCTCGCATAGTTTAACACAGTTAACACAGTTTTAAATTTAATTCTTAGTTCATTGGTAAATCTAATAGACCTTCTGGAAGCTTATTGTTAAAGTCTATACACTGCCCTATTTATACCACATGAGTTCCTTTTTCAAATAGAAGAAATTAAGGGATTTAATTTGCAAATGAATCAGGTACCTTAATTTCGATATTGAATATTATGGATTTGCGCACAGACCACAAATACTAATAGACACGGTGTTGGGCGCAAAATGTATGTAAATGTGTAAATATAACGTAAAAAATAGAAATAGCCACATATTGCTATTTTATCGTGTCGATTAAAAATCTAAGGCTTTAAGGAATACTTCTGGAGTGACTTTATTTCATCGGTAAGTATTATAACTATTTATAACTCTGTATTTCTCTGTGTAAATACAAGCGACGTTGACGACGATGAAGGAATTGCCTTGAAAGGCGTGTCCAGTTTAATCCGTGGATTTGCGCGTAGTAACTCGAATCTGTAAATGTTCCTAATTCTATGGAGACAACATACATCAACAAGATTTATCATTTTTCTTAAGGCGAGGCATCGCGACAAACGGGAAAAAACTGGTTTGCTAAATCACGTTTTTTTGTATTGATTGTTAAATAACAGTTTTACAAAAATTACACGATATACCTGAAGATATTATCTAAAGAATGTGCTAACTTATTACATGATAGAATGTACTTTACTCGATCATATAAAATTCCGAAAACAGGCTAAAAAAATCTCTAAAAAAATAATTTGTTAATGTTATTTCTAATCTTCCACATGATTTTTATATGGTGATATTTAGTTGTAAATAGAAAAAATAATGTGCTAAATTTTAGTTTTCAGCTCATGTCCTATATTTATTTATCCGAAAATTAATATGCTTCCCAGCGGTTTAAGAACATACCGCGCCACCCATTTTCTATAGAATTGACGCGCGTCGAAATACCTCGCCTTAAGTGAGCCAACATCAGACTCTCCAATAAATATTTTGCGACATTTCAGTAAGATAGAGATAATGGACATGTAGTAACACAGTTGCGTAGTGTTAATTATGATATATTTATGAGATCCCTATAAGAAAAATCTCCGCGTACATACATCATTGTTATCTATCCTGATGTTTGGAAAGTATAACACTACCGTGATGAATGTCGATGTTAAATCATAAAAATGCCTTTCCGGCTCATCGCGATAGTATCGGCATATGAACAATATCGTCCGCGCGTTGTAATATTGTTGCGTAACGAGCCTTACAACAATCGCGCCAGTCGCGACCGGTGGACCCGAAACACCAAAACTGAAATTACAACATTACGCCAGTACCACTTGTACAGTTATCGCATCAGTTGTTTCGTCATTGTAAACTCATACACCGGAACGAATTTTGTCGCCAATAGCCGCGACGGCCCTGACTTGATAATAAATTAACCGATTTGAAATTATAACGTATACGGTATGATAGTAATTTCACGTTTAATACCATAATGGTTATCAAAAATTATCAAATGGAAGGTAATGTTAGCCGTCAACTTAAGACTAAGTCAGAGTTAATCAATGTCTAATAGAAAAAGTCTGCCTAGACTCCTACCGGGCGATCAAAAAAACGAAGTCAATTTCTTTTATTCAAAGTAATCTTTATAGGCTCTTTTGACGGGTCACAATTTTAAAGCTACTACCGGTTCGGAACGCGGCCTCAAACTGAGAAGATCTAGCGAAAGAATCTCAGCGGGCTTGTTTTTTTTTTTCATTAATTACAATAATTATCAAATATTGGTATGAGAGGCAATCATTCCATAGCATTTTTGTCCTCCAAATAATCTGATACTTTGTAATAACCTTTTTTAAAACTGTATTTTAAATTTTTATTCATTTTTAAAATTGTTCATCGGTAAATATCCTTTATACCTTCGAAAATTTTATTGTAAAAGCGTATACACTGTCCCATAAATGAGTTACATATTGAGTGGAGACGAGGTGCACGCACGCACAACAAGAACAACACACAACATTATTTCTTGTATTTAGCGAGTGAACAACAGCATTTTTTCTTAAATGAACCAATATATTTTACGAACGAACATGACATTTTCAAATACGCCTGGATATGGTACGGAAATTACCACATTCTCCGGTTCTGCGCCATTCATACATTTTTATTTCATTTTATATTAGAGGATTATTATTCAGTAAACTTGGCGGTAAAATTTTATTAATGACTAGCTGAACCGGCAAACGCTGTTCTGTCTTTTTAACTACTCTTTTTTTCTATATTTTCTCACCTTTTAAACCTTCCCTGAACTTCAATAATTAATTCAAAACCAAAATTAGCCAAATCGGTCTAGCCGTTCTCGTGTTTTAGCGAGACTAACGAACAGCAATTGATTCAATATTTTTATTTTTTATTGAAAATTAAACTAGAACTCTATTTCCTGTTATCAGCAAACCTTCTTGTTACATTGCGTTATTTAAGAAACAGTTAAACAGTATTTGAACAACACTATAGCACATAACCAAATCGTAACGACATTGTCGATCGTAAAATCGTTCGACTGCATCCAGCCTAGCGCCCGTGATTGCAACACGGAATTATTTTATATCTCTCTTGTTATGACCGTACAAATGATATAATATAATCGTAGATAGTATCTTGTAGATTATAATTTATAACAATGATGGAAATCGAATCGTAACTGTAGGAAACGAATTCATTTAATAATATGTAAATTTCATTTAATAATATTAGGTTTCTGCAGTTCTCCACAACGTAGACATTAACTGTGCCAAATTTCATACTCCACCGTTCGCGCAATTCACGTATCTATACAGTATACATATAATAAAATCGTAGGAAAGTCAAAACTGTACATTGAATATTTTTTTAAAAAATACTTGGGGCGTGATCTACAATCGATATCGAAGCCAAAAATATAGTTTTTAGAATTTTTGTCTGTTTGTCTGTATGTATGTCCGGGGTAAACTCAAAAATTACGGCATGAATTTACTTCAAATTTTGCATGAATATTACTAACAGGTCGGTTCAACATATAGCCTACATTTTATCACGCTATTATCTATGGGAGAGGACCTGCGCGGAGTAAACGAAGTCCGCGCGGACGAAGTCGCTAGCAACAGCTAGTTAATATATAAACTATGAAGTGTTCAGTTAAATTTCGAATCTTAATATTTCAGATTTATCATGTGACGTCACAAAGCTTTTGACCACTCATCCAGCCCCTTGGCACATAACTTCACATCTTGTAGGTCCCTCCCCCTCCCCTTAATGTGTGACTTAATTTATAGGTCGGTGGCTCGAAATCGGTGTGTCGCGGTAAAACAGAACGTCCAATGAACTTCGGTCCTCACTGTCTATCGCGCAAGGGAAGCATACTGAAGTAATGAATTGCTACAATAATGACCCGCACGTGCGGCGGGTGTGCCCGCTAACGAGGACGCGACTTGCCCCAATCTTCAGGGTTAAACTGATCATACCTTTGAGCATACGCCACATAGAGCACACGCGTTAGACTACCAACAGCTTGCGTACATACAGACAGGCAAAGAGAACCGAGTGTTACGCACATACGTCATATTCCAGGCAGATCTGCCTGGCTTCCTCTTGTTTCTTTACCTGCTTTGCTTTTTCATCTATTTATTCAGTTTTCACCCGCAATCCTTTCTACTCTACATGTCGAAACTACCGGAGCATTCCCATTTTATGGTTCCGAAAAAGTAAACTAGAAACCCCTATAGTTTCGCTATGACGGTCCATCCGTCCGTCCGCACCACAGCTCAGAGATTTAATTAAATTAATTTAGTTAAAAGTTTAATAAAAAAGAAAGAAACACAAAATAGTCTGCGCGACCAGTTGAAAATCGTCTAAAATAGAGATACTGCTCTGAACATTATGTGCGATAGCTCATTGGATCCGGAATGACGCCTAGAAAAATGTACAAAAAGCGTGTATTAGCACATAAAAAATTGCAAAACTTATAAGGGGGCGTCCATAAATTACGTGAGGTGTTTTTTTTAATTTTCTGTCCCTCCCTCCCCCCCTGGTGAGATGTCGTGAGATTTTATTCAACCCCCTCCCCCACCCCTAAATCTCACGTGAGATTTTTCAAAATGTGGGTTTCTTAAATATGTAAACGCGTTTGATTGTTATTGTAAAAAGAAAAAAAATGATTCGTGCTTTCTATTTACGACTAGTTAAGACTATAACGTTGAAGTATGGATCAATCATTTTCTTTCGAACGAATTAGTGAACGATCTTAATCGTTTTACGGTTACGCTTAAGATTAAATCTTAAGCATGTACAATCTGGATAATGGACCAAGTATATTTTTTTTTGTTTCAATCAGAAAAAAAATTGCGTGATATTTGCCTAGACCCTCCCTCCCTCCAACGTAAGATTAGATGAGATTTGACTCCACCCCCTCACCCTCTTAAACATCTTACGTAATTTGTGGACACCCCCTAAACAATTAAAGACGGAAAAAATGGCTGTTGTTTTTTTGCCAATATTTCATAAACTATTAATATTTAAGAAATTTCAAAACAAGATTCCGAAAGAGGAGGAAATTTCCAAGAAAAAACTCTTAGATCCCGGAACTCGTATCTCCATTATTTATAAAATTTTAATTTAACGCTGACAATGGGTCTCCGCACATTTTTAGGTTGCGCGTACGGCCTCAAAAGCGAGTGCGACACGTAAATTAATATATTTAAGGTATTGAATATTCTTTTTTAAATTTGAGAAAATTATGATGTATTAAACACTATACATAATTTATTCCGTTGGAAATTTTACTTAAAATTATTTTCAACAAGTTAAACGATTGTTAACCAACAAAATTTTCTCGTACTTCCGTCTTAATTGTAAATTTAAAAAATGTTTAAATAATTATGGTAAATTTTTTTCGCTTCGTGGAGCCTTTCTTATGTACATACTTAACAATATCACGCCACAAAATTTAAAAAATGTTCATACTTTGCTTATAATAATTATTGTACTTGAATAGAAACTGAAAAATCCAAGTAATGTTGTTAAAGTATATAATAAATAATAAAGAACACATATCCGCCTTTAAAAGTAAACATCCCGATAAGTCTCATTTTGCTAAATACCTTTTAGAAACCGGTCATATTTTAACAGCGAATCATGATACTTTTGAAGTCTTACATACGTGTGATAAGGGTTTAAAGTTAAATATATTAGAGCAGTTAGATATCATAAAACATAATAACGGTTCAATCAAATTGTTAAATGAACAAAAAATCTTTCAAATTCACCTCTGTTACAAAAATGTTTGGTCTGGCCATACGTTGCGTATAAAAAGCGTGTCAAACACCGGTGCAAATCAGTAACAGTTACACTCCAGTAGAGTGAGGTAGTATTAGTTTCTTCTGAAAATGCTTCGGTTTCGAAGTGAAACGTGCGTTGAGTGCGCACATAAATTTTTGATTGGTGCCGGCGTGAGACGTGTGTGTAAAATTGTAGTGGATGTGGGTGGATAATTGTGCCGCTGGGGTCTTATCCATTTATTAAACCGACGCTTTCTTTTCGGTACCATCACGAAGGATACATAGAGCAGTTCGCGGATAATAGCAAATTTATTTAATTTCACCTTTTTGATGGTAATATAAAATCTTAAAAAATATTTTTTTTGGTAGCTTATGATCATAGTATGAAACGCCCTCTTTTAGTCCCCATTATTGTAATGGGCAACTTCGGATCCCTACACTGCGCGTGGCCCGACATTAACTTTACCAATTTATCATTTTAACACCGCCGCCTTTTTCCAAACCACAATTTCTTTTCACTACAGGATTACGAACGTGGTCGGCGAATGTTATAACATGGGTTTTCTTTTGGAAACCTTCCATCTCTCGACCAGTCAATCTTGGCTCTCATTCCCTGATGAAGATATTCATGAAATAAACATTTTTCGTTTCCAGACAGATAAATTTTTATCTCCGCTAAAAGTACGACCGAAAAATATAAACTCTTTTTTATTTCTTCCAACACTACACTATCTACCACAATTCTATCCGATATATTTGTTTTAGTCACTTTTCTTTCAAACACTTTACAGCAAGCATTCTAATATAACAATACGATATTTGCAAGAGATCTCACTGATATCACTCGACAAGTCAACTGTAGTAAACAATATTGTTGATTTTTGCCCTGATGATGCGTTAGAACGCGAAACCGGTTGGTGTTAATAAATGAAAACCAAATAAAACAGTACATGTGCTTTGAGTACAATATAAATCCAAGTTAACATGGAGTTTTACCAAGTGCCGACGATATTCAGTGTTCAAAGATCGCACTATTTGTTCTATATTATATGTGTTATAAGAATAAAAATTGCAAAAAAAATACAAATAATCAATCAATATATTTTAGTATGATAATCTCTAGAGCCCAAACAATCGCAGCCAAAATCGGATCAAACTATCGCCGGCTATGCGCGTGTGTGTGCTCTACAATAAATTGTAATTTAAGGCCGACATTAATCCAATAAAACGCGGTCACCCCAAAGTCATCCATTTGAAAAATTGAGGGGCCCTGAAGCCCCTCGCGTTCAGCTCAGAGTCGGCCGCAGCCACATGTTAACACTGTTGTCACTCTTCATAGGTTTCTTTAATACTCGTCAACCGTTTAATTGCTTAAACATTGTTTTACGACTATCAGAAGCTGCGAATTTCAGGGATATTGCAGGTGTCGTTATTTGCTAAACATTTGTGTACACAAGATATAAAAACAGAGTACCTAGTAGCTATGCAATATTCATGTATCTTTTCTTTACTGAATAGGTAACTCTGTTATCGGGCACGCAATACACATCGCGAAGCGTATGCACATTAAGGTTTTTACATTATTCATATTTATGTTTAAGTCCATTATGTTAATTCAATTAATTCTTTTTAAAGGGAAAGATGGACAAATAGCTTATGTGAACATTTTTTTTATCATCAACGTTTCGTCAACTTTATTGACTTCTTTTCTATTTGTCCATCTCAAACAATTTTTACATTATTTCGCCTACCGTGGTCATGGTAATTTCTGTGCAATTTTAATGTTTGTGATAAAATTGACTATCTAATAAGCCCAAACCTTTACGAAATCGGACATATTTCTATTGACATATATTGTGACAATTTTTGGCGAAAGGTTCCACGGCTTAGCTAGATTTCGAAATAAGGCTATTAGTCTATAAGAGGATGATTTGGACAGAGGATTTATTGGTTTAATTAAGTATGAGTAATAACAGTTGCTTTTTACTGCATGGTTGAAGGCAAATAGGCTATTGCAAATTAAATATCTCAATATCTTCTTTGAGATAGGCTATTATTCAATAGGCGTCGGAGTCAATACAAGAATAAGGAGCGCAGGCAGAGGAACCACGAGACAGAAGCTAGTGTCTTATTTAAATTTGCTTCGATTTTTTAGATTTAGATAGGTAAGCGTAATACAAACAACGTTAGGATTCGTATTTCATCAACACGAGCTTTGTTTTGTGACTGAATTTAAGACGTTTTCTGTACGTTTCTATTTATTTTTTGGAACTTCAGTAGTATCGATTTTATCGATTTAAAAGTACTGTCATGTTTGAATGTGTCAATAACATCGGTACCGGCCAATGGGGTTCATTTGCCGCTACGCGATGTGCGATTCGCGATAATCAATGCGCCACTTCACAATATCACGTGGCAGTACGAGTTCACCTGTGTGGTAGTGTTTACCACCGCCTTACCTATTCCTGCTCCTGTCGCAATAGCGCCAATGCTTGTCACTGTCATGTTCCGGTTTGAAGGGTAAGGTAGCCGGCAAACTGAAATTAATAATGTAATAATAGCATGACGACCCCGTCACACTGATAACAACGCACCATTAACCTCTTTGGTGTCTATAGGTGATGGTTATCCCTTTCCACTAGGTATCTGCTTGTTTACTATCCGTCGTAATTGTCGAACAGTAGTTAAATCCCAATATTCACCACCACGGTAAAAGTAAAATATCGCCGTGGTAACTAAATTCTTGCAGTGTTATAAAGTGCTGCTGATAACATTTTATTATTACTGTTCACACTTGATAACAGTTTACATTTGCAATTCTTCACAGACGGAAAAACTTGGATGTCAGCCATACTTTAGATAACTCGTCAATAAATGTAGATATTGTGCTAATGTTTTTTTACATAAAATCGAATATCTAAGGAGAAACATATTAGAAAACTCAATATTTATCCAGTTTTAAATAATACCTCTTAAACTTCTTGGGCTCCCCTACTATTGAATGAATAAGAATTAATGGGATCTTTCGGCGCTGTTGCAAGCACTATGATCACTGGAGAACTAGTTCCCCGTTAATTCTTAATAATTCATATGAAAAAAGCCGCGATAGCTTAAAAGTATACATCCCCTACTATTACCTAGTATAGAAGTATAGAAATACGAGGTTCTAATTCTGTCGAAATTGTTTATTAACTTCAAATATTAGTTACTCGCGGCACAGAAGACCTAATAATACTACTGTAAAATGCTCGCGTCAAGAAATATAAGGCATCGTTTACGTATCGAGTTAAAAAAATCTTATATACCTACCATTACTTTAAAAAATCGTCAGTTATTACAGGTTTAGTTACTGCGTTTTAAACATTAACACATCAGTCATATCTTGTTGACTGCCACTTGGCCAAGGCTAGCGACCCTGACCACTCAATCGATAGAGCCTGGGTTTGATTTCCGACAGGGACAGTATAGGCGTTTTTATTTGAAGAATAGAACATCTAAAGGGCAATGGGCCCACCTCTCGTTCCCACCACTGTAACTTCTGTAAACCAGAATCAACCGCGGCAACCGTCCTGATAACCTCTGAGTTGCGAGCTCAGGGTGCCCTGGGGAAAAGCTTAGCTGTCTTGGAACTCGTATCGAATTTAATCAGAAGAGTATAGGAGGAGTAGGAAAATACATCCAGTTTCCCTCCCTTTACAGCAGGAGACAGCGTAAAGATAAAGCAAAAACTGCTAAGAAATGAGACGTTTACAATCAGGTTAAGCCTGATTGCTATTGCACCACGGTAATTTAGGTATTTGAGGACCTACGAAAATGGCCTACTTAATTCTGCTTCCAGTAGTATGTATGACAAAATCGCTTGAAGGCACGGAAATTCCCACGTGTTGCTACAAGGTCGGAATAGTAGATTACCCCGGATATACATCGTATACTATCAAGCATTTGGCTACGTTCGTTTTGCCAGAGATTACACTCCCAAAGAATATGATGTGCAGTTTGTTCATATTTACAGTTTATGGTGGAACATTCGCAAAATGGAGAAGGAACTAATTTGAACGAGAATAATTTAGCTTTATAATTACCATGACTAGTAAGGAACTGTGCAACACAATGATCTATTTCTATTCACGTTTTACTTAATCGTTCCCGGACGCAGGGGAAAAAGTTATATAAATGTCTGCCAGTCTACACTAATATCGTGGCTACTCGGTTGTGGATTTCCGCAACATCTCGCCCGAGTCTGGTACCATCGCTGAACCTGTTCCTGCCGCAAGAGCGGCAATGCTTGTTATTGCCATGTTCCGGTTTAAAGGTCAAATAGCCGGTGAACTTATGCATGTGGTAATATCCCGCTACACAGATAGCAGCGCACCATGTTTAGTGCTGGAGGCAATGGTTGTCTCTTTCCATCAGGTCAGCTATTTGCTTGTTTGTTATCTTATGATATATGTCAGAATATGTATAAAAGTACATAAATACTAAACTATCCCAGAAAGAGCACCTTTTCTGTGCTTATCACTCGTAACAAGCATCCATGCCCGTCGGGAATTGAACCTGAGCTCCAAGCTCTGTCGCGCACGAGGGAAAACATATAATAAATAATCTTTTTTTTTCTTTTATTTGGCATAACAATTAAGGCTCTGTTACAAATTAAACTTAGCTTAAAAGTTTTAACAAAAAGTACCATCATCAATCGTCAATAATGTTCAATTGTAACAGGTAAGCAATGACAACTACACTCCGCACTAGATAAGATAGATATCTATTTGTCGACGATAACAAACATATCGTTTATACAATCATACTTAGAGGAATAACGCTTATTATTCGATACATTGATATAAAAAAACCCAAGATACACAATCAGTGTCTCAAAAACGTCCTCCAAAAAAATACAACGTCGCGTCGTGTTACTTCAGAACACAGAATAAATAATTCCGTGACTGCAGAACACAGAACAAATATAAAGCTGCAGAATGTGTAAGAGCCCGACTCGGTTGATGTTTTGTCGTGAATCGGGCTAAAGTTCGGCAAAATTACATCGACATACCTATTACACTTTCAAACACACACACACAAACAAGAGAACAAAATAACTAACGAGTAGTGACAATTAAAAAATATTATTATCTCGACTTTCGAAGCATCACGTGCGCAACCAGTGTGTGTCCTAGCTCCATTAGACAAGTAAAAATAATGTCTTCAATGTCGCCTGAAGAAAACGAGTGCATCTCCTAAATGGGATGGTGGTACACTTATTCTTGTGCAGATAACTTGCTACCCAATGAGTCTCCAACCTGTTTGACCTGCCCCCCCCCCACTTCCCTTCCATAAAAAATAATAATGCAATATATATCGGACAGTGGTCAGAAATTCTGGCTACATATCACAATGATTAGGATTAGAACGTGATAATATAGGAGTATATATTATCCAATGGACTCAACGTAACTGTAGTGTCCCACATAACTCATTCTCTCCTGTCTCTCTCTGTCCGCAGGAACAGGAGGACATTGATTGCATGCGAATGCAATCAATGTCTCCTGACATTGATTGCATTCGCATGGTCTTATTTATTATAAATTATAATACATGATTGGAATTGGCAGTAAACATTTATCTGAGTCCTACAATACCTGTTTGTTACGACTGCACCTACAATCAGCACATGAAACTGAAAACCATTTGCATTAATTGCCAGCTGACCCACTTAGCTCTACCTACACGTAAGTGTATGTTGAAATTAATGTTATTGTGCTCTGTTCACCACTTATTTATTAGCCTTTGTAAACACAAATGTACCTTTACAGATATTTTATTTATACTTGAATATTTTGTTTAAGCAGGATATCATTGCAGACAACACTTTTCCAACACAATGACAAGTGTTGCAGACAACACTTTTCCAACACAATGACAAGTGTTGCAGTCAAAATGGTGAAATAAAATGTTGTTTCCTTCCTTTTAATAATAGGTTTGCTGTGTACCGGAAACTTCTAGAAAGCCTAGTAATATTTACTCAAACCATTTAACTTCTCTATATGTAAAAAATAATTTAATTTGCACAATTGAAATTCTGTACATTTAGTCAATTTCTTTTAAACACCTAGAATCCTTCACACAAATGACCTACTGTAGTTCTTGAGTCAGTAATGTCTGAAAAATAGTCTTATTATTGACTGACTCACTTGCTCTACCAAATCTTAGATTACATCTGGGTGGCCCAGAAATTAAATGTTAGATCAAGATATTCCTTACTTTGACCTGGACTCCTTACCATGAATAGATCAGAAAGTTCATAAATGGCAAACATTTCACACTCTTTCCACAACCATAGGTATAGGCAATACCCTCCACCCTCTCTTCTGTGTCTACTTCTTGTACAAAAAACACCCATTATTAAATCTGTGTTGGTCTAACCCATTTAAAGAATAGACCAGCTGCCTTCCTGCCAGGCTTATGTAAAAGATGAACGATAAACCAACCATAAGGTGACTACTTGGTGGTTAATTTTTCAACATCTCCGCCGGGTTTTGGTACCACCCCTTAACTTTTTCTGTCACAATAGTGTCAGTGCTAGCCACTGATGTGTTCAGGTTTAGGGGTTAAGGCAGCCATTAAACACACATATCGTGGTAATTCAACCCACTATGTGGATGACAATGCATCATTAATATCTTTGGTGTCTATTGGAGCTGGTTGTCTCTTTCCATCAGAAACGTCATCTGCTTGTTTACTATTTTATAATATAAAACAAATTACTCTGCGTGTAGGTTTTTATTGTTTTGAGCATAGATGTTAGTATTTATGGGTTTAGGTATTTATCTAAATTTCTGTGTTTTAGTATCGTTGACTTACACATATATCATAAGCAAATAATTTGCTTACTTTGGAATTAGACAGACTCAAATAATTTGTCCAGCAATTTTTTTAGAGTGTTTTACATTGACTAATTTAATCTCCTTATAGAACTACTGCCCTTGACGCCATATCCAGCTTTCGCTTTCGTAGCTCCATGTAACCACGCACAGTTTATTTGAAACAACAATCAATTTTTATTAATACCCTACATCTCATATTTAAAATAATAATTGTATAAATTTTATTTATCTCGTTTCTACATACTTACATTTATCCGATCTACCTATCTGTACCTATGCTGATAATAATGAGTTTATACCTAGATTTTCTCAGTAAGTGAATTTATGTAAATTCTTTTTGAGAGATAATAAAGTCTTAAACCAAAACAGCCATTAGTTCATCATAAATCCCCCAGCTAGTGTATTGGAATTCCTTAGGTTCTATTTACAAAAATATTTTCAAATGTTACTTTTAAATAACTACTGTTTACTGAACACAGAAACTTACAAATCCATTCAAAAATTACTTGAATAATTTTGTAATTAACATTTTAAGTGATCATAGAGAGTGAGTATCTCGTGACATCTGCTTGTTTGCTGCCCTTATTATATAAAAAAGAAACTTGAAAGCTAAGATAGTGTACATCTAGTTTTTCCTATTCAATATTTTACATTTGCACATAATATTCAATAATGTTTATCTGAAGAAGTAGTTAAATTGAATAGAGTGAATCACAGCAGCTATTATCCAACAATACTTATATTATTGATAGAAAATTGATAAAGATATCACAGCATATTCAATAGATAAATAAACATATGAAATGTTAGTCATCAAAATCTTATCTTTCAGTTTCTAGAAAAATAATTTTAAAAACTTATTATTGCACTACCTAAAGATTAGATTAATAAAATAGGTAACATTTCAGTGATCTTTTTTTTTGCTGAATAGTTTTTATAAATATTAGGTGGTATGTATAATTGTGTTTACTTAATTATATATATACATTATTTCTTTTTATTCATACCATTTATTTACCAAATTTGTCAAAATTGAATTAATAATAATTATCTGAATGTTGTACTTTAGGATGTATAAAAGTGCAGGCTCAGAGCCTTCAAGGTGTGCGACTGGGTTGGTTGGTTATGTGTATATTTTCAACCAAATTAATTTAATAGCTTAGCTTATAAGTATGCCATTTTCTGTTTAAGTCAACAGGCACAATGATGGTTGTTAATCATCCTCTCAAGTCTAAATAATACTACCTTCTGTGTTTTGAGGGAATATTTATTTATTTTACAAATTCAGTACTAACTAAAATACTAACTCATTAGTATTATTATTGTTGTCACATAATTTTTTAAAGCAATAAAACTGCAGCAAGTAACTTCTATTTCTTGTATATCTTCACTAAATTAAAATTGCACCACACGGGGAATAGAGTATATTCCCTCAAACATAAAAGAAATAGAGCCAAATTGATAACCCCTTCCTTTTGGGATTTCAACTGAAAACTAAACTATCTGCTTTAGGTACATATAATCAATAGCCTCAAAATCACTATAAACAATCTTAAAATAATGGACATATTGTTTAAAAATGAAGAAACAAGCTTAATGCATGCATTAGACTTGTACAGTACCCATGCATACATGTGGCATTAGACCTCGTCACAAGATAGCAACGCACCATTAACACCTTTGGTGTCTATAGGCAATGGTTGACTCTTTCCATCAGGAGACCCATCTGCTTGTTTGCTATTTTATGATATAAAAAAAAATGCAGACCTGTAACTATTTCATTAAATTCTGTCTAAGTAACCGTGGTAAATTATGAGTTATATCTTCAACCAGTAGACAGTTAGCAGGCGACTAAACATAATTAACATCTTCGTAGCAATACCAGCTCAAGGACAAAGTTATTAACAAAATGTGGGGCTCATCTATAGTATAATCACTTCGCATACATATTCTTATTGCTTAGCACTACAAATATAATCATGACCAAATCACGCTGATCGAATTCACTCGGCTACTTCCCGTGTACAATACCTGTTAAGTTTTGTTTACATCAGCAATAAAATCAGGAATCTAAGTGACTAAAAATTTCCATTGTAATTTTTGTAACAATACATCTTAAATAATGGAACTATGGTGGAATTTATTTTTGAATAGAATGTATTTTAAACGAATTATATTTTATTAGATTCCACACGTTCGAAGACGCATGGACAAAAATCGATATTTACAACAAAACAAATCGACAGCGATACCGCGTGATTATTGGGATTTTATTTGCATCCAAAACTGGTAAAATATTTATTGCAGATAATTATACACAAATGCTTCATGAAATTCAAAAAATAAATAATAAAACGGACTAGCCGGCGCACTCACCCATTTCAATTTTATACTCGTTTTCCGCTGCCCAAACAAACGCCCTCACTAAATATAAGTCTTGTACTTCATCACAAATTACACGTATCTAAATATAGGCACTATTTTATTATACTTTTGTGTCACAAACTTTTCACAAACTTCGTCCTTTTGAGAAAAACTGCAAAACACTCCCTCTTTCACTTCTACAGCTGTCACACAACGACAACGCGCGTGCGTTCGGAAAACACCTCAAGCAATGTTTGAAAATCCGCAATCCGATTGTGATTTCCGTTCAATAATTAATAACTTCAATTTTAATTTTTAAATTATCTTTTTTGTTTTAAAATTAATGATGCTTGCACTACCCAGTTTTTTGATAATTAGTATCTAGTTAACGAAACATACAGTATAATTTTGAAAGAATAAAAACCTTTTTATGAAATAAGTTTGACTCTATCGTTAATACCTACCTACGTAAGTCAGCACTCATTTTGTGATTCTATCTTGTTCATTGTCACGTATCGCTACGTCGTAATAGATGCGATAGAATAAGCGCTAGCTAATCTACAGGTTGACTCATGACTGGTAAAATATTGTACATCTACTCAAGGTTATGATAGTTAGGTAATGGTCATAACTTCATTTTAGTATAAATAAAAATATAATAAACTGAGAATATCGCTTAACTGGTGGGAGGGATGCGCTTAACTGGTGGGAGGGATGCGCTTTGCTGCGCTTCCACTCATGGATACCACTATCTTGCTCGTTTCTCCCGTTAAACAACCTTGCTGTTTCGGAGAGAAGGGCAAGACAGGCAGTGTAATTACTGGCACCGAGACTTAACATCTTATATCTCAGGATAAACAACACATAAATGAATTACCTGGGCTAGTTCCAGGTTAACTCATTTATGTTCATTGGCGACATCAACCACTTATAATCAGGTGGCACATCTGCCTGTTTACCTGTCCAACTAACATAATAAAAATTCCGTTGCTTAACCCTTAACGAAATTAGTATCGTAATATTTAAAAGCCTGGTCACCACACGTTGCTGTAACGTGAGTTTGGTAAATAGCTTGTATACAATGATAATATCATTGTATACAAGCGATTTACCGGACTCGCATATATTATACGAATAAGCGCCTTGCACGGGTGTTAGTACAAACATTTTTATTGCTTAACATTGAAGTACTTACAGTACCTACCAAATTTCTTACATATTCAGTATCAGAATCGTGTACTGAACGCCCGCCCTCCTTCAGTATGTACAATCTTTTACCACTCAGCCTGTATATGCGTGCTGAAATAGGACTAATTAGGTACGTCTATCTGTAATTATGACAATTATATTATGCAGTTTGCTTATTACATTCTAGTATACCTTTATATTATATATACTTAAGGGGGCGTCCATTAAATTTTCTGAACAAACACTACTACAAAATAAACACTATACAATTCAATTAATTTAAATTAGGTATTATTAATCATTAGTATAATTAGATTTAGATTTAACATTATTTTTTTTAATTTTTTTTTATAGAAGAGGGGGCAAACGAGCAAGAGGTGCACCTGATGGTAAGTGATCACCGCCGCCCATGGACATCTGCAATACCAGAGGTCTTGCAGTTGCGTTGCCGGCCTTTTAAGAATGAGTAAGCTCTTTTCTTGAAGGTCCCTATGTCGTATCCGTTCGGAAATACCCCTGCCGGTAATTGGTTCCATAACAGAGTAGTGCGAGGTAAAAAGTGTCGGGAGAAACGCACAGTTGTGGATTTCCAGACATCGAGATGGTGAGGATGGAACTTCAAGTTTTGACGCGATGTCCGATGGTGGAATTCGGCGGCAGGAATTAATCCAAACAACTCGTCGGAACACTCTCCATGATATATACGATAAAAGACACAGAGAGAACCTACATCTCTGCGCAATGCCAAAGAGTCAAGCTGTTTCGAAATGGCCTGGTCGTCGACGATTCGAACCGCTCTACGCTGAATGCGATCAAGAGGAAGAAGCTGGTACTGAGGAGCTCCGGCCCAGAGATGCGAACAGTACTCTAGGTGAGGCCGAACCTGTGCCTTATAAAGTTGAAGGCGATGGACCGGCAAAAAGTACTGTTTCGCTCTGCTGAGCACACCGAGCTTTTTGGAGGCTAGTTTAGCCTTGCCTTCCAAATGACCGCGAAAATGAACGTAATTCGATATGTCAACTCCCAGGATTCCGACACTAGCTGAGGCTGTCAGGAGAGTATCCTCAAATCGAGGTGATACGACAAAGGGCGTCTTTTTTGCGGTGAACACGCAAAGCTGTGTCTTCTTGGGGTTAAAAGTAACCAGGTTTTGGCGACCCTGTGCACTACAGCCGGGGGAGCCAGCGGACTGTATATCTGTTCTTCTCTCTTCGATGCCCCACCAGCCGTAGTGCTTTTTGGTTGAGCCGAATCTGCCGGAGAAATAATCGAGACCACAACTGTTCGTTGCAAAGGCGCTTTATTGTAACGAAATAAATAGCAATAAAGCTAGCACCGTTGCAAATATTCACTATTCTATGGAGAGCCACTACTTGCCCTAACACTGCCCTACTCTAAAGCCGGTAACCTATAGATATACTAAAGCCCAGGAACTTGTCTGGGAAACTTATTGAGTCGTAACGAAACTGTAACTTTATCGGAACGGAACTGATTGTATGGCCGCGCTCTCCGATATTTATAGCGCGCGGTCAGACGGTCGGCGGAAATTTACAAAGACAAATGGCGCCGGGTGTGGCGCCACAATGTCTGGGATTTGTTAAAATCCTACTTTTCGTAATCTAATCTTAATAATTTTATCTTAGGTAGCTTCTCCTACCTCTAATTACCTAGTGTGGCCCTCTAGCGAGTGCAACGGTACTACCTTTTTACAAATATATGCAAAACAAAGTACGTAATGCCCTAAGACCTACCGAAATCTAATTACAATGTGTTATTTCTTATTTATATACAAGAATCTAACACAAATAAACTTATACAATAACAAACAAGAGTGTTATATACATTGTACGTTCTTACAGGACCTCGGAAACTCTTACAATTACAGAGTTGTACGCCTTTTCAGGTCGTACTATCCTGTTAACTATCTTTATATTACCGAAAAGTGTCTAAACATATGCCTAAGGCTTATACTTACATTATACATACTATTTACAATAGAAAAACATTCACTATCACAAAGAAATTTGCACTTTTCGGATTTTCGTAATTGCGAGTTCCCGCATATAAATATTATCTCGCAAGAGTCGACTCGTAATGTCGTCGACTGCGTGGAACTCGCTTTTTTCGTAATATGCCTAATAGGCAACGAACATAGTTACATAAAGCTTTATTATTTCTACACAACAAAGCTGTATGTAGGTCTTAGGGCGAATAAAAGACGAAAACGAACATTCTTTATTATAGAAAACTTACGAACTAAACGAAATATACATTCTATTCTGCCTTACTATCTATTTACATTAATATTTACAATAAAACATGTCTGTGCTGCACAGACCCCATTCCGAGACATCGGTAAGTCGATTCTCGACTTCAGACACAAGCTTGTTTCGGCACTCTTCGACGTGTTCCCGAGAAATACTGCTACGGCCGGAGTATGTAGCATCACCAGTACTGTCATCCGCATAGCAATGTATGTTGCTAATTCGCATCATATCATTGATATGCAGAAGGAACAGTGTCGGTGATAGCACGCAGCCTTGGGGAACACCAGCATTGACAGATTTAAGGTCGGAGCACGCACCGTCGACAACGACCTTGATGCTCCGGTCAGCCAAAAAACTGGTGATCCACTCGCATAATTTCTCAGGAAGCCCATAGGAAGGCAGCTTCGCGAGAAGCGCTTTGTGCCATACCCGATCGAAGGCCTTCGCTATGTTCAAACTAACTGCCAATGCCTCTCACTTGGACTCAACTGCTTCCACCCATCGATGAGTTAGGTATACTAGAAGGTCACCAGCTGAGCGGCCGCGACGGAAACCGTACTGACGGTCGCTAATCAGCTGGTGCTCTTCTAAATACTTGAGGAGCTGAGAGTTGATGATTTTCTCCATAATTTTGGAGAACAAGGAGGTTATGGCTATGGGCCGGTAGTTAGACGGGTTAGAGCGATCTCCTTTTTTAGGGATGGGATGCACCAAAGCTGTCTTCCACGAATTCGGTACCACGCCGAGTGAATAGGAGAGCCGGAATAGGCGTGTTAATACTGGTGCCAACTCTGGAGCACACATTTTTAGCACAATCGGAGGGATGCCATCCGGCCCACTCGACTTATGGATGTCCAAGGAAAGTAGTGCTTTACGCACAGATGATTGCCGAAATTGTAGTTCTGGCATACAACTATCACACTGCGGGATGGTAGGCGGTGCGTTCCCTTGGTCATCCAGAGTCGAGTTGGCCGCAAAGAAGGAGCCCAGGAGATCGGCCTTCTCCTTTGCGGTATGGGCCAGAGAGTCATCGTCTCCGTGCAAGGATGGAAGAGAGGGCTGTGAGAAATTCCCTAAGACAGCCTTGGCGAGAGACCAGAACGCACGAGTGCCCGAAGGAAGGCGAACTAATTTCTCACCAATTCTGCCAATGTGTTCCGATTTTGCCTTGGCGATAGCTCTTTTGAAGTACCTCGAGGCGAAATTATACTCCTTACGTAATGTGCTGGTTTTTTCATCACAAGATGCGGACGCTGCAGCCCAAGCCCGGTAGCACTCCTGCTTGCGGCGCGAAGCCGTTTTACAGGAGCGACCAAACCAAGGCTGAGACTTACCACCAATTGGTACCGCAGAAAATGGAATGAAAAGTTCCATGTCCTGCAGCACCACATCGGCAATAGAGTCAGCGACGACATTCGGATCATCCAGCGAGAAGCACAACCGCCCCCATGGGTAGGACGCAAAAAAAGACCGCATCCCGTCCCAATCTGCTGACCTAAAGTGCCAAACGCGACGACAGCCTGCTAAAGGAGGCCGTGATAGGCGCGAAACCGGCACTTTACTCCGGATCAGGCAGTGGTCTGACGAACCAAGTGGGACGTCCACCGATACCTGATAATGGTCCGGATGAGAGGTCAGCAGAAGGTCCAACAGTGAAGGCATATGGTCATCCACATCGGGAACTCGCGTGGGCGAAGTTACCAGTTGTGTAAGACCATACGCCAAGGCAAAATCGTGAACAGACCTCCCCGCATGATCGGTGGCGCGCGAACAAAGCCATTCGGCGTGGTGGGCATTAAAATCGCCCAAGATCACGATCTCTGTGGAGGGGGTCTGCTCTAACACGGAATCTACAGCCGTTTGTAAATGCTCAATGAGCCGGTCAACTTCAGTATTCCCGCCATGGGACCTGTATAGGCACGCGTAGTTGCGTGGATGGTCGTCGCAAGCTACGCGTAACCAGAGGATGGATAGGTCCTGACCTTCAAGTCTGCCGAGGTGCCGGTAACAGATATCTCTCTGACTATGCGCACACCCCAGCCCGCGGTACAAAGGAATGTTCCAGTTTGTACCCCGGGTAGGAGAGGTAAGAAGTATCAGCCGGAGAAGATATCTGCGTCTCGGTCAAAAAGAGCAAAGCTGGCTTCGCCGTCTTGAGATGGTGGACGGCGTTCAAGTTGGAATGAAGCCCCCTGACATTACAGAAATCCACAGTAAGCGTGGTAGGGGGAGCCATGGCTTTCTTGCCCTGTTTGCCCCGGACAGGATTGTCTATGAGCGCAATTTTGCCCCCCCCCCCCCCCCCCCCAGAATACGCAGGGCAGCCTGAGCATCCATGACCTGGCTGGAATCCAGAGCACGGACGCTCAGGGGGGGATTCTCCACTGCTGGTGCAAGTGGTACCCCCCTGGGGTAGATTCTCTTTTGATTGCGCATTCATAGTGTGCGGGGGGGGGGGGGGGGGGTTAGGCCTCCGGGACTCTCACAAACCAAACGAAACGCAGCAGCAGGACTGCTACTTTACGTCGGTGTCAAGTGAGAGATTGGTATCTCCCCGGGCGTGCCGGCCTATTCAGTTGCCAAAGCAGTATGGCACTACCACTAATTTGGTTGACTGACTGCACCGGTGTTAAATAATTTTTGTCACAAAAATTATTCCACCATTGGGCGATGGGGTCGTCACATCCCTACGCCGACAATTATATGAATTAATATATATTATTAGTAATTTAAACAACTTAACATATTAAATTATATTATGAGATAATTATGTTACATATAGTACCTAACTATTTTTGCACGTTTGGGTAAAAGCCTCCACCATGGTAGGTATACCATTTTATTTCATCTTTGGCGGGGTTCAGCCAATCTTGTCCTGCTACTGCTACTATTTCATCTACCCATTTGGCGTGTGGGCGGCCTCTAGCTCATTTTTCTCGTGGTCCAGACCATCCTACTGTTCTCCGAGCCCATCTGTAGTCATTGTTACCGACCGCCGCCGCCGTCGACGTCGTTATACGACCGCTCCATTAGCCGACCGTGACTACGCAATCGACGGGGCTCGGGTTCGATCCCCGACGGGGACAATACTTTGTGTGATGAGCATAAATGTTTGTATTTCCGGGTTTGGGTGGTTATTAAATATATTCTAATAGTTAACATTATTCGTGTAAAAATGTCCAGAGACATTATTAGTATTACTTTGGGGTTAGAAGTGTAATTTGTCCCGTGAATATTTATCATTATTTATTTATTTATTACTGATTTTGCCCCGATTTTCGTAAATCTAGTTTTCACCAGATCTCTACGTTTTGAGGTCCTAGAAACCTTTTCAAACATCACATAACTTTTGAACGGCTTGACCGTTTGAAACGCGGCTGTTGGCATCCGATTGGATTCCACTCAACGTAGATTTCCTGAAAATTTGAACCACGTCGGCCCAGGAGATTATGAGAAATTTTGAAAAACCTCAAAAAATTGTTTGGTGAAAAAGTATTTTTTTAATATAACTTCCGGATTAATGTACCGATTGATGACAAAACCTAATCAGCTCTATTCCTCGCAAAACTACGTCTAAGACATAAACGGCATGAAAATCGATTTATCTGTTTGGGAACAATCGTTGACGAAAAATTTTGAAAAAAGTTTTGTTTCGTCACAAAGTCTAAATTTTTAACCAATCATTTTTTGGTATTCTACGATATTTTAGTACTAAAAAACTAAGACGAATGCCGTTTCAAAAATCAAAATCCAATCTAATTTTCAAAAGTTACAAGTATTAAAATTAGGTACGTTATTTTTAGTATACTTACCTACTTAATATTTTTAAAGTAACTTTCAGACGAATATATCGATTGACTATTGAATAAATCTTAATCAGCTTTTCTTCTTAAAAAACTGCATCAAATAAGTAAATTGGATCAAAATCGGTCAATTTGTTTGGGATTTACTATCACTGGTCATCAAACCGCGGCTGGCAGGTTATACATGGGGCACACTAAAAGTTTTGCACTTCTAGCACGTAGTATTGTATACTCTTTGCTTCTACCTAATCGGAACTATTTGAATTTCGAATGTTATATTTTTAAAACTTTGAACCTTCTTAGTGATAAAAAAATACAATTGGCGGGAAATGATTTGTCAATTGTTTTTTTATCACACATCAAAGTATAGTAGTACGCAACGAAAATGGAATTAAGTCGAAAAGATTTTAGAGCGATGATTTTTTATGATTTTAAAAGTTCTCTTTCTCCACAAGACTGTGCCGCTCGTCTTCAAAATGCTTTTGCAAGAGAAGCACCTTGTTTAAGCACCGTGAGGCGATGGTTTGCTGAATTTGGGAGAGGTCGAGTTTCTTTACATGACGAATTTCATGAAGGGCGGCCTTTAACTGCCGTTAATGAGAATAATGTGGCTACTGTTAAGCAGTTAATTGAAGAAAACCCTCGGATTACCTACGATACAATTCGAGGATTATTGGGGATTGGTATGAATCAAATTCAGAAAATTTTACTCGAAAAATTGAAAGTTCGGAAACTTTGTTGTCGTTGGATCCCTCATGAACTGACAGTGGAGCAGAAGCGGGCTCGCGTGGAATGGTGCTCACAGATGCTACTAAAGTACGACCACGGACATTCTAATGCTGTTTATGACATTGTCACAGGCGACGGAACGTGGATTTATGGTTTTGAACCCGAAAAAAAAAACAGCAATCTTGTGTATGGGTGTTTGAAAATGAGAAGAGATCGCGTTTTTTTTCTTAGCTACGGGTCCCATCTGTACAAAACCCGCATTCTCCTACATCATGATAACGCTTCTTCACACTCGGCCAACAAAACAATGTCATTTTTAGATTTCGAAAAAGTACACTCATCCTGCGCATAGTCCCGACCTAGCACCCTGTGATTTCTGTATTTTCCCCAAAATCAATGATTTGATGAGAGGTTTTACTTTTACCAACTCCGAAGAGGCAGTGATAGCGTTCAATCAGCACGTAGAAAACATGCCTTCAGATCTGTGGTCCTCCTGTTTTAAAAAATTGTTCGATCGCATGAAAAAATGTTTAAAATGTAAAGGAGATTATTTTGAAAAGCAATAAACATAATATTTTGGTTATAACATGTTGTTTTTTTAAGTTACGCAAAACTTATAGTGTGACCTACGTATTTGTGCGGCCTGCTGATGACAAGTATACGTGCGGCCCACGACAAAACAAACAAGAATGTAATATTTTATCACTTATACACTTGTACTGTTTCACAATAAAGCTATTATCACTTATTACCAACCGGTTTCGCTTACACAAGCATCATCAGGGCAATTTATAGTTACATTCCTTAAAATCTTTTCGTATCAAATTCATGAATATTTGTTCCTTAAATTCTTTAATTTTATGCTACTGTGTACTGTATTTCATTCGCCCAAAGATTATGAACTTATGATACAGCTTCATAAACATGAAAAGTCATATCGTTGTGTTATTTTTTTTCTATCAAGGAACAAAATAAAATGGCATATTACGTCGATACACTAGGTCAATATCAAAATACGGCTTATACATAAAATTATCTAAACATATGTATGCGGATAAATTATAGTGCGCTATCATTAATATTGTTTATCGTAATTATATTATAGTTTCTTTGTCGTGACTCGTGAGTCGCAAAAATATCAAGAAGCACTGATATTGTTGTGGTACTAATAGCAACTCAGTCGAGTCGACGCAGAACTTCTGTTCACTAAACGTAAAGAGGAAAGCGTCATTTAGAAACGCTCTCGTCTAATGAGTTGACTGGTAAATCAGTTGGTTGAGTTCTCCAACGATTGGCACAGATTTGGCACAGCCTAAATTTACCGACTTGTTACTACTACTCTGGACCAGAATATGACAATTACAAGCGCAGACGTGATAATGAACATGTACGGGTGTGGTCTTTTTTTTAACTTCCCGCTAAGTAGTACGTAGATAGGAAGTTACTGAATTTGTCCCGATTTTCGAAAATCGAGTTTTCACCGGATCTCCACGTTTTGAGGTCCTAGGAATGTTTTTGCGACTATTTTCGCAATGACATCAGTATGTCTGTATGTATGTATGTATGTATGTCTGTGTGTGTGTGTGTGTATGTAAACATGTCATAACTTTTGAACGGCTGGCCTTATCGAATCGCGGTTGATGGCATTCGATGGGATTCCGCTCAACTTAGACTTCCTAAAAATTTCAACCAAATCGGTCCATCAGATTTTGAGAAATTTTGAAAAAACCTAAAAAAATTTTGGCGAAACAGTATTTTTTTAACATAACTTCCAGATTAATGTACCGATTGAGTACAAAAACTAATCAGCTCTATTCCTCGAAAAACTACATCTAAAGTATTAATTGCATCAAAATCGGTTTATCCGTTTGGGAGAAATTGTTGACGAAAAATTAAAAAAAAGTGTTTTTTCGACATAACTTCGAAACTTTTCAACCAATCATTTTTTGGTATTCTACGATATTTTAGTACTAAAAAAATTTCGTCAGATGGCATTTCAAGAACCAAAATCGAATCAAATTTTCAAAAGTTACAGCTTTTCAAATATTAGAATTACGTCATTTTTAGCAAATTTACTTTATATTTTTAAAATAATTTTCAGGCTACTACACCGATGGACTTAAAAATCTTACCTATCAGCTTTTCTCCTTTAAAAACTGCGTCAAACACCGATAATTGGATCAAAATCGGTCAACTTGTTTAGGATTTATTAATGATGAAAATTTTTGAAAAAAATATTTTTGACATTGCTCCAAAATTTTTCAACCTATCCATTATTTAGCTAAAGCAATATTTTAGATCTCAAAAATTTAGTTGAATGTCATTTGAAAGATCAAATTCAATCAGCGTTCCCAAAATATACAACTTTTTAAAAATCAATATACTGCCATTTTAATAAAATAGAGATGTTTTAACTGAAAAAATCCGTTTATAGTTTTTACTCTTTTGAGCTTAAAGGGGCTTTAGCGGGAAGTGTCAGGGATGGCCTGTAGGGTCAACCGCTTACACATTTTTATATATATTGTTACGAATAATCTAGAAGCGTGTAGAATTGGAGCGCGCGCGCTAACTTTCTAGAAATAAAGGAAAGAGATAGCTACTCCTATTGACAAACAAATAGTTGACCTGGGCTATGCCATAATGGACTTTGTGGGATATGGCATAAGGTTGAAAATAGCGTGTACTAGGATTTATGACTCATAACATGTTTACGATAAGAAGTGATTCATTGTTTCCCGATACATTTAGATTTTTCTGGATCCAGCTAGGACTTTCCCCTGCCTATAAATACAGAGATGTTGACAAACACAAGGCAGTTTTTATCAAGCGATCGAGAGCGATACATCAAGTGAACAGTGCGAAGTGAGAAGTGTTTTATTGTGTAGTGTTCTAAGTTCAGTGATAGTACAGCAAGTGACTATTGTGTAAAGGGTATTTTAGTATAACGTTGTGTTGTGTTGTGTAAATACACGGATTTAATATAAGTGGTGTTTTTCTACAATTGCGAACCCGAGTACGTAACAACTGGTGTCGGAAGTGAAATTGTGAAATGCCACTTATTCCGAAGGAAGGTGTTACCACCAGGTCTCAAGCTGAGACACAGAGGGTGTCAGAGGACACTGAGATGCGTACAGTCGAGGAACCCGCAAGTGTTGCTAGCACGTCACTATCGTCGAGCGCAGCGCCTACTGATCTTTCTGTCGTACTGGCCGCTATTCAACAACAACTTCAGCAACATCAACAGTTACAGGAAGAGCGACAATTAAAGCTTCAGGAACAACAACAAGAAAAGCTACGGGAACAACTACACGAACAACAGCAACAGCTCAAGGAACATTTATCTGGTTTTGACGATAAATTGACTGTTATTTTGGCGCAGCAAGACCAGTTAAAAAGTGATGTGGGCCTCGTCAAGCGCGACATGAAGGGTGTTGAGAAGAGGGTTGACCACTTGGAGGCCAGCTGCGACAAAATAAGTGAAAACATGGACCAACTGGAAAGGGAGGTCATGAAAATGAAGATCACGGGAGTTAAGTCGGGTGCTGCCATTACAAGCTGCTCTCACCAGGTGGGTCCTCGGGTAAAGGTACCCACTTATGATGGTCTTACATCATGGAGTGCGTACCGCACTCAGTTTGAAATAGCAGCGAAGGCCAGTGGTTGGACAGATGAACATTGCCTAACAGCTCTGAGCACGGCATTACGGGGACAGGCGCTCTCTGTGCTAGATGCAATGCCTAAACAGTATCAGTTTGCTGATTTGATGGAGGCATTGGAAGCTCGCTACGGTGAGCGTCACTTGGAGCATGTGTTCCGTGCCCAATTAAAGGACCGTGTACAGAGGAGCGGCGAGGGACTTCAACAATGGGCCGTGGAAATTGAGAAGCTTGTAAGGAAGGCGTATCCTTCAGCCGACGCTAACACAGTTAATAACACCATCGTCCAGGCGTTTATTGATGGAATTAGAGACCTGGAAGTGCGTGCTGCTGTTCGCCTTCAGCACCACGTGACAATGAAGGAGGCTTTGGCTCATGCGCTGGAGGTAGAAGCTGTTCGCTTACTTCGCTTAGAAGGTTACAGAAGTTGTGGCTCGATCAAAGGTAGCGGAACCTAGGAGACTGGGCCCCATGTGCTACGCCTGCGGTGAACGTGGGCACATTAGAGTTAGTTGCCCAGCCAAACCTAAGCCTACAGGTTCAATGGATTGGCGACAGCAAGCGGGAGGAATCTCAGCAGCTGAAGAGAGCAGGCACGTCAAACAGCCTGTTGAACCAGCAGGGAAGCGAGTAACAGCCAGGAGCAAACGGCAGGTGCTGGCTGGACGAGAAACAACCCCAAAAGCTGTCGTACCTCAGGTGAGCGAACGCAACAGTTTATCCATTAAAGGATTGGTTAATGGCAAGAACTGCAGCTCAACGCGGGACACCAGAGTCACAGGAACTGTAGTGCGATCAGAAGCGGCTAGCGATGGTAACCTGAGATCGAGGAATACAGTACAGCGTAGTGGAAAGTCTCACTCAAATGCATTATCACGACGACCATGTACGGATGACGGCAAACCTTGTGTAAGGATGGAGACGAAGGAAAGGATTCAAGTCTTGCGAACTAAGCCTACAGATGACAGGTGGGAAACCGATGAGATGCGTGAGGCCCAGTACGAAGATAGAGATTTGCGGCCTCTAATAGATTGGATGAAACAAGACACGGGAAAACCGGGATGGCAAGAGCTGACTCCCTTCAGCGCCATTACGAAAAGTTATTGGGCGCAGTAGGAAAGCCTTGTGTTGCAAAACGGCTTACTGTACCGCAAATGGGAAAAACCTTCAGGAAGAGAACATCATCTACAGTTGGTCGTGCCAAGGAAACTTATCAAGGACGTACTACGTGAATTGCATGATGGGGTTTCTGGGGGACATCTTGGAGTACGACGAACATTGGTAAAGGTACGAGAGCGTTTTTACTGGTTGAATTGCCGAGAAGATGTCGAGAATTGGTGCCGAAAATGTACGTCATGCTCTGCAGTGAAAGGTCCGCAGGTTAGAAGCCGAGGCAACCTTAGACTATACAACGTGGGAGCCCCCTGGGAAAGGATAGCGATTGACGTGGCTGGGCCATTTCCTAAGACAGATAACGGAAACAAGTATTTTATGGTCGTGATGGATTACTTCACGAAATGGCCGGAGGTGTTCGCAATCCCTAATCAGGAAGCCACGACGGTTGCTGAGAAATTAGTCAATGAGGTGATATGCAGATTTGGCGTTCCGCTGGAGATTCATTCAGACCAAGGCAGAAACTTTGAATCTAATGTATTCCAGGAAATGTGTAAATTATTAGGAGTGTACAAAACAAGAACTACACCTTATCACCCGCAATCTGATGGAATGGTCGAGCGATTTAACCAAACTTTGGAAAGACACTTAGCCAAGCTGGTAGAAGATCACCAAAAGGACTGGGATAAATACATACCTCTGTTCTTACTGGCTTACCGAACAGCGGAACACGAAAGCATAAAAGTGACGCCAGCCTATGCCAACTTCGGCAGACAGTTACGCATACCAGCAGACTTAATGACTGGAGGCCCGCCACCGAATGCAGAGACCCAATTAAGTATACCAGAACATGTTGAAGACATTCGTGAGAGGTTACGCGATATACACTCGTTAATAAGTGAAAATGCATTGGAATCAAGTCAGCGGATGAAGACCAGATACGACCGAAACGCCAATCATCGAGGTTTTCAGGACGGATCTCTTGTTTGGCTACATAATCCGGTTCGACGAAAAGGAAAATCACCTTTTCGTCGAACCTAAAAGCAACCTAGAAGCAACCAAGAGGGACCATGAAGATTGTTCATGTTGATCGATTAGCCATCTATAATGGAAGTAATGATGTTCGGGACGAACATAACTAAGAGGGGGGGGGTAGTGTTACGAATAATCTAGAAGCGTGTAGAATTGGAGCGCGCGCGCTAACTTTCTAGAAATAAAGGAAAGAGATAGCTACTCCTATTGACAAACAAATAGTTGACCTGGGCTATGCCATAATGGACTTTGTGGGATATGGCATAAGGTTGAAAATAGCGTGTACTAGGATTTATGACTCATAACATGTTTACGATAAGAAGTGATTCATTGTTTCCCGATACATTTAGATTTTTCTGGATCCAGCTAGGACTTTCCCCTGCCTATAAATACAGAGATGTTGACAAACACAAGGCAGTTTTTATCAAGCGATCGAGAGCGATACATCAAGTGAACAGTGCGAAGTGTTTTATTGTGTAGTGTTCTAAGTTCAGTGATAGTACAGCAAGTGACTATTGTGTAAAGGGTATTTTAGTATAACGTTGTGTTGTGTTGTGTAAATACACGGATTTAATATAAATGGTGTTTTTCTACAATTGCGAACCCGAGTACGTAACAATATATATATATATATATATATATATATATATATATATATATATATATATATATATATATATATATATATATATATACCTTACCCTCCAAACCGGAACACGATAGCGACAAGCACTGACGCTGTTGCGGCAAGAATAGGTAAGGCGGTGGTACCAGACCCGGGCGAGACAATGCACAACTCTACCACCTAGTAGCCACGATGGTAGTGACTCGGTCGCCTTATATAGCCAATCGGTCGCCTTTTACGGCCTGTCTGGCAGAACGGCAATTGCCCTATTCTTTAAAGGAGCCGGACTCGGAACCAACACGGGGAGAATCTCTAGAAGAAGAGCATTTGATTTAATAGTGTATACTTTCCTAGTTAAAATGTTATGATCGACATAGTCTAATACCTTCACCCGGGCCATGTCGATTGTTAACCGCTAAACATAGTTTGGACACGTGCAATAATGGAAAGGATTCATACAAAAAAAATCACGCATCATAAAATAAGTGCTTTATTATTAATAAAAAAAAATTAGATATTAGGTACATAATTTAAAATTAAATTGTACGTGTTCCGTTGACAGAAAACAGATCAAACCCCTCCTGAAAGAAAGATCCGAATGCATATATATACAATTTACTGAAGAAAAATCTAAGAATATACACGTCTATGTTACTAACGACCAAACTTCTATAAAAAAAGCTTTGTTGATTGAACGGAGCATTGAACAGCACATCCCGAGACGTATTGAAATTAATTAATCGGAGACGAATTTAAATATACAATGCTTCGCGTATGTCCGTCCTCATAAAAAAGGCAGGATTCTGCCAGAATTTTTTGACAGATTATAAAACCTGAGCGAAAAAGGCAACTATTGCCCACAGTTACTCTAAAAATATTACCGTCAACAGTAATGCTGGTATGAAAAGCTTTATAGGCATGTTTAGAGTCTACTGTAATGTCGCTATAGGAACGAGTCGAACAGAGCTAAAGTACGTAACAAAATGTACGAAAAACGCTTACGGTTTTTAAGATTAAAGTTTTGGTATAAAATTGTGTACGTGTCAATAAATTATAATCGAAAACACTGGTAGCGAATGAATGCAAGTGGCAGACGACCGAACGTCATGGTGATTGTGAGACTTCCGCAGGAACTCTACGATCCGATATCCCAATGAAAACTTGATGTATTTTGATATGGAAGAAAGTTACTTTTATATGTAATAAAATATACGCAAATTCGTCTCCGATTGGCAAAAATGTCTAGCAATATTTAGAAGGCAAAGAAACACATATTATAAGGTCAAGACCTACACATCTAATAATTTGCAAACCAACTCTATTTACATCATAAGTTATAACCAAAAATAAATATTAGAACCTTATACTCTCTGTACAGTGTCGTAAAATATCTATTTAAATATACTCTTTCGTATGTTACATACATTTAGAATTTGCGATTTGGAATTTGGAAGTCGTAGCTACATTAAGTACTTGTGTGATCAATACATAGTCCCAATTTGAGTTTAGGATTACCAACTGAATATTTTCTATAAACAATCACAGACATAAATATCATCATATCTCATTATCGACAATAGTTTTCCATTCTTGTCTTACTTATAGTACTTGTTAGTTCAATTTAAAGCTTTAATCAAATAACGCCACTGTTCGATGACGACCCTCAGATGTCTCAGGGTTATTTCTGTTTCAGTCAGCTTTTTGTTGCGTTGTTTGAAAGTACATGAAGTATTGGACGAATTCCGCAAAGCGATTAAGTACTACTATCTACATCGATGCGGTTCATCAACATGTTACGTAGAGACCGCATAGTAATGTCTATATTGTGCACTTTAACAACATCTCGTACGCTGTGTGTAGTCGAGTTCATGCTGCTAGAACATTTACATCGAAATTAAAATTGTGTTATATGCAACTTTTAATTCTTTCTACTCGAGTTTGCGGTTACTATAATAAATATAAAACAGACTATACAACTACTTTGTATTTTTCGTGATTCTTTACAGATAATCAATTTATAGATAGAGCCTAAATCTTTCTGTGAGATGTCAGAGTAACAATACCAAGTGTTACAAATCTTATCTTACCTCTGAAGGAATTTTTTATAAAGATTATTATATTCGGCGACCTATCATATCAAATTTACAAATTTTTTATTGATAAGCTCACATTAGCTTACAGTGTTAGTGTCTCTAAAACAACATTCCGGGTTCGTTATACTCCCCATCATGCCTAATGCTTGATATTAGATACTTACGTCACATTAGGACATTTTTTTAAATTTTTTCCACGTATAGTGTTATAAACTTCTACTATAGTTTGAGCCATATGTGGATAGATTTTCTCAATAGATTCGTTCCACAGCAATTTTAGGTATTTAAAAAACGTTGGGCTACAATTTAGACTATCAATGTCATGCAATATAGCCAAGATTACACACTTAGTAATAGATCAATCATGTCATTGGACGTGTTAGGCCAAAGTAAGTTTTCAGTAATCTAAGAGTAAATAAAATTTTGTTCGGAGTGTCTCAGCACAGCCGTGTTTGGCCTGGACACACTTCCTATCTTTTTCTACTTAGAAGTGTCAAATACTATAGAAATTACAGAATTATACAATGGCGCCTTTACATACTTAATAAAATGGCGGCATTGGAGAAGTTTCTATGTATCTATAAAGTGTTCCGCCTTTGATTAATTAACTTAGATTATTAAGAACTTTGTTCGGCTGGACACGTCTATTAGAAATAATTCCATTAGTCTCAATATCCATGTCAATAATCAGATGACGTCTTAGATAATGGAAACTATCTTTCTCTTGTCAAAGGATGACGTACATAGGATACGTACACCACTGTGCTTATGCTATCATAAGTTTGACATTTCCTATTTAAGAAATGAATTATAACTTGCTTTTTTTAATGGAAGAGGGGGCAAACGAACGGGAGGTGCACCTGAAGTTGAGTGATCACCGCCGCCCATGCACATCTGCAATACCAGAGGCCTTACAGTTGCGTTGTTGGTGATTAATCAACATTGAAATTATTTGAAACAACTAAATTTAGTTAAACCTTGAATTTATTTTGCATAAAAATAACGACACTGCGGTATTTCGAGCTATCTAGAGATACTTAAAATGTTTGCCCTGCCCTTTCTACAATTTTGAATACCGTTATGAAAGTGATAGGGCTGCAGATGTATTCAAACAATAAAATATTAAGCGTAAAGCTTGATGGAAGTCTTTGTCCAGTATCGATAAAGACACATTATACGTAAGTATTGTTTGAACATAGATGTTAATATCAATTTTAGTACAAGTATAAATAAGCACTTTCTGCTATTGAATGTTCTAAGCGCCCGAGATCTTCAAATAAATCAAAACAAATTTTTTAGAAAGAAAACATACAAATGTACCGGTACTTTATTTATTTTAAAAGTAGCTGCAATTCAAAAAATTCCGAGGCGAATTATCACTGACGAAACGACATTCACAATGATAACAGTTAATTATTTACTCAGTACTGAGGCAATTTAATGTTGTCCCGCATGTCTTCGATATAATGTTATCATTGAACTCGTGTCAAGTTACCAAACAAACATAAAATTAATTTTACTTTGTTATTGGCACGTGTACACGTAAACTTAATTATTGAATTGAAAACGTATGTTTAAAAAAATTACGCAAATTTTTATAGAAGCTATTAGATGCCTTTACATAATATGTATAGTATTCAGGCATAACAAATAAAAATTAAATTGGCTTTAGTGAGTAGTTCCTTCATCTTTTCCTTCTGATCTATTTATAAAAACATAATATACCTACCTAAAATCTTATTCCAGAAATAGTTCGCTATTATGTAAGTAAAATTGTAAATCTGAGCCTCACAATCAGTCACTCATTGGCTTTAAACTTACATGAACTTCACGATAGCAACTGATATGTATAAGCTGCAATGCACCACATTCTGTCAGTCTATCAACACTTTCAAACTAGTAAACAGCGCAGTTATAAGTGAAGTTACAACTAAGACATCTCAGCCACTGGTTATTTCTCTAGACTGGCTTAACAAAAATTTCTTTCAACCTGGTTATCATCCCATTCGTCCTGGATATCGTTTTACACAATCCACATATTTATACATAACATAATAATCATAGGGAACGACCATTCACTAAGTTTTTCTTTTACTTTGTGTTTAACAAGGACATATAAAATCACAACTTTAATTTGAAGTTATTCTATACGATTTAGGTTACTTAAGTCAACTAAAACTACTGTAGACAGCATTGGAGTAAAAATAATATTATAATTAACTACCGTTTTTTTTTATTCGGAGTGACACGTTTAAAGGCTGATATATCTGAGCATCGGCACCGAACAAATCGCAATTACTCTAGTGTTGAGCATTACCGTAATGCCTATATCCAAAGACACACTGATTACCTACGTCTAATATTGCCGGAAACATACATCGTGTAAGCGTATTTGGACTATAGCAGGGTTAGTTGCATTTTAATATTATTCCGATATTTAACGATACTGCGTTGTTGCAAACGCGTTGTAAAAATTAGCATTTTATTTAAAACCACCGATGGCCCTTAAAGCACTGTGCCTTAAGTCAGATACGATGTTTTAAAATAAACCTAGATTAATTTAATTAGCCTGTTATTAATTGTCTGTCTGTTAATCTAAGAACATTTGTACCACTAACAATTCATATATGATTGACGCTACGACTGCAACTCGTTATATAATCACCATTAGCGTTGCGCTTACGACGACTTTTATCGTTAATAACCAAGAAAAAAATGTATCTTGTATTTAATTAGCCCACATAGGAATTAACACAATTTTGCCATTTCATTTCATGTGAAATGTCACAAAATTTAAGTCTCCAAAAAATTTATAATTATTCAAGCTAACAAATAACACAAGTTTTATCGAACATTAGAGTCAACGCAAATTGACTCTTTTTGACTTGAAAGCATTTCCCTTCTATATAAGTTCATTCCAAAATAGGTGAACATATTTTAACACAGCGTTCGCTACATCTAACAAAAGATAGCCACCCAAATAATAATGCGATTCAAGGGATTAAAACATTTTGATTTTTACGAATAAAATAATGTTGTATCAAAACACTTTAAACCTTTCTGCAAAAAATATCCGCTTTTAACTTCTTTACGTTGTGAGTAGTAAGGTAAATAACCTCGCGCCCGCCATATCTGTGGGTGTGCGTCAAAGCCAAACGCCAGTGCGTATGTGCTTATAAGTCATATAAATACCGTGCGCGCTTATCAGCTGACACAACTGGCTTGTAGAATTAATTACAAGCCATAACAGTTATAACTAAATAACTAATAACTAAATAACTAAATATTCAGGGGACAAATTACACTAACTGATCTAACCCCAAAGTAAGCAAATTATTTGCTTATATTATAGTTATTATTTCCTCATCGCTATTAAAAGGGAAACATTAACGGTGAGAGAATTGAAAATTATATATTTGTAAAATCTAGCGACCTATCGCCTTGCAGTTTTTTTATCGCATCCTACGAGTATACCGTGGAGTGCGATAGACAACTGCAGCTTGAACCGAGTGTATCTGTTATAATATTAGTCGTTTCTGACGAGGACGGCAGGAATTGCCCAATTTCAAATGTTCTTGTTATTATTATTACGCAGATTTGTAGCTAATTACTTTTTGGAGTTTTCAGTTATAAACATTATGTTGAAATTTATTTTCAAAATTTAAAACGTGTTCTGAATCACTGAAATAAGATATGACTAAGTACAACAAACAATAAACGTAGGTATGTTCCATTACGCAGCGTCAAAGACCTTGACCGCCTGCCGGCCGCTCTTACAAGGTTTAAGGTGTCTCTTGCACGCGCAATATTAAATGACGTAAGCACGGTCTACATACTAGCTCTGACGCACAACCATAAAATGTGAACAAAACATTAAATGAAATTATCACTCCACAGATATGTAGCGAGTTTGTTTATCTTCTTACTCACGTTTACGTTAAAAGTGGATTTTTTGATGCAAAAGATGTGAAGCATTGTGAGGCATAATTATTTTATTCGTAAAAATCAAAATGTTTTATTCCGTTGATTAAATATATTGAATCGTATCATTTTTGGGTGAATAACTTTGGTTAGACATACCAAACGCTGTGTTAAAATATGTTCACCTATTTTGGAATGAACTTATATATTAAGTGCTCGGTATAAAGAAGCCACCTGATCATTCAAATTTTCGATCATAAATCGATTGGCGATCCAAACAAAAATTACCCTATTGATAACATATTATTATTATTATTTGTCCACCATTTCGAGTCGGTAACTGATGTCCAGTCTGCTTAAATAGTAGTAGCCTTGCGGATATCTTTTACTTAAAGTATTTCAGGTTTTAGAAGTTTCGAGCATTATGTGAGTAATTGCGGAAGAATTTTGAAATAGTAAATAGTTTATTGTTTGAATAATAAAATTTTAGACTTATCTTCAGTTGGCTATTTTATTTTGTTATATTCTCGCCACAGATTGTTTCTAGTATGTAGTTAAACCTTCACAATATTGCACTGTATTTTACAGTATTTTGTATCTCCACGTTTCACAAATCACATACAATTATTGCACATTTTATATTTGACAACTTCACTTTAGGAATATTTTGTTAAAACTCCATGGACTAGCATTTTAGATGTCTTTTCTAGAATAGTTTGATTAAATTTGAGTGGTTCGCTACAGTATCACATAGTTTATGTAAAATTAATTAGCCAAATTAAAACTCAATATACAACTTTACTGTTAAGTGCTGAAATTTTCCGAAAAATTCTTTCAGCATTTTAAATTCCTTTTTAGATTCTTAGTTTGCTTTTATAAAAAAAAATAAGAAAAGTTATTGAGTTGGAAACTTTTACATAGCTGCTTGAAATATCTTGTCAGTTCTTACGTCTATTGCACATATTTCAATAAGAGTTTGAGATTTGTGACATCTACAGTGTGTTTGTTCTACAGAGTGCTAAGTGTGAGTTTCACGTACAAATTTGTAGTAAACTCCAAACGCGCTCACGATCGAATGCGAAAAGAAAAACTCACACTTAGTACTCAGTTACTACATAAAAAGTGACAAATAAATCCATTTAAATAAAATTAAAAAATATTTAGCTGCTTTATAGTACTGCGTGCGTTACACAATCATCGACGTAGAAGATTCAATGTACAGCTCTATTTCATAAGAGTAAGGAATTAAGTTAATAGTATTTTTTATTTCTTCCCTAGAATTGATTAAACTCTATAAATATAATATAGACAAAAATCATATTTTCAGTTTCCATTGAAGATGTAATCCAGATTAAAGACTGACGCATTTTGTCCCAATTTGTTTATTTTCACATGAGGCGTAGTTAGCGACTGTGGAAAATGTCGAGGAAACCATTAATTTGGTTATAGATCTATAATTATTAACCTGTTACTAAATGAGAGACCGAGCTTCTTAGAATGATTCATGATGGATAGACTACGTCGGGCCATTTTCAGAGCACGGGTTCTTGTCTATGTGGGGTAGACTATACCGGGCCATTTTCAGGACACAAGTGTTCTTGTCTATGTGGTGTAGACTATACCGGGCCATTTTCAGGACACAAGTGTTCTTGTCTATGTGGTGTAGACTATACCGGGCCATTTTCAGGACACAAGTGCTCTTGTCTATGTGGTGTAGACTATACCGGGCCATTTTCAGGACACAAGTGTTCTTGTCTATGTGGGGTGGACTATACCGGGCCATTTTCAAGGCACAAGTGTTCTTATCTATGTGGAGTAGACTTTACCAGGCCATATTCAGAGCACAAGTGTTCTTGTCTATGTAAAGTATACAATACCAGGTCATTTTCAGAGCACAAGTTTTCCTGTCTATACGGATAGACTAAACCGGACCATTTTCAGAGCACAACTGTTCTTGTCTATGTCGAGTAGACTATCGGGCCAATTTCAGAGAACTAGTGATCTTGTCTATATGGAGATGGTGATTAGCTACATTGAAGCACTATGTGTAGGGGTTGCTACTCTTCATCGGAGTCGGGGTCGCTGGAGAACTCGGCGGCGTGTAACCGCGGGGGGAAGGGGCCGCGGGTTTGTTGTCTGGAACATATAATATTTTTTCTCATTATTGTGCGATAAACGCAAACGTTTGTAAATGGGGCTTATAGACCGGGAGATGGTGACACAACATATTAGGTCATTTGTACCATTATGGCTGTTCTTCGGGGGTCTAATTACGTAAGATACAAAATATCTAATTTTTGTGTCACCATCTCCCGGTCCATTACTAATTTCTTGTTATGTACTTTTTATATCTGGTTCTAGGGTGACAAACAAAAACCGAATGCACTTAGTATACTTGTGTCACGCAGTATTGTTTGTGTGTGTGTGTATGTGTATGTGTGGGTGGGTGTGTATGTGTATTTGTGTGTGTGTGTGTGTGTGTGTATGTGTATTTGTGTGTGTGTACTCACGCCAGGCGGTAGTGGTTGAGCCACTCCTCCAGCATCTGCGCCTGCAGCAGCGGCCGCGTGTGTGTGTGTGTGTGTGTGTGTGTGTGTACTCAAGCCAGGCGGCGGTAGTGGTTGAGCCATTCCTCCAGCATCTGCGCCTGCAGCAGCGGCCGCGTGTGTGTGTGTGTGTGTGTGTGTGTGTGTGTGTGTGTGTGTACTCACGCCAGGCGGCGGTAGTGGTTGAGCCATTCCTCCAGCATCTGCGCCTGCAGCAGCGACCGCGTGTTTGTGTGTGTGTGTGTGTGTGTACTCACGCCAGGCGGCGGTAGTGGTTGAGCCATTCCTCCAGCATCTGCGCCTGCAGCAGCGACCGCGTGTTTGTGTGTGTGTGTGTGTGTGTGTACTCACGCCAGGCGGCGGTAGTGGTTGAGCCATTTCTCCAGCATCTGCGCCTGCAGCAGCGGCCGCGCGCGTGTGTGTGTGTGTGTGTGTGTGTGTGTGTGTACTCACGCCAGGCGGCGGTAGTGGTTGAGCCATTCCTCCAGCATCTGCGCCTGCAGCAGCGGCCGCGTGTGTGTGTGTGTGTGTGTGTGTGTACTCACGCCAGGCGGCGGTAGTGGTTGAGCCATTCCTCCAGCATCTGCGCCTGCAGCAGCGACCACGTGTGTGTGTGTGTGTGTGTGTGTGTGTGTGTACTCACGCCAGGCGGCGGTAGTGGTTGAGCCATTCCTCCAGCATCTGCGCCTGCAGCAGCGACCGCGTGTGTGTGTGTGTGTGTGTGTGTGTGTACTCACGCCAGGCGGCGGTAGTGGTTGAGCCATTCCTCCAGCATCTGCGCCTGCAGCAGCGGCCGCGTGTGTGTGTGTGTGTGTGTACTCACGCCAGGCGGCGGTAGTGGTTGAGCCATTCCTCCAGCATCTGCGCCTGCAGCAGCGGCCGCGTGTGTGTGTGTGTGTGTGTGTACTCACGCCAGGCGGCGGTAGTGGTTGAGCCATTCCTCCAGCATCTGCGGCTGCAGCAGCGGCCGCGTGTGTGTGTGTGTGTGTGTGTGTGTGTGTGTACTCACGCCAGGCGGCGGTAGTGGTTGAGCCATTCCTCCAGCATCTGCGCCTGCAGCAGCGACCGCGTGTTTGTGTGTGTGTGTGTGTACTCACGCCAGGCGGCGGTAGTGGTTGAGCCATTCCTCCAGCATCTGCGCCTGCAGCAGCGGCCGCGCGTGTGTGTGTGTGTGTGTGTGTGTGTGTGTGTACTCACGCCAGGCGGCGGTAGTGGTTGAGCCATTCCTCCAGCATCTGCGCCTGCAGCAGCGGCCGCGCGTGTGTGTGTGTGTGTGTGTGTGTGTGTGTACTCACGCCAGGCGGCGGTAGTGGTTGAGCCATTCCTCCAGCATCTGCGCCTGCAGCAGCGGCCGCGTGTGTGTGTGTGTGTGTGTGTACTCACGCCAGGCGGCGGTAGTGGTTGAGCCATTCCTCCAGCATCTGCGCCTGCAGCAGCGGCCGCGCGTGTGTGTGTGTGAGTGTGTGTGTGTGTGTGTACTCACGCCAGGCGGCGGTAGTGGTTGAGCCATTCCTCCAGCATCTGCGCCTGCAGCAGCGGCCGCGTGTGTGTGTGTGTGTGTGTACTCACGCCAGGCGGCGGTAGTGGTTGAGCCATTCCTCCAGCATCTGCGCCTGCAGCAGCGGCCGCGTGTGTGTGTGTGTGTGTGTGTACTCACGCCAGGCGGCGGTAGTGGTTGAGCCATTCCTCCAGCATCTGCGCCTGCAGCAGCGGCCGCGTGTGTGTGTGTGTGTGTGTGTACTCACGCCAGGCGGCGGTAGTGGTTGAGCCATTCCTCCAGCATCTGCGCCTGCAGCAGCGGCCGCGCGCGTGTGTGTGTGTGTGTGTGTGTGTGTGTGTGTACTCACGCCAGGCGGCGGTAGTGGTTGAGCCATTCCTCCAGCATCTGCGCCTGCAGCAGCGGCCGCGTGTGTGTGTGTGTGTGTGTGTGTGTACTCACGCCAGGCGGCGGTAGTGGTTGAGCCATTCCTCCAGCATCTGCGCCTGCAGCAGCGGCCGCGTGTGTGTGTGTGTGTGTGTACTCACGCCAGGCGGCGGTAGTGGTTGAGCCATTCCTCCAGCATCTGCGCCTGCAGCAGCGGCCGCGTGTGTGTGTGTGTGTGTGTGTACTCACGCCAGGCGGCGGTAGTGGTTGAGCCATTCCTCCAGCATCTGCGCCTGCAGCAGCGGCCGCGTGTGTGTGTGTGTGTGTGTGTACTCACGCCAGGCGGCGGTAGTGGTTGAGCCATTCCTCCAGCATCTGCGCCTGCAGCAGCGGCCGCGCGTGTGTGTGTGTGTGTGTGTGTGTGTGTGTGTACTCACGCCAGGCGGCGGTAGTGGTTGAGCCATTCCTCCAGCATCTGCGCCTGCAGCAGCGGGCGCGCGTGCAGTCTCTGCGCCGCACACAGCGCCCCGCCCACCACACGCGCGTTCGTCCACCGTCGTACCACCACTTCCTCCTCTGCCATCTGCAAACATACACATACACACACTTATATCATGGATTACGCAAATAGGAGGAACTAAAATAGCGAATACATAAATTATAACAGACCATAACCGGATACAAATACTTAATTGAAACAGATTATTTAAAAATGTAATTCTTATTCCCAAAACTCTGGTTTCCTAGAATAGCGGTACCGTCATAATATAGCGGCGTGATATTAACGGACGCAAAAGACGGCCGTCTTCGGTGATGACATGTTGCAAAGTTGTGAGGACGTCATCCAGCTTTTTTAAACAAACGTTAAACTAAACGTATCTATGAGAAAAAATGGACGATCTTGATTTAGCTCAGAGAGATTTAGATCAGAGGAGAAAAACAGTCTTATGTAGAAAGATAATTTATTCAAATCTGCTCCAGTTAAATTTACAACTCACACACAACTCACTAGCTATTTTTTTTTCGATAGGGAAGCGCTTGACCACGATCTCACCTGATGGTAAGCTAAGATGCGGCCTAAGATGGAACGCGCTTCCCTAGAAGGAACCTGTTCTCTCTTCTCTTGAAGATCCCTAGATTGTACTCTTCGGGGAACACAAACTCAGGAAGCATGTTCCAGTCCCTTTCGGTTCGAATGAAGAATGTCGAGTCGAACCTCTTTGTCCGAGTATGTGGAACAACCACCATATGTCGATGCCTAGAATCTGTGCGTCTCGACGATCAATAAAAAAAAGGGGATGGCGGAATCAAGTCGTGCAATTCCGCAGCGCACTCTACAAAGTGTATCTGCGGCGATGAGCGAGGCTCTGGAGTTTTTTGCCTTCCAGAGCATCGTCATTTATGAGCCTCTTGGCACGCATCGCTATCGCCTCAAGTGTCTCCAGCTGGTATTTGGCAGATCCATCCCAGAGGTGAGAGCAGTATTCCATGTACGAACGAACTTGTGATTGATAAAGGTTGAGCAACTGTTCCAGGCTGAAATATTGTTTCACCTTCGCCAGAATATCAAGCTTTTTTGAGGCAACTTGGGCTTTAGATATGATGTACAAACCAAAGTTAAGAATAGGCGTTAAGGTGGTGCCAAGGATATCGAGGTGGTCAGTTATCGGCACGGACACACCCTGGAAAGACGGAGGTAGGTGGAATGGACTCCATTTAGCGGAGAATAGACACGCCTGGATCCTAGTCGCATTAATCTTGACCAGGTTGGCATCACCCCAGTTGGAGACTGCCTGTAAGGACAGGTTCAAACGATCGACCATCTTCTCCCTGAGAGATCGACCTGAGAGACTAGGTATGCCTGCGAGTTCGTACGCGTGTAAACATTTCTAAAACAAAAGTAGCCTTTTTTCCCGGAGTTTTACCCGCATAGTTCCCGTTCCCGTGGTATTTCTGAGACAAAAACTATTCTATGTCCTTTCTCGGGTATTAAAGTTATAAAAATTAAATTGTGCCAAATTTCATCCAAACCGGTTTAGTGGTTTAGGCGTAAAGAAGAGACAGACATACAGTTACTTTCACATTTATAATATCAGTTTTTGACCGCCGTTTTGGAATTTGCATAAACGAGTTTCAACATATCAAAGCCTTCAAGTCGACGATGTTAGATTAGTATGCAGACTTATGTTTCCAGATCCAACTCGGAAACTATGGAAAGTTGTTCCTTGATTACAGACACAAGTTTGTTTGAGCACTCGTTGACTTATTCCTAAGAAATTCAAAAATAAAGTTCTCTCATCACTATCAGTTTTCTCATCCGCATTGAAGTATTTGTTGATTAATCGCAGCACATCATTAATATCCAGAATGAACAGTTAAGGTGAAAACATACGACCTCGGGGAACATAAGTATTAACGAGTTAAAGATCAAAGCTATTATCTGTCCTAGGAAATCGCACAGCTACGTCAACCGCTATCCTTTCTCAGGGAGCTCCAACGTTGTATAATCTAAGGTTGCCTCGGCATCTGACCTGCGGCTCTTTAGCTGCTGAGCAAGAGGCGCATTTTCGAAACCGATTCTCAACATCTCGACAATTCAACCAATAAAAACGCTCCTGCACCTTCACCAATGTTCGCCGTACTCCAAAATATCCCCTTGGGACCCCATCATGCAACACCGGTAGCATATTTTTGACTAGTTTTTTTGGAACCACCAACTGTAGATGATGTTTTCTTCCAGACGAGTCTTCCCCTTTGCGGTATAGCATCCTGGTCGTACCCTGGCCTCCTAAATATAATATAAACTAATAAACACTATGTCTACATTAAATCACAACTGACCTCGTCGCACGTGAGGAAATGCACGGGCAGTAATTTCCCATCCGAGTCTGTCAGTGGCAAGTACGTTGTGTCTTCGTTCTCGTCTTGTTGCTCCCTAAAACATATCACTAAATTAACCAACACGATGAAAAACTTGATTAATTATTATTATTATATACGCTTAACAAACAATACACAGGATTTAATAAATATTTGTTAAACTTAGAATATAATTTTTGCAAAAATAAAAAATTGAATAATGTATGTAAAACAGTATAGTTGCATATAATCAACAATAAGGTTTTTTTTAGCGACAAAATGTTTATATCGGTTTTAAACTCGCTCTAGATCCGTATTATACTCTACTTGGAATTTGTGTGTGTGTCACCGGCTGATGCAGTCTCGGTGTACGTAGGGCTCGAGATGCACGAGCGATGAGAGCGTGTGTGTGTATGTATGTGTGTGTGTATGTGTGTGTGCGTCTCACCGGCAGATATAGTCGCGGTGCGCTTAAGGTTCGAGCGGTGTGTGTGTGTGTGTGTGTGTGTGTGTCTCACCGGCAGATGTAGTCGCGGTGCGCGTAGGGCTCGAGCGGCACGAGCGGTGTGTGTGTGTGTGTGTGTGTGTGTGTGTGTGTGTGTGTGTGTGTGTCTCACCGGCAGATGTAGTCACGGTGCGCGTAGGGCTCGAGCGGCACGAGCGGTGTGTGTGTGTATCTGTCTGTCTCACCGGCAGATGTAGTCGCGGTGCGCGTAGGGCTCGAGCGGTGTGTGTGTGTGTGTGTGTGTGTGTGTGTGTGTGTGTGTGTGTGTGTGTGTGTGTGTGTGTGTATGTGTGTGTGTCTCACCGGCAGATGTAGTCACGGTGCGCGTAGGGCTCGAGCGGCACGAGCGGTGTGTGTGTGTGTGTGTGTGTGTGTGTGTGTGTGTGTCTCACCGGCAGATGTAGTCACGGTGCGCGTAGGGCTCGAGCGGCACGAGCGGTGTGTGTGTGTGTGTGTATCTGTCTGTCTCACCGGCAGATGTAGTCGCGGTGCGCGTAGGGCTCGAGCGGTGTGTGTGTGTGTGTCTCACCGGCAGATGTAGTCGCGGTGCGCGTAGGGCTCGAGCGGTGTGTGTGTGTGTGTGTGTGTGTGTGTGTGTGTGTGTATGTGTGTGTGTCTCACCGGCAGATGTAGTCACGGTGCGCGTAGGGCTCGAGCGGCACGAGCGGTGTGTGTGTGTGTGTGTGTGTGTGTGTGTGTGTGTGTCTCACCGGCAGATGTAGTCACGGTGCGCGTAGGGCTCGAGCGGCACGAGCGGTGTGTGTGTGTGTGTGTGTGTGTGTGTGTGTGTGTGTGTCTCACCGGCAGATGTAGTCGCGGTGCGCGTAGGGCTCGAGCGGCACGAGCGGTGTGTGTGTGTGTGTGTGTGTCTCACCGGCAGATGTAGTCGCGGTGCGCGTAGGGCTCGAGCGGTGTGTGTGTGTGTGTGTGTGTGTGTGTGTGTCTCACCGGCAGATGTAGTCACGGTGCGCGTAGGGCTCGAGCGGCACGAGCGGTGTGTGTGTGTGTGTGTGTGTGTGTGTGTGTGTGTGTATGTGTGTGTGTGTGTCTCACCGGCAGATGTAGTCACGGTGCGCGTAGGGCTCGAGCGGCACGAGCGGTGTGTGTGTGTGTGTGTATCTGTCTGTCTCACCGGCAGATGTAGTCGCGGTGCGCGTAGGGCTCGAGCGGCACGAGCGCGGAGAAGTGGCCGCGCGTGTACCCGAGGCACAGCGGCGACTTGGAGCAGAAGTCCGCCTCCCACAGCAGCGGCAGGTAGATGCCTGCCACACCACTACAGTTCTCACACAGGTATACATGTAGCACACTAAAAGTTTTGCACTTATAGCTAATCGGAACTATTTGAATTTCGAATGAAACCAACCTTCTTAGTAATAAAAAAAAACAATTGGCGGGAAATGATTTGTCAATTGTTTTTATCACACATCAAAATTCTACGTACGCAACGAAAATAGAATTAAGTAGAAAAGATTTTAGAGCGATGATTTTTTATGATTTTAAAAGTTCTCTTTCTCGGCAAGACTGTGCCGCTCGTCTTCAAAATGCTTTTGGGAGAGAAGCACCTTGTTTGAGCACCGTGAGGCGATGGTTTGCTGAATTTGAGAGAGGGCGAATTTCTTTACATGACGAATTTCGTGAAGGGCGGCCTTCAATTGTCATCAACGAAAATAATGTGGCTACTATTAAGCGGTTAGTTGAAGAAAACCCCCGGATTACCTATGAGACAATTCGAGGACTATTGGGGATTGGTATGAGCCAAATTCAGAAAATTTTACACGAAGAATTGAAAGTTCGGAAACTTTGTTGTCGTTGGATCCCTCATGAACTGACAGCGGAGGAGAAGCGGGCTCGCGTGGAATGGTGCTCACAGATGCTACTGAAGTACGACCACGGACATTCTAATGCTGTTTATTACATTGTCACAGGAGACGAAACGTGGATTTATTGTTTTGAACCCGAAAAAAAACAACAATCTTGTGAATGGGTGTTTGAAAATGAGAACAGGTTAACAAAAGTGGGAGAGGCGAGAAACGTTAGAAAAAAAAAGATCGCGTTTTTTTCTCAGCTACGGGTCCCATGTGTACAATTCTACTTGAAGATCAAAAGAGTGTTAATGCCAAGTGGTATTCTACCATTTGTTTACCCAAGGCGTTAAAAAAAGTTCGCGAAAGACGACCTAAAAGCCGCATTCTCCTACACCATGATAACGCTTCTTCACACACGGCTAACAAAACAGTCATTTTTAGCTTCCGAAAAAGTACTCGTCATTCATCCTGCGCATAGCCCCGACCGAGCACCCTGTGATTTCTGTATTTTCCCCAAAATCAAAGATTTGATGAGAGGTTTCACTTTTACCAACTCCGAAGAGGTTTACTTTTACCAACTCCGAATAGGCAGTGATAGCGTTCAATCAGCACGTAGAAAACTTGCCTTCAGATCTGTGGTCCTGTTTTAAAAAATGCTTTGATCGCATGTAAAAATGTTTAAAATGTAAAGGAGATTTGTATATGTAACATTTTTATCTTGTAATGCCAAAGTAGTATAACTTCTAACGTACGTACGTAAGTACACAATTTTTTTTTTTTGTTTTAAGAAATATCAAAATTAAAGGATGTGTAATTGTAATGATATCAAAAATTTATAAGCAGTGTAGTACACCGATATCAAGTGGCGTAACAAAAGTAATAATTATTCTTACTATGGTTTCGGATGGCTCGTTACGACACTAGTAGCAGGAGCACAGAATATATAATAGTACAAGTACAGAAGGGACACTCCGTAAAGCAGTTTAAAGAAATAGGGACTCTTGCTACGATACAATTAAGTCGAATTCAGATCGCGCGGCCCTTGATTACCTACATTTATATTTACCTAGAAGTTGCATCTCTTTCTAACGCGTAACTCTTATCCTTTCTAATAAAATCAGGGTTGTCTCAAAGATTCCCCGTGTTGGTTTCGTGCTCCTTTGAAGAATAGGCCAACTGCCGTTCTGCCAGGCAGGTCGTAAAAGGCGACCGATTGGCTATACGAGTCACTACCATCGTGGCTACTAGGTGGAGTACTACGTTGTCTCGCCCGGGTCTGGTACCACCACCTTATCTATTCCTGCCGCAATAGCTTCAGTGCTTGTCACTGTCATGTTCCGTTTTGGAAGGTAAGGTAGCCGGTAAACTTATGCATGTGGCATCACACCTCGCCACAAGATAGCAACGCACCATTAACACCTTTGGTGTCTTATAGGCGATGGTTGACTCTTTCCATTAAGAGATCCATCTCTGCTTGTTTGATATCTTATGATATAAAAAAAGGTACTCTTTCGCCTATAGACGCCAAAGATGTAAATGATGGGTTGCTGTCTGTGCAGCAGGATGGCAATGCTATATACATGAGTCTACCGCTCAACTTTAACCCCCAAAATGGAACAAGATAATGACAAGCATTGACGCTATTGCGGCAGGAATAGGTAAGTGGGTGAGACGATGCGGAACTCTACCACCTAGTAGTCACGATGGCAGTGACACGTATAGCCAATCAGTCTCCTTTTACAACTTGCCTGACACAGCGGCATTTGCTCTATATTTCAAAGAAATTTTGTTTTTAAAATTTTGTTAATAATTAATTAATGTTAAAATAATAAATAATTAAAATATGTCAGCAGTCAAAATTTCGAATAAACAATAGTGGTGTGCCACAAGGTAGTATTTTAGGACCCTTACTGTTCCTCGTATATATATATATATATATATATATATACGAGGAACAGTAAGGGTCCTAAAATACTACCTTGTGGCACACCACTATATATATATATATATATATATATATATATATATATATATATATATATATATATCCCTAGGAAACAGTCGCCTTGCAAAAATCGGTTAAAAACATGTAACATATTATGCCATCTTAAAATGCAAAAAATGATAAATGAATAAAGATCCTTAAAAATATAAGTGTTTAGTAAAATCAATAAGTACAATTTTCAAGTTATCTTAATAAAAACTCTGATTTAATAAAATCTCTCATGATCTATTAGAAACTCAAACTAACGTCATCATTACGTTTTACAAATAAAGTTCATTTTAGATTGGCCTAATCAAATGTCACTGCGTATTTAGTTCTCGAAAGTTTACTACTCAATTAGTGACATGGTACAGTAGACATAGACAATATATTTTATCGATATGATATATATCTTCAATTCGATTTCACTTCACTTTTATTCAAAGTGAAGATACAAGTCCCTAAATGTGACAAAGTAAATAATGTGTTTTCAAAAGTAGCACACTGGAAATTTGACAAACAATCTTTTGTTAAATAGTATGATAACGGTGGAGTTTCAAAATCTCAATCAATCAAAAAAAAGGTTGAAAAATTACAAAAATATTTTTTTTTCAAAAGTATTCACCATTGTTAAGTCCCAAAATTTCATCTAATTACGGTATTTGACGCAATTTTTTCAGTAGAAGAGCTGATAAGATTTTTTAACAAATCGGTATATCAGCCTGAAAGTTATTTTAAAAATATGAAGTAAGTTTACTGTAAACAACATAAATTAAATATTTAAAAAGCTGTTACTCTTGAAAACTTAATTCGATTTTAATTTGAATGGCATGAAACGGCATTCCATGTAAGTTTTCAAGTACCAAAATACTGTATGAAGTTAAAAAAATGATTAGTTGAAAAATTAATAAGTTTGCTAAAATATTGTGGAAGTTACGTAACGACGAAAATACACATTTTATATATTACTCCCGAACCGATAAACTGCCGTAATACAATTTATGGCATTCGACGCAGTTTTTTTAAGGAATAAACTGATTTTTTTATCATATTCTACACTTTCCATCGTCGACACTTGGTGAAACTCCATTTTGAAACTCACTGTAAATTTTCTGATGATGCTTGTGTAAACGAAATCGGTTGGGAATAAATCATAATTGTCTTATTGTGAAACAGTACAAGTGTATAAGTGATAAAATATTGGATTAGATTTTTGTATTTAATTAATACATTTTAAGCTTGATTTTATGTAAAAAAATATAGTATCGCAAATTTTTTTAAAGGTTTTTTGAAATTAATCATTGACGCCAGAGCAAACCGGTTAATATTTCGGGAAGTTTAAGCTTATCGGAACCAAACCGAATGCCATCAACCGCAATTCGATGGGTCGAGCCGTTCAAAAGTCACGAAAGTTTACGCACACATACACGCATACATACAGACATACTAACGTCATTGTAAATATAGTCTGAAAATGTTTCTAGCTTTAATTTCTAAAAACGTGGGGTTGTGGTGTAACTTGATTATCGAAAATCGGGCCAGTCAGTAAATTCCTTATACTACAAACGTAGCGGGAAGTTAAAAAAATTTAAAATGTCATAACTGGCACTGAATTTATTTTGTGAGCTTCATATCGTGTTTTTTCAAATAATTGATTATAATATTTAATATTATTCGGTCGATACTAATACCAGTAACTTAATCGATACTACTATGATGTTGTCTATGGTATAGTTAATGTTATCTACATTTCGAATATATTCTACACTTTTTATCGTCGGCACTTGGTGAAACTCCATTTTAATTTCGAATAGCTGAAAAGTAGGAAGTGCAATACGACGTTGATCTTAACGTAAAGATATAAAGTTTATGTTGTGTTTAGTGTAAATACTGCCATCTAATGTAGAATAGCGAAACCAACAATTTAAATGAGTCTAATTTTTGGTAGACTACAAAACGATGTAAAAACTATAACTTTTGTAACAAAATAATATTTATCTAACGCAGTTAGGTATATTTTTAAATCTTCTGTTGGTGTATTTTAGACTATTGAGTAAAATGAAAACGACCATTGGAACATCCTTTGCATTAGTAGTAAATACGCAACAATGCTAATTCTATTTGTGAGTTTGGCGACTGCGGTTCCGATACAAATGCTAGCACTTCCACTCGTATTTTCTATTCCGTGACTGCGCCCTTTGTCTGTAAACTGTTGTTTATAAAGAACACTGGCCACGCTTCATACATCGCTTGGACTCGTAACTTGAATACTATGTCTTATAACGAAATTCATGTCGGAATTGTTGTTTATTATTTTAAAACAAATTTCATTTATAAAGGTCTCTAAAGAAGTTATAATAATATAATATTTTGACTTTTTATAAATTACTGACATTTTGCAATACGAATTGTTAGTTTTGTCATATTGATTTATCACAATAATATGAACAAAACTTAATGGACAAATGAGCTAAAATATTGTATACTAGCTAGTATTACTAATCTCTATCTAAAAATTATTTTACAGCGGCGACGAGACCAATGTTAAATGCTTTTTGATGGACACTTCTATTCACACAGGTGGTCCTCTTTTCTCTATACTCCATGTTTAAAACAAGAACATTCAACATAGCGAAATTGTTTTTTTTTTTGTAATTACGGCAAACTGTTCACTATGGAGTCTTACAAAAAAATGTATTTAATTTTTTAAATACATCTTTCGAGAATTTCTATATTGCTAGTTGATATTAATAAAATTACCTATTTTATAAGATATATTACGATCTCAGACAAGACAAAGGCCATTGTGGCCAGCCTTCTTTTGTGATTTTTGATGCGAAACTTCAACTTTTTCAATAACTCGAGATGAAATCGAATAACACTTCAGGCATTATTTTTTGAGAAAGCGAAGTGAAATTCTATAAAACGGCACATGTAAAATAGATAAGCGACAGTTAAGCAGAAGATTATTCTGGTGAGGGTGTAAAAAGATATTTCGGGCCCAAGTAATAGTCAGCATTTGTCAGATCAGGGGACTGATCGTACAAGCGGAATTGCCATTGAGTGACAGTGAATATTGTGTTTTGTGCAGTCAATGTATGAAGTATAATCACCTTGGAAGCGCGCGTAGCCCAGCGCCTCCCCGCGAAAGGAGTTGACCACGTCCACGCCGTACACCAGCACCGGCCGCCGCAGCACGTGCGCCAGCGCGAACACGTGCAGCTGCGGGACAGAGCAGTACAGCGACACTGTGTGTGTGTGTGTGTGTGTGTGTGTGTACACCGGCCGCCGCAGCACGTGCGCCAGCGCGAACACGTGCAGCTGCGGGACAGAGCAGTACAGCGACACTGTGTGTGTGTGTGTGTGTGTGTGTACACCGGCCGCCGCAGCACGTGCGCCAGCGCGAACACGTGCAGCTGCGGGACAGAGCAGTACAGCGACACTGTGTGTGTGTGTGTGTGTGTGTGTGTGTGTACACCGGCCGCCGCAGCACGTGCGCCAGCGCGAACACGTGCAGCTGCGGGACAGAGCAGTACAGCGACACTGTGTGTGTGTGTGTGTGTGTGTGTACACCGGCCGCCGCAGCACGTGCGCCAGCGCGAACACGTGCAGCTGCGGGACAGAGCAGTACAGCGACACTGTGTGTGTGTGTGTGTGTGTGTGTGTGTACACCGGCCGCCGCAGCACGTGCGCCAGCGCGAACACGTGCAGCTGCGGGACAGAGCAGTACAGCGACACTGTGTGTGTGTGTGTGTGTGTGTGTGTGTACACCGGCCGCCGCAGCACGTGCGCCAGCGCGAACACGTGCAGCTGCGGGACAGAGCAGTACAGCGACACTGTGTGTGTGTGTGTGTGTGTGTGTGTGTACACCGGCCGCCGCAGCACGTGCGCCAGCGCGAACACGTGCAGCTGCGGGACAGAGCAGTACAGCGACACTGTGTGTGTGTGTGTGTGTGTGTGTGTGTACACCGGCCGCCGCAGCACGTGCGCCAGCGCGAACACGTGCAGCTGCGGGACAGAGCAGTACAGCGACACTGTGTGTGTGTGTGTGTGTGTGTGTGTACACCGGCCGCCGCAGCACGTGCGCCAGCGCGAACACGTGCAGCTGCGGGACAGAGCAGTACAGCGACACTGTGTGTGTGTGTGTGTGTGTGTGTGTACACCGGCCGCCGCAGCACGTGCGCCAGCGCGAACACGTGCAGCTGCGGGACAGAGCAGTACAGCGACACTGTGTGTGTGTGTGTGTGTGTGTGTGTGTACACCGGCCGCCGCAGCACGTGCGCCAGCGCGAACACGTGCAGCTGCGGGACAGAGCAGTACAGCGACACTGTGTGTGTGTGTGTGTGTGTGTGTGTGTACACCGGCCGCCGCAGCACGTGCGCCAGCGCGAACACGTGCAGCTGCGGGACAGAGCAGTACAGCGACACTGTGTGTGTGTGTGTGTGTGTGTGTGTGTGTGTGTGTGTGTGTGTGTACACCGGCCGCCGCAGCACGTGCGCCAGCGCGAACACGTGCAGCTGCGGGACAGAGCAGTACAGCGACACTGTGTGTGTGTGTGTGTGTGTGTGTGTGTGTGTGTGTGTGTGTGTACACCGGCCGCCGCAGCACGTGCGCCAGCGCGAACACGTGCAGCTGCGGGACAGAGCAGTACAGCGACACTGTGTGTGTGTGTGTGTGTGTGTGTGTGTGTGTACACCGGCCGCCGCAGCACGTGCGCCAGCGCGAACACGTGCAGCTGCGGGACAGAGCAGTACAGCGACACTGTGTGTGTGTGTGTGTGTGTGTGTGTGTACACCGGCCGCCGCAGCACGTGCGCCAGCGCGAACACGTGCAGCTGCGGGACAGAGCAGTACAGCGACACTGTGTGTGTGTGTGTGTGTGTGTGTGTGTGTGTGTGTGTGTGTGTGTACACCGGCCGCCGCAGCACGTGCGCCAGCGCGAACACGTGCAGCTGCGGGACAGAGCAGTACAGCGACACTGTGTGTGTGTGTGTGTGTGTGTGTGTGTGTGTGTGTGTGTACACCGGCCGCCGCAGCACGTGCGCCAGCGCGAACACGTGCAGCTGCGGGACAGAGCAGTACAGCGACACTGTGTGTGTGTGTGTGTGTGTGTGTACACCGGCCGCCGCAGCACGTGCGCCAGCGCGAACACGTGCAGCTGCGGGACAGAGCAGTACAGCGACACTGTGTGTGTGTGTGTGTGTGTGTGTGTGTGTGTGTGTGTGTGTGTGTACACCGGCCGCCGCAGCACGTGCGCCAGCGCGAACACGTGCAGCTGCGGGACAGAGCAGTACAGCGACACTGTGTGTGTGTGTGTGTGTGTGTGTACACCGGCCGCCGCAGCACGTGCGCCAGCGCGAACACGTGCAGCTGCGGGACAGAGCAGTACAGACATTGTGTGTGTGTGTGTGTGTGTGTGTGTGTGTGTGTGTGTGTGTGTGTGTGTGTGTGTGTGTGTGTGTACCTGGTGCAGCGGTGTGCCGGGTCTGGCAGCTGCGGCGGCCAGGCGCCCCCACTCGGCCCGCAGCTGTGTGTGTGTGTGTGTGTGTGTGTGTGTGTGTACCTGGTGCAGCGGTGTGCCGGGTCTGGCAGCTGCGGCGGCCAGGCGCCCCCACTCGGCCCGCAGCTGTGTGTGTGTGTGTGTGTGTGTGTGTGTGTACCTGGTGCAGCGGTGTGCCGGGTCTGGCAGCTGCGGCGGCCAGGCGCCCCCACTCGGCCCGCAGCTGTGTGTGTGTGTGTGTGTGTGTGTGTGTGTACCTGGTGCAGCGGTGTGCCGGGTCTGGCAGCTGCGGCGGCCAGGCGCCCCCACTCGGCCCGCAGCTGTGTGTGTGTGTGTGTGTGTGTGTGTGTGTGTGTGTGTGTACCTGGTGCAGCGGTGTGCCGGGTCTGGCAGCTGCGGCGGCCAGGCGCCCCCACTCGGCCCGCAGCTGTGTGTGTGTGTGTGTGTGTGTGTGTGTGTACCTGGTGCAGCGGTGTGCCGGGTCTGGCAGCTGCGGCGGCCAGGCGCCCCCACTCGGCCCGCAGCTGTGTGTGTGTGTGTGTGTGTGTGTGTGTGTACCTGGTGCAGCGGTGTGCCGGGTCTGGCAGCTGCGGCGGCCAGGCGCCCCCACTCGGCCCGCAGCTGTGTGTGTGTGTGTGTGTGTGTGTGTGTACCTGGTGCAGCGGTGTGCCGGGTCTGGCAGCTGCGGCGGCCAGGCGCCCCCACTCGGCCCGCAGCTGTGTGTGTGTGTGTGTGTGTGTGTGTGTGTACCTGGTGCAGCGGTGTGCCGGGTCTGGCAGCTGCGGCGGCCAGGCGCCCCCACTCGGCCCGCAGCTGTGTGTGTGTGTGTGTGTGTGTGTGTGTGTACCTGGTGCAGCGGTGTGCCGGGTCTGGCAGCTGCGGCGGCCAGGCGCCCCCACTCGGCCCGCAGCTGTGTGTGTGTGTGTGTGTGTACCTGGTGCAGCGGTGTGCCGGGTCTGGCAGCTGCGGCGGCCAGGCGCCCCCACTCGGCCCGCAGCTGTGTGTGTGTGTGTGTGTGTGTGTGTGTACCTGGTGCAGCGGTGTGCCGGGTCTGGCAGCTGCGGCGGCCAGGCGCCCCCACTCGGCCCGCAGCTGTGTGTGTGTGTGTGTGTGTGTGTGTGTGTACCTGGTGCAGCGGTGTGCCGGGTCTGGCAGCTGCGGCGGCCAGGCGCCCCCACTCGGCCCGCAGCTGTGTGTGTGTGTGTGTGTGTGTGTGTGTGTACCTGGTGCAGCGGTGTGCCGGGTCTGGCAGCTGCGGCGGCCAGGCGCCCCCACTCGGCCCGCAGCTGTGTGTGTGTGTGTGTGTGTGTGTGTACCTGGTGCAGCGGTGTGCCGGGTCTGGCAGCTGCGGCGGCCAGGCGCCCCCACTCGGCCCGCAGCTGTGTGTGTGTGTGTGTGTGTGTGTGTGTGTACCTGGTGCAGCGGTGTGCCGGGTCTGGCAGCTGCGGCGGCCAGGCGCCCCCACTCGGCCCGCAGCTGTGTGTGTGTGTGTGTGTGTGTGTGTGTGTGTACCTGGTGCAGCGGTGTGCCGGGTCTGGCAGCTGCGGCGGCCAGGCGCCCCCACTCGGCCCGCAGCTGTGTGTGTGTGTGTGTGTGTGTGTACCTGGTGCAGCGGTGTGCCGGGTCTGGCAGCTGCGGCGGCCAGGCGCCCCCACTCGGCCCGCAGCTGTGTGTGTGTGTGTGTGTGTGTGTGTGTGTACCTGGTGCAGCGGTGTGCCGGGTCTGGCAGCTGCGGCGGCCAGGCGCCCCCACTCGGCCCGCAGCTGTGTGTGTGTGTGTGTGTGTGTGTGTACCTGGTGCAGCGGTGTGCCGGGTCTGGCAGCTGCGGCGGCCAGGCGCCCCCACTCGGCCCGCAGCTGTGTGTGTGTGTGTGTGTGTGTGTGTGTGTGTGTGTACCTGGTGCAGCGGTGTGCCGGGTCTGGCAGCTGCGGCGGCCAGGCGCCCCCACTCGGCCCGCAGCTGTGTGTGTGTGTGTGTGTGTGTGTACCTGGTGCAGCGGTGTGCCGGGTCTGGCAGCTGCGGCGGCCAGGCGCCCCCACTCGGCCCGCAGCTGTGTGTGTGTGTGTGTGTGTGTGTGTGTACCTGGTGCAGCGGTGTGCCGGGTCTGGCAGCTGCGGCGGCCAGGCGCCCCCACTCGGCCCGCAGCTGTGTGTGTGTGTGTGTGTGTGTGTACCTGGTGCAGCGGTGTGCCGGGTCTGGCAGCTGCGGCGGCCAGGCGCCCCCACTCGGCCCGCAGCTGTGTGTGTGTGTGTGTGTGTGTGTACCTGGTGCAGCGGTGTGCCGGGTCTGGCAGCTGCGGCGGCCAGGCGCCCCCACTCGGCCCGCAGCTGTGTGTGTGTGTGTGTGTGTGTGTGTGTGTACCTGGTGCAGCGGTGTGCCGGGTCTGGCAGCTGCGGCGGCCAGGCGCCCCCACTCGGCCCGCAGCTGTGTGTGTGTGTGTGTGTGTGTGTGTGTACCTGGTGCAGCGGTGTGCCGGGTCTGGCAGCTGCGGCGGCCAGGCGCCCCCACTCGGCCCGCAGCTGTGTGTGTGTGTGTGTGTGTGTGTGTGTGTGTGTACCTGGTGCAGCGGTGTGCCGGGTCTGGCAGCTGCGGCGGCCAGGCGCCCCCACTCGGCCCGCAGCTGTGTGTGTGTGTGTGTGTGTGTGTACCTGGTGCAGCGGTGTGCCGGGTCTGGCAGCTGCGGCGGCCAGGCGCCCCCACTCGGCCCGCAGCTGTGTGTGTGTGTGTGTGTGTGTGTGTGTACCTGGTGCAGCGGTGTGCCGGGTCTGGCAGCTGCGGCGGCCAGGCGCCCCCACTCGGCCCGCAGCTGTGTGTGTGTGTGTGTGTGTGTGTGTGTACCTGGTGCAGCGGTGTGCCGGGTCTGGCAGCTGCGGCGGCCAGGCGCCCCCACTCGGCCCGCAGCTGTGTGTGTGTGTGTGTGTGTGTGTGTGTACCTGGTGCAGCGGTGTGCCGGGTCTGGCAGCTGCGGCGGCCAGGCGCCCCCACTCGGCCCGCAGCTGTGTGTGTGTGTGTGTGTGTGTGTGTGTGTGTACCTGGTGCAGCGGTGTGCCGGGTCTGGCAGCTGCGGCGGCCAGGCGCCCCCACTCGGCCCGCAGCTGTGTGTGTGTGTGTGTGTGTGTGTACCTGGTGCAGCGGTGTGCCGGGTCTGGCAGCTGCGGCGGCCAGGCGCCCCCACTCGGCCCGCAGCTGTGTGTGTGTGTGTGTGTGTGTGTGTGTGTACCTGGTGCAGCGGTGTGCCGGGTCTGGCAG